>CP139507.1:200219857-200234593 GCA_021014915.2 Artemisia tridentata subsp. tridentata
TACTAGAATCAAATAATCTCGCACTAAAAATTCATATCAAGTAAGAACACAATTACTCAAATTCATATCATAAATTGAAAAGCATGTTCAAAATCCATAACAATAGCAAACATAATATTAAAATGACCAAAACAGATGGTGTTCAAATTCTAAAGTAAAGCAACAAACAAATCCCATGCAAATTTTAATTCTTGTTCAACTAGTCCAATATCCCATACTTGCGTCCCGCATTCCTAACCCAATTCTCCAAACTCTCTGGCTTTAAGCGCATCCAAACTTTCCTATAATCAACGCTATCACTAAAAAGCATAACTGCGACGTTGTAAACAGGTTCTGTGTTCCCCACCCAACCTTTTCTAACTTCTCCATGCAAGCATGAGTGTTATCTCCTCTATGTTTTTCCATCATAAGTTGAACAACTTTGGGAAAGTCTTCTTCAACAGCAGACTTTTTTTCCATCATAAGTTGAACAACTTTGGCAAAGTCTTCTTCAACAGCAGACTTTTTTGAATTGCTTTCTTGTTTACCTTTTCGTTTTTTGCTTTGAGGACCACAAGAACATTCTTGTTTCGAATTTGGGGGTTCTTGTGTTGATGCCGGGATTGCTTGCACATGTTGGATATCATCATCTTCACAATCATTAGGAAGATTAGAAGCTGGTCCCCAACCTTCAAATCCATTGCTAGCTGACCCATCAAATAGTTGTGTACAAAGATCGGGGAAAAGCAATCCAGTGGTTCTACGTATTTATTTGACTGTTTAAAAGAACTTATAAGTATAGATATAAAGCTATCTAGGAAACTATTAGTGAAAATATACAAAGGATAGAATGTGACCTTCATCTCTATCTCCCATACTTCTTCCGTTAAATTAAACGTGTTATTTACGGGATCATACACGTTTCCTGTTTTGTTCTTTAGTTTGGTCCATGCATTAAACTTGCTTTTAAGATAGTCAAAATGGTTTTTCATTTATCGTTGATCAGCGATAAAATTATGCTCCTTTTTAAGTATTTCTCCAACATTTTTCCATGAAAGCATCTTAAGGCTAACTCCGTTTCGTCCATTTACAGCAACCTCATGCATACAAGCTTCAAGAAACGTTTTAACCACACTTCCTTTTTCCAGTTAAGCCTAGGCTTCTTTTGTTTTGAAGATTAACCAACGTTTTCCATGCCTATAAAGATGCAATAGTAGCAATTTAACTTAACTGCATATAAATCATTATTCAATACTACAAATATAAGAAGTTTGTCAACATCTCTTTAGTATAATGCATATATTTCATTATTCAATACTACAAATATAAGAAGTTTGTTAACTGCATATATTTCATTATTCAATACTACAAATACTATTCATTTATATAGATTATTTATAAACAGTTCCCCAACAACATTCATGAACAGTTTGCTTTAAACATGCTTAACAAAGATGGCCCTTGATACATGTAGATCGAGTTAGCCATAATGATAGAAGCCGTTAAATTAAATGCAAACAGTAGAAAACATTACATGTGCATTGAATTGATTATACAATATTGATCATCGCAATGATCGTCTTTAAAAATACGGTCATGAAAAAGATTGTAGAGTGACCAAGATACAAGTTACAATATAATTTATCAATAAACATAGATTGAATAAATGACTAGTTAGTAGTGAGCCGAGTATTCTTTTATGGGTGTTAAATGGAGTGAATGGATATGCCTAAAAATAAAATCAATATGTTGTACATGTCACACAGAGAGCAAATAGCAAGTAGCCATAAAAACAGGTACTATTAAATTGAAAATACAGTACGAATACAAATCATGCAGTACCAATAAAATCAATATGTTGTACATGTCTCACAAAGAGCAAATAGCAAGGAGCCATAAAAGCAGGTACTATAGGTCAATTAATAAAATCTAAAACCACTTTGCACACTCCAGAATTTAGATCATGTAGTCATAAGCTAAAAAATTACTGAGTGTAGATTAATGCAAACAGTAGATTAAAAACTAAAAGAATTAATAAGGTTTTACCTTGGGAGAATATTTCGTTAGTTGATGGCGGTGGTTTAGAAAGAGACGTATTGACAAAAAAAAAGAGGGTATTTAGGAGATAAAAGAAGATACTGAATCACAGGGCAGGTATAAGAGAGGTGGCCCATTCAGTACTTGTTTGGCCCACTCAGCACATGTTTTTTCTCTACCAAACAAACTTCCTTTGACCCATTCAGTTTTTTGCACTGAACTATTTAATTAAGTAGCTATAAAACACACCCTAACCAAGTCTTGGAAAACCTTAACCCTAAGTCGACTTTTTTTTTATCTCTTCTTAAAATCGGTTGGCTGATCAAAAGGGGAGGGGAGGGCCGAATGGTGTAAGTTATAAAGGGGTATTGGACTAATTTGGGTTGGATTAGGATTGGGCAAGTGTTTTAGGCTTTTGTAAAAATAAATAACTCCTAAACCCTAAAACTACATTAATCGGCCCATATGTATTTATTATTATTTTCTTTTGTTACACATATTTAATAATCTACAAAATTTACTTGTTGCTAAGTATGACCAGTTTTTATTCGTTTTAGTCGTAAAATGATTTAAAATAATTTTTACAATTAGGAAATAAATTTCCAAAAATAGAAATACACTTATAAATCACCATTTCATTGTTTTTATCATAAATAAATACTATTTATAAATTTATAGACTCGTTTAATGGGCTTAAACCAACACCATGAATTTACTAATTCCCGTAAAAGTCCTAAAATGCACTTGAATGAAATGCCATCGATGTTACCAATACACGCGAGTACTAATGAACACATATAGCATATAAGATCATATAGACATATGATAGCTATAAAATAGATAAATCCAAAAATGAATCAGATAAATCATCAAAACACTCAAGCTCATAACACATAAGCAGCTAGTTAGTAAAAGATTTGGTCAAATGTCAAAGTTGTCTGACCTAGAAATCTGACTGTTGTCACACCAAGGTTGCTGCTTCCGGGTGCTGATTGGGCACCTGCTGCATTAGTACCTGAGATTAAAAATAGATAAAAAATCAATACTTCACGTTTTCAGAAGAAAATGGCCTAACAGTAGTCTCACGGGAAAATGGATTTCATAGTATCTATATCTTGCCTCTTGGATGACTACTGAGAGTTGCAGGCATATCTGAAGCCACCACAAGTTGACCCACATGATTTGCAATTTGACTTTGATCCACTGCTGATCTTCCGCTTCTTACGGTCTTACGGCTGTTATAAATGAATTACATCGATTTTACCTTAGCATTCACTTGTATTAGAGATTAATAAAACTAGGGTCACAACTTACCGATAGGAAAAAGTCATCTCTTCACGAGCCAGTTCGCCGAAAGTCTGATGAGCATGTATTCCAAAAAAGTGATATATAAAAGAAACATATGGTAAAAAAAAAACAAAAAAAAAAATATATATATATATATATATATATCTACAAGCTAGTTGTATACTGACCTCAGACATGAATGAATCAAATGAATCGAATTCATTGGTCTTCCAAGAAACATTCACAACTTGATAATCTTCATCAAGCTACGCAGTATTAATAAATTCTAAGAAAGTAAGTAAATGAAATATTTATGAAGAAACAAGAATTGATGAAAAAATCATGAAAGTAACCAACCTGGAACTCATAATTGAACAAATCATGGCACACTCTCAGGTGACATTTCAGACCCTGTAAGACACCAAGATACACCATATAATGATCATACCATACGCAAAAAGTTGTAAGCATTTCAAAATATACGATATACAATGAAGTCTGAACAGAACTGTATTTACCTTAAAACTTGCACATTTAATCAAGCAAATTGCACAAGAATAATCTTCCATAACTGCAAAAGCGGAAAAACAGTTCAAAATTCAGGAACAACAAACCAATCAGAAAAAAGTGAGGTTTATTTACAGAAAAGCTAAAAAAAGTAAACTCGGGCAGCAAAAACTGTAAAACAGACACAAATAATGTCTTCGAATCAATAAAAATTCCAAAAGAAAAAAGCACCTAGTAATATACACTACAGCTAATGACAGTAAAATAAAAGTAAATTACAAAAAGCAACCATGTGGTTTGGAGACTTTACAAAACTTGAGTCATGAAACATGGCTTACCTTCGCTCGTCTGACACATGTCGTTGTAGCATTTGAAATTGAAAGTTACATTTCCAGATCTTTGCCTGACAACAAAAGCATGTCAAATGGTGATCATATGAACAAGGAGCACCATCCACAAAAAATAACAGAAATCAAATGCTGTAAACAGACTACATACAATAATATATGCATGAAGTTGATAACAAAAGAAAAAAGTCAACTAAACAAACGACTACAACAAAGATTAGTCTGTGACTTCACCGAAAAGAAAGAAATGTTTCACATTAACAAACCGAGTTACCGATTTTTATGATATTACCCAAAAAATAATGTATAATAATCAGTTTCTAAGATTTAAAAAGCAGTGAAATTATTTAGTAACAATTACCTTCTTTTGCGATTCTCTTGTACTCTGTAGTGCAAACATCTTTGTAGATATAATGGCTGCATGAAACTCATACCATTAGTTAGGAACCAAGTATATAAATATCAAACATAAAGATAAAAAAAATATAAAATGAGAACCAACAAGTATTAAGTTATTACACAATGTAAATAGATCAATCATTCCCCATACAACAATCATGTGATAGAGAATTGAAAAGCAAACATAGTAAGTAATTTACCTTATCTTGAGCACGGTCATGTAAAACTTTGTAGTATTCGATCGGTTGGCAATAAACCTTAAGGCTTTGTTGAGCGGCTCTTTCTTGTTCTGCAGACAACTGAACAACAGGAAGTGCCGACTCTGCGGGGTTCCTGTTATCACAATAACAATCAAGATAAACTATGCTGAAACAAATATACATATTTTAATATTTCCAACCAATGACCCCAAATAATCAAAAGGGGAAACTTCTACACCAAAAGTTGCATATCTTAGCCTGAACTAATTGTTTGTGCATCTGTGTACTCAAAAAATGTGTTATGCGATGTTAGGGCCACACTAACCATCCACAGCCTAAAATACATCATTTCTTAAGTCGACCTATATGCCTAGTGACTAGTGAGTCATAAATCACATATCAAAATTGGTGTGTGACACAACACATGCAAACATATCATAATATAAGCTTATGTCAGGAATCAAAACCAATCGCTGAATCCCAAGCATAATATGTTCCATAAGTTCAACGAGTTCAAATGTAGAATACCCGTATCCAATTTTTTCACATTCTTTTTTGTAAAAGATACGCAATGAAATTTCCACCCAATACATATGAACTAAAAAACCTCATTAAACCAAAAAAAAAAAACCAAACATGTTTGGCTACTAATCAACATATGTTTTATCCAAAGCCTAAATTTTAATTCGATTATCCAATATTAAATCTTGTATGTGCCGTAAATTATAGTCAATGTTTTGAGCATTTCATAACGTCTACTTAATTTTTTTCGGTTAATCAAACAACGTATTACAAATTTAACAATCAAAAGTTTTTATGAACAAATTATTTCAAAACAAGATTAAAATTCAAAGAGATCTAAAAGAATTTTTGGAAAGCTATCTTTAAACAATAGTTGCAGATAACTTTTATCTTATAATATAATCTAAGGGTGGATTATCTAAACTACATATAAAGAGAAAACGTATTTGCTTATAACTTAAAAACATAAAAAAATGAGTAACGTTGTTGGCGTAAAATACCCCTACTTATAATAGGCAACACAATCTATTAAATATTTAAAATTTAAATACTTAATTACAATTTAAACCACTAACGATCTTCACTCTCACTTATTCTCACCCATCTATACATAAACAAAAATCGAACACACAAATTAATGTTACTATACACCATCAATGCTATGCGCGGGTAATCGTCTAGTTTCAAAACATGCTTCGATTATATATTAACTTTTGAAAATCGTTTCTACGTTTCATCCACGCTAAACTTATATCTAGAACAGAATTAAGGTTCATTTGTCTCACACATATTCATAACTAACACCTCAAAGATACAAGAGACATAACTAATGGAATCCCCATTACTAACGTGATTGCATTACATGTTGATAAATTCTTTCGGAAACAAAACTCTTTAATCGCATAATTTAAGCGATGGATTTTTTGTTAGATTTTACAGTCCTACCATTTTTATAAAACATAGAGTTATGGTGCGAAATCAAAGTATATAACTATATATATACAATTATTAACAAAATCAATCAAGCAACTTATCGAATGAGAAACAAATCAAAAACATTAGAGAAGTAGATCAAAACCAATAATGCAAATTAAACGAACAAAAAGGGATCTATACCTTAAGTTGCTCACTGCGGCCGCCGTGTTCGAAATAGCCATTCTTATCTCTTTTTCAAACCCTAATTTTTCCCCTCTAAAAAATTTATGTTTTTAAGTTTTAGCGTTTTAGAGCCCACATCTCACATTTATAATTGTACAAGTTTAAGTTAACCCCCTCATCTTACAGTTACAACCAAGACCTCAAATCAATATGCAACGCAATTATAATCCCCAAACAATATATACAACAACAATTTACTCCCCAAATTATTAACATTGGAATACCTAGTGTCACAATATTAAATAATAACAATTTAATCCGGTAAGTTGCATGCTCTCGAAACAACCTCCTATAACATTAACATAATCTTACAACTCGTAATCCTAAATTGTCATTATGATGTCAAGCAATTAACAAAGTGTACCGGTTCTTTAATAAAGTGAACGATGTAACATAAGTTGTGTCTGAAAAGTAAAAATGTTTAACGTTTGGAGATGCTTTTGAAGTATAAATGTATAATCCATCTTTTAAATAGTCAAGACTCAAGAATTGTTTGGAAGTGTTATTCGACATAAAGACAAATCAATAATAGAGTCAACATTGTTAGTAGGGAAACTATTATAGTATTGTTCACTTGTTATGGTTCAATGACTCATATTTCACATGTTTGTTATCAACTATGAAGCACGGGGACGGCTGTAGGGTCTGGGTACCCGTTCCGGGGACCTCCCGGGGACGGAAACGCCGGAGAAACGGCTTGGGGACGTCCCAAATTCCCGGGACGGCGGCAGAGAGAAGATGGACGTTTCCATTGATTATGGGGACGTTTCCTATGTATGAATATGATTATGGCCTCCCTCTGTCGTCGTCTGTCCCTCTATCTTCTCGAACAGGTATCAATCAAACTATGTATGAATATGATTATGTGTTGGTGACTGGTACTATCGAGTGTTTTTGACATGTATTGCTAGTTTGTAATAGTTGGAACTTTAGAGTAGAGATGTAAGATGAGTTTTTTTACTTTTTTCTTGCTGTTGGAGATGTTTAGCAATGAAGTTAGTTTTGTGAATATGTTTTTGTTTATTTCTCGTGGTTGTGACTTGTGAATATTTGTGATTTTGCATTCAAGATGGAACCAAGGTTGACACAGACACAATATGGATTTTAGGATGGTGGTGGAAGATAAATAACATTAGTATAAGTATTTAATTTATTAATGTTTTGTCTTCTAGTTATTCTTTATATATTTTGGTGTGTAGATGTAGCCACGTAGGTGCTAGACTAGTAGACTAGAATGAGTGATTTGGGTATTGCTTTTTATGTAGTTGTCAATCCTAGTTGGTAAATACTTACAACTGAACTTGTTGCTTATCATGTATTGTTTGGTTTGATCCCCATCTTAATGGTCTAACTTCTCATATTATATATTTATTTATCTACCTTTTATTTTGTGAAAAAGATATGTTTTAATTTATTATGTGTTTTGACTTTGTATTTATTCAAATCATTCTACTTTCTAATTACAGATTCAATCACAAAATCATGATTATGAGTAATATTTGTTCGGATTTTAGAATGTTACGTAATTTTTTTTGAAAGACAATTTTCAATATGCTAAAATATTATAAAACACATAGACGTTGCCCCGCCGTACCCGTTTCTTGAATTTTAGGATGTTGCCGTTTCCCGTACCCGTCCCAGTGCTACATAGGTGATCAATCTATGGTTATTTTGCTCTTCTTTTGTGGTAGGCATATTTATGCTTCAACTTATAGCTATTCTGCAAGCTCTCGAGAACTAGATAACTTTTTTTTCTTTTTTTTTTGGAAAAGTGGGAAAAACGGAAAATATATTTTGAGAAATTCGAACTTATAATCCTCTATAATCCAACTAAATAGCTTAACCAGTAAGGCATGATCGTTTCGAAGTTCAAATATCACTTCCAATATCATCTACTTCGACATCAAGAATTACTAGTGAAAAAGAAGAATGCATATAAGAAAAGGGAAGGAAAAAAAATGAGATAATAGGGAGTTGAATGGGTCAGTTACAACAATGCCATTGCTTTTAACCGTTGAACAATCACACCTTTTTGTTCTTATTTACACTTTAAACTTAATATAATAGTAACACACAAACTAAGTTACCATTCACAAAACCAATTCGTTATAAGAGCTAGGTGCAATGGTGACATAGGGTGTGTTATACACCCCGCCACGTCACGACGTACCCTATAAAATTTCTACAACTACAACAAAAATAAATAAATTAAATAAAATAAAAATTGTCACAACATTCCTATAGCCATGGCACCGCCCGGTGTAGTTGTCGTTATAGGAACCTAATTTGGCCTATAACCACCCGCACGGTGCACTCATAGAAAAGTGATACAAAGTAGTAGCAAGACCAATGACTCGTTACATGTTCCACCATTCGTTCCGCGTTAACCAGTAATGTATGTAGTGTTGGTTATGCTATTGTTGATTTCTCACTAATTCTTTTTGTTCCACTTTAAGAGACACTAAATAATGAAAATGATAACCTATTCAAATGAGTGATCGTATATTTGTTGAGTTGAAACTAATACTTAGGACGGAATAGGACTAAATTGAGAGGCGCATTAAGGAAAATAAATAAGATTAGAAACATAATAATTCTTTGGACAGAATGCATTTAGGAAAAATCAAGGGTTTTTACCAAAATGAATACTACGTCGGAAAAAATCCACGGGTGTCCCCGGACCCGCCCTAGTTCCATGTAATACTTATCGTCCGCGTGTCGGTGTTAGTGTTATCACATATCAACTTTTCGCAAATACTTATCAACAAAGTAAATAATAGCATGATACAAATTTTTAATCATCAAACAAATACATAAATCAATAAATCAGTTAAACAAAATGAATATATAATAAATTAGGGCCAAATGATTAAATTGTAAACACTAAGTTTGAAAGTATCAATTACCTGATATGTGTTTCCGGCGAGATGATTACTCACCAACTCGGTACCTGACGTCATCGTTCCTAGCACTGTGAGCCTGTGAGGAATCACACATTGGGCTGGCTTTACACACGGTGGCTTTTGGGCCCAGATTTAAATAACTTTGAGTAAATTGTAAAAATCGTCCTTTTGGTTTAGCCAAATTGTAGATTTCGTCCCTAACATTTAGAAAGTAAAGGCACTGTCTCCTATGAGGAACTTTGGGTTGCAGATTTCGTCCATGTCTAAAGTAAAATGACTAAAATGCCCTTCTCAAAAACTGCAACCCAAAGTTCTTCACATGGACGATGTCTACACTTTTGAAATGTTAGAGACGAAACATGCAATTTGGTCAAACCACATGGATGATTTTTGCAATTTACTCAAGAACTTTTATATAAAATGTTCTTTTCATATACATTAAGGCAACTTTTAAATAATTGACTTAAATAAATCCATCTCAAGTTACATGTTTACTTAAAAAAATCAGATAAGAAGAAATTAATAATAATTTGATATAACAAATGTCCAAAAATTTGCTACTTGGTACCACTTACCTAGATTTTTCTATATTTTGTTATGTCTTGATGCCTTAAGCAATGGGCTGGAATTTCATATGGGTTTTTAAGGTTAGAATACGGTGAGAGACAAAATTATAGAGGTTTTACGTGTTAAAAATCAATTTTTGAGGACATACAAATTTGGATTTTGGTCATCGTAAGAATTTGTGAGGACTTTGCGGAACCATGTGGCCCAATAGAAAACTGTCACTGTTAGCATTAAAGAAAAAGTGATGGTCATTCTCATATTTCTAACTTTGTTTCATATTATATCAAATGTAATGTTTAGTCAAAAGGCTCATGGATTGGACTTAAGGTAATATGTTAGTAATATGGATAAGCTAGTCTTTATATCTTGTAATCCAACCCAATCCAATCCAATCTAAACGAGACCCATAGAAAGCCCATGAGGCATATGATCTCAAGTATAAAAGCCACCATTAGTCTCATTTGTAAGGTGTGCTTCAATGTGTAAGTGTGTGTTTATTAATAAGATTTTTCTCTACTTTCTTTCTCTCATTTATCTCTCTAAACTCACGTCTATATCTTGTTGTCACCATACGTGCTTAATTTATAGTGATAAGGTTGATTAATATAAGGTCCTACAATTAGTATCATAAGCCTAACAATGATTTAGGAGTGTGTGTATTTCGTTTTTTGGTTAAAGCTTTGAAAAAGTTGCGTTTTTCTATATAAAAACTGACCGGATCTAAACACACGCCTTGTGTTAGATAGATACTTTGAGTATATGCTAAGTAGCACGCGCAACTTACTACAAAGCACTTAGAAGATTTTATGTTTGGTGATGTGAATGTAATTGTATGAATGTAACAGTGAAAAAAAAGAACACAATGTTTAACACAATGATTAGCTTCAATATATTAATACGGATGATCTACAATATCACCAGGGTTCGATAACCTTGAAGCTCTTACAATTGAATCGTACTTAGGGATTAGGGATGTGTAATCGTTATATGTAAAACCCTAATTAGAATCTCCCTTTATAGAACAAGGAGTCCTATACAAGTAAAACTATATTCGTATCAATCTATATTAATAAGATATACATGCAATCTATTCTATATATATCATTACTCGTCTTCTGTCTTCAATCTTATAACCAGTACTAACTTCTTCTACTAGCAGTACTAACTGACTTAGTACTGTTAGTGTAATCTTGAACAAAATTTCAGCAGTACTAATTTATGTCTGACCGTACTAACTGTTAGTTTAATTCCCAACAATCCTCCCCTAAACTTATGATTTCTGTGTAAATCATTAAGTTTTTCGAATTAAACTCCAATGTTGATGATGGGGTGGATTCTTTCAAACACTTATCTTCAATCTTGAATCACTTGAGAATTTTCTTCACATATAAGTTTTTGAAGAAACCATAACAGTAAGTACTCCAATATAAACTCCACACTTATCTTTGATTTTGAGTTGATATCCTCCCCTGAGATACATAATCATCTTTAACAGCAACTGAACAAACTTTAATTCCTCCCCTGTTTGGAAGAATCTTCACCATCAGATTAACTAGAACATATGACATTTAAGCTCAGCTTCCAATATGACAATGTGTACAAGTTTCCATCAATTCAGTTTTGTAGTTTCAAACTGCTCTCAACACTTCCAGATGTGTAACCTTCTGAGAGAGGTGAATCATAGAGCATAAACGCAGTATGAAACTAAGTTTGAATGAACAGTACAAACTAGTTGAAACTAGCAGTACAAACTGTTTAGCAAAAATTTTCAGAGATTAGGATAAACTCAAAGTGGACTTGAAAACATTTTTGTCCACTTATAGTTTTTAGCAAACTATCAGCTATCAACGGATTTGATATGTCTTTACCAATAGCCGTTTGCTTTGGACTAGCCAACTCTTTACTTTAAGATATGGTGAGTTGATAACCATCCAGTTTTTGGTAAACTGTCAACCATAAACGGATTTGAGTAGTCTTTACCAGAAACCGTTTGATTTGGACTAGTTGGTTCTTATGTGAATTAGACATGGTGAACCAATTACCATTTGTTGTGTGATAAGCTCTCACACTTGACATTCCAAACCACCATACTTTTGAAAGCACAATCCAATTCAAAATTTTCATATTCCAACCAATTTGCTTATTCAACCTGCAAATGTTAGTTCAAAACCAAAGAAAACACAATACAGAATATTTTCCTTTTTGACAATTACCATTTTTGACTAACAAATTCCATAAGCAGTACTTAAAAATAATCAAGCAGTACAAACTATACAAATAGCACAACTAGCAGTACAAAAACCAAAAACACTTAGACATTAATCTTTTGAAGGATTAAGCATTCCAATACCTATTACCAAGTACTGAAACCTTCCTACATCAAAACCTTTTGTTAATAAATCAGCAAAGTTGTCATCAGTGTGAATTTTGACAACCTGAACTAACTTCTTTTCAGCACAGTCTCTTATAAAATGATGTCTAATTACAATGTGTTTAGTTTTTGAATGTTGAACAAGATTTTTAATGATACACATTGTACTGCTATTGTCTATGTATATAATTGTATTTACGAAATTGTACCCATAATCAAGCATCTGATTTTGAATCCAGAGAACCTGAGCACAACAACTTGCTGCTGCTACATATTCTGCCTCTGTTGTAGAAGTAGCCACCATAATCTGCTTTTTACACTGCCAAGAGATTAATCTGCATCCTAAGAACTGACAACCACCAGTTGTAGATTTTCTATCCATACTTGCACTAGCATAATCCGAATCTGAGAATGCTACCAGATCAAATGCAGACTCTTTAGGATACCACAGACCTAAATTAGGTTGACCTTTAAGGTATCTAAAGATTCTCTTTACAGCTGTTAGATGAGACACCTTAGGATTGACATGGAATCTTGCACAGGCACAAACTGCAAACATAATATCAGGCCTGGATGATGTAAGATACATCAAAGACCCAATCATAGATCTATACATGTGCACATCCACATCTTCACCACTGTGATCTTTTAATAACAAATGTGTCTCTTTATCAACAGGTGTACTAGCAACTTTGGCATCTGTGAATTGGAATTTCCTCAAAATTTCACCAACATATTTATCCTGAGAGATAAATATTCCATCTGACTTCTGCTGCACTTGAAGTCCTAGAAAGAAAGTAAGCTCTCCCACAGAGCTCATCTGAAACTGATATTTCATAAGCTTTTCAAACTCTTTACACATTTCCTTCTTTGTAGAACCAAAGATGATATCATCTACATAGACCTGAACCAATAGAATATCACCCTTGTCCTTTTTAATAAAGAGAGTCTGATTAATCTTTCCTCTATGAAACCCATTCTTCAAAAGATATTTAGCTAGAGTTTCATACCAAGCTCTTGGAGCTTGATGCAATCCATATAAAGCTTTTACCACCTTATAAACTTTGTCAGGATGGTCAGGATCTATAAAACCTGGAGGTTGAGACACATATACCTCCTCATTAATAGTACCATACAGAAAGGCACTTTTCACATCCATTTGATAGACCATAAACCCCATAAAAGAAGCATAAGCTAAAAACAACCTTATTGCTTCAAGCCTGGCAACAGGAGCAAAAACCTCCTCATAATCAATCCCTTCTTCCTGAGTATAGCCTTGAGCTACAAGTCTAGCTTTGTTCTTTATCACAATACCCCTTTCATCCTTCTTGTTCCTGAATACCCACTTAGTACCAATCACTCTCATCCCCTTTGGTAGATCAACCAGAACCCAAACCTTTTGAATTTTGAATTGAAGCAGTTCTTCTTGCATTGTCTCAACCCAACTTGATTCTTCTAAAGCCTTTAGCACATTCTTGGGTTCTATCTGAGATAGAAAACATGCAAACATACACTCATGCTCATCTTCATGATGTTTTTCCTCATACACAACACTAAGAAAACCATGGTGATCTGGATCTTGAATCTGTCTTCTTGTCTTTACTCCAGATTGTACATCTCCAATTACATTGGTAAGTGGATGATTCCTGTGAACTATTGTTTGGGGAGTAGAAGGAATATCATAGGTACTGGGCATATTGTGTAAACCAGCTCCATAGAAATCAATATCATCATCTTGTTGAGCAGTAGTAACTGGTGAATCAAGAATAGGTTAACTTGGTTCAGCAGTAGAGACGTTTGGCTCAGCAGTATGATTATTTAGCTCAGCAGTACTAATTCCATTTGTACTACTCTCAGGAATTTCTGTTTCTTTTCCAGCTTGTCCATTGTATGCACCATCATTCTTCTCTCCATTAGAATCCTTTGAGGAAGAATCATATAATGGACTATCCTCCAAAAATTGGCATCAAAATATACTCTTCATCATCTTCTTCTGAACCTGCATCATGGTTAGTATTTGTACCTGTAACAGGCACATAGTTCATAGAACCTGAAAGCATATCAAGATCAAACAACCAATCTGGACCAGAACCTGCAACATTTTGCATATTTTCCTGAAATTCAATGTGCAAATTCTCTTCAACATGTTTGGTGCTCTTATTGTACATCCTAAAAGCTTTGATGTGCAGAGAATAACCAACAAAGAAACCTTCTTCAGATTTCCCATCAAACTTTCCTAGTTGTTCTTTTGTATTAAGGATAATGACATGACAACCAAAAGGTCTCATGAAGCTTAAGGCAGGAGTTCTACCTCTAAAAAGCTCATAAGGAGTCTTATTGTAAGGTTGCACTACTAGAACCCTATTCTGAACATAGCAAGCAGTACTAACTGCTTCAGCCCAAAATGAAATAGGCAACTTAGAGTCAGCTAACATTGTCCTAGCAGCCTCTATTAAAGT
>CP139507.1:200234693-200792480 GCA_021014915.2 Artemisia tridentata subsp. tridentata
CTTGACTAACCCTAGGTCCTATGATGTTAGGGTATTTTGTGTTCAATAGATGTTAAAACTTGTCTAGGTATGTCGTTTTGCATATATTTTGGCATACCGTCATGGGGTCATGTGCTATGATTAGTTATTTCTTAGGAAAGTTTATGTATCTGGATGATGTATGTTCTATTCTCTAGGTTTAATCATTTGACATACATATCAATATGTGTATGCAAGACTGTTATGGTTCAATATTAGAGCAAATATAAATGTTGTTCAATATTCAAGTACAAAATTTCGGTTTTCGGTTTTGACCCATAACCGAACCGAACTTCGGTTCGGTTCTCGGTTCGGTTCGGTCATAAATATTTTCGGTTCGGTTCGGTTTTCGGTTATGACTCAAAAAAAATTTTTAACCGAACAACCCGAACCGAATAAACCAATTAACCGAGAACCGAACCGATGAACACCCCTACTCAGGAGCTTGTTTGGTATATTCTAAAAATCAAAGAACGTGAACCATAATTTAATAAAAACAAGGTTAAACTATTTTGACATGGGCTTATAACTAGACACCAATACTGATTGAATTTGTGCATGTAATCTTGATTTTCAAGTAGTATGATATAGGAGAATGTTTAGTTCAATGTTCCCAATACATCCCATGTGAGTTACAGTTGTGAGATTATAAGCCTTGATCACTTGTAGCTTATGCAGTTTTCATTTGTTTTAGATTGCTAGTTCGTGATTGTGCAACATATTGGTTTAACTCCGGATCAAGGTGAGTTTGTGGCCCCTACCTTTTACTTGTTTTCTCAACGGGGGAAAATGGTACTTACCTGTTTTTCAAATGCTTTCATGTTGTGCTAAAATACTGTTTTCATTTAGACAACTAAGTGTATATGAACTGCTAGAGTATTGTAGATACTTTCTGTGCGGTTTTGAGATATGGTTCATTTTGTGTGGTACAAACATTGTGTTGTATTTTCTTCGTGGTCCTTACGGTGTGGTAGAATCCCACAAATACGTAAAAAGTACACACGTTTTAGCTCCAGCTCGTAGGCTACGTGATGATTGAATTTTGGTTGTAATGATTACAAATTTGGTTGCAATGATGCAATGATTACAAATTTGGTTGCAAGTGTTGATTACAAGTTGGTTGCAATGATTACAAATTTGGTTGCAACGATTATAAGTTTGGATTCATTGAATATGAGTTTGGATACAATGGTTACAAGTTTGAGTACAAGGTTTTCAATTTATTTCACAGAATTCTATTATAATACACTGTCCACTGTTTACAATTGATTTGATGTGACATGCACAATTTTGGGTCAAATTCTTTTTGATTAAGCCTACACTCTCACCAACTTTATAGTTGACATTTTCAAGTATCGTTTTCAGGTGATAATAGAGATGCATAAGGATATCAAGAGATGAGGGCTAGCAAGACTTTAGGATCACTTGCATTTGGAGTCCTTTATGCTATTTTTACATACTTTGTATTTCATACTTGTTACTCATGATGTTTATGATTTTGGTACTTTGGGATTTAAATATCTATGACTATGTATTGTTATGTTACGATTAACTTTGATACAAGTCTTCTCTTGTGTCGGGTGTCGTCATAGCATTTTGAGTTATTATTATATTTAGAGTTTCTCAATTTATTTATCAAGGTGCTATGACGATACCTATATATCATGTTACGCCTCGTGTTTCCGCCTTGGCGGGGTGTGACACTTGGACCATCCGAAATACTATTACGTGAACCACCCCAGCCTACAAAGTATGTCCTTTGTGGTTTATGCTTTTTGATCACCAGTACACACACACACACGGGCTCTACTATGGTAACACCCCCTATGGGGTTGTCCCATCTAAACCCCCTAGGGTGTACCTTTGTCTTATTATGTTTTTTGTACTACTTTTTTTTTTTTTTTTTTTTTTTTTTTTAAGCACTTGCTGTTTTATCCTTTTTTTTTTGTCTAACATTTTTATAGTCTATTTGTTTTTTTTTTTTTTTTTTTTTTTTTTTTTTTTTTGTCTAAGTTTTTTTGTTTTTTGTCCAAGGTAATTGTGTCCAAGTTTTTTTGTTTTTTTTTTCTAAGTAATTGTGTCCACTTTTAATGAATGCAGATATGTTTTTTTTGTCTAAGTAATTGTTTTTTCTTTTTTTTTTTTTTTTTTTTTTTTTTTTTTTTTTTTGTCTAAGTAATTGCGTCCACTTTTGCTTCAGTGTCTAAACACTTTTTTTTGTTAAGAGATTTTTTTTTTTTTTTTTTTTTTGTCCAACTTTTTTAAGGCTGCAGCCTGCATGAAGGACATTCACGGGCTCTATATTGAAAGACATTTGATTCATTTTCTTTTGATTATAAACACGAGCTCAACATGCAGTTCCAACAACAAGCAGTATCACAACAATCACAAAGCACTTTCACAATAAACACTTTCAAATAAGCAGTTTCACAATCAGCAGTTTCACTTAAAAGCAGTTTCAAAATAAGCAGTTTCACTTAAAAACAGTTTCACAATAAGCAGTTTCACTTAAAAACAGTCACTTAATAGCAGTTTCACAATAAGCAGTTTCACAACACCAGTTTCACAATAAGCAGTTTCACAACATCAGTTTCACAACAACAAGCAGTTTCACAACAAAAGCAGTTTCACAACAACAAGCAGTTTCACAACAAGCAATTTCACAACAAAAGCAGTTTCACAACAACAAGCAGTTTCACAACAAGCAGTTTCACAACAACAAGCAGTTTCACAACAAGAAGTAGTTTCACAACAACAAGCAGTTTCAAAGAAGCAGTTTCACAACAAGCAGTTTAAAAGCAGCAGTTTCAAACAAGCAGTTTCACAACAAAACCAATTTTACGATGTCATCACCGTTCTACACGGACGAGGTATCATTTAACGCTATTACTTTCAAAATTTAAATGAGTTTAAAATTTAAGCAGTTTCACATAAGCAGTTAAACATAAGATGGCCCAGTTTTTTTTTATACACATATGGCTGCAAATATGAAGGTTGCAAAATGTTTTCCGTCCGTTCGGTTATGCCACGCCAAATTATCAACAAGTTTTTTCTTTTTTTTTTTTCTTTTTTTTTTCTTTTATTTTTTTTATTATTATTATTTTTTTTAATCATCATAGCCATCAAACTGCTTTTAGATCATAAACTGCAAATTTGAAGGTTGCAAAAGGTTTGCCGTCCATTCACTTAAATATAAGCAGTTAAACATAAGCAGTTTTACATAATAGCAGTATCACATAAAAGCAGTTTCACAACAAAAGCAGTTTCATCACAAGCAGTTTCACAACAAGCACTTTCACAACAAAAGCAGTTTCACAACAAGCTTTTTCACAACAAGCACTATCAAATAAGCAGTTTCACAACAAGCACTTTCACAACAAGCAGTTTCAAATAAGCACTTTCACAACCAACATAAATTAGGTACATCCCCATAGGGGGTGTTACCATAGTAGTACTTTCTAATAAGCAGATAACCAACAAGCCTTTCTAATCTATACAACCCTTTCTAATCTATTCAGCCCCCATAGGGGGTGTTAAATAGGGACGTTATAATCAAGCACCCCTTATTTTTACAAAGGAGGCAACGTAAATAAGAAGTTACAATGTGAACTGCTTATTGTGAAACTGCTTAATTGTGAAACTGCTAACTAGACCCTTTTTTTAGATCTAACCACCATCAGAACCACGCATCACGCGGGGTTAGATCTAAAAATGGGTCTAGTTTAGATTGTTTAGATCTTTTTTAGATCTAAAGATCTAAAAGAAAACCACCCACACTTATCTACCCACCCCACAGATCATACCTTTTAGATCTAAAAAGATCTAAAAAAAAGATCTATAAAAGGGTCGGTTTTACCACCAAAGAAACAAAACCACCATCAGAACCACCATCTAAAACCACCATCAAAAACCACCATCAGAACCACCATCTAAAAAAAATAAGGGTTCTACTACGGTAAACCATCATCCCTTTTAGATCTAAAAAGATCAAAAAAAAAAAAAAAGATCTATAAAAAGGGTCGATTTTACCACCAAAGAAACAGAACCACCACCAGAACCACCATCAGAACCACCATAAAAAACCACCATCAGAACCACCAAGAAACCTCCCTTTTACTATCAGATTCATGGTAAGTATATTAAATTTGTGACTATTAAGTTATTTTCCCCATTAATATCAGTAATTTATATAAGTCACTTTTAATGAATGCAGATATGGCCATTCCACTGGATAGGGTTGATATTTTTTGGAGAACCCTATCTGTTCCGTGGCCTAGTATCAACACTGAAGTTGGTCCTTCTCGTGATCTTGACGATGATCCTGATTGTGAAGATGACATACAACAATTCAGGAGTGTTTTTGGCAAAATGTCGTCGTTTGTGAGAAAAAGTATGTTAAATAAGATGAGGGGGATATACAATCCGGAATCTGTTGATACACGTCAACCTGTTGTTCACAAAAGTACTCGTGGACGACCGAGCGCAAAGGACAAAAAGTCCCAGGCACCAAAAGTACCGGACTTGAATAAAGTACCAACCGTAGATCCAAGTCGAAGAAGCACAAATATATGATCTACAAAAGTCCCGGACTTGAACAAGCAACCTGCGAGACATAGTTCTTACATGGGTCCTAGAGTTGAAAGAAGTCCCAGACACAGGTTATACGTTGGAGATACGGAGAGTTGTATTTCATTAAGCAGCTTCCACAGCTTTTCCGTCGATACATCACAAGTATCTATAATGTGGAAGGTGATGGAAATTGTGGGTTTCAGAGCGTTGCCCACGGTATTGGTCAAGACCAACAAAACTGGCTCAATGTCCGAATGTTTTTATTGCAAGAGTTGGACATTAATCGTGAGTTTTACGTACGTATGTGGTCGCAAATGGACTATGATAATCTTCGGAGCAGAATAAACTGGTTACATGATAGTCCTTGTCCGGGAGCCAACTGGATGCTTATGCCAAACACGGGGTTGGTTATTGCCACAGTGATTAACCGGCCTGTTGTACTTATATCCGGGGGATGCAACACTACGTGTTTTCCATTTTTTTTCCGGTCCAGATTTATCACAAGGAACTGGCCCCCTTGTGATTGGCCGTGTGGGGAGTGGGGATTTTGGTCACTTCATTCATCTTACGCTAGATGAAAACTCACCATTTCTGACTATTCACCCACAATGGAGGTACCACAGACATGCCGTTGCATCCAGATGGGAAATATTGTATCACAGTCAACTACAAATGTATAATGAGATTAGACAAACACAGAGATAGTACATGATTACTGATTTATGTTGTAAATAATTATAGAGACAAAACATTGTAAATGATTACTGATTTATGTTGTAAATAATTATACCGACAAAACATTGTGAATGATTACTGATTTGTATTATTTAAATTAACAATACATTACTGATTTATGTTGTAAATAAATGTTTGTATTATTTGAATTAATTCTTTGGCCAGGTGGAACAAAATAATCCTCACTTGTGTCGCTGTCAGAGAGGATTCATTATAGAGAGGATATCCCGTAAAGAGGGTAGTTATGGTCAGCCGTATTGCGCATGTCCTTTTTCAGTGGTAAGTAATCATACGTTTGCTTAGTTATGTAAATTATTTGTTTGTTAATAATACATTTCTTATTAGAGTAAACTCCAAAATACATCCCTGTGGTTTGGCCAATTTTGCATGATACATCCCTCCCGAAAAAGTTGCAACATACACATCCCTCCGTTAGTAAAAGTCAAACACAATACATCCACGAGGACGAACGGTTCAAAGATTATGTCGTTAACTTGAACACGTGGCAGTTATCTCTTTTTAAATAAGGGTAATTCTGTCATTTTAACACCCACACCTACTCACACACTTTTTCTTCTTTAATCAAACAACAAACACAAACACAAACAACAAACACAAACTCACCACCACAAATCAAAACCCAGATTTAACATATTCATAAACCCAGATTTCACTCAAACTCAATATTCATAAACCCATATTCATAAACACAAACATATCTCTTAAAGTAAAATTATGCATCATTCAAAATTTTGTTTTGATGATGCCACGTCAGATCTTTCATAAAACACAAACATATCTCAGATCTTTCATAAACCCAAACATATCTGTGTTTTTGAGCAAGGGTATGCAAGTTCAAAAACAGCGTGCCAACAATTTGCATCAAACACAATCGAAATCCCTTGCTTAAAATTATGCATCATTCAAAAATAAACACAATCGAAATCATAAACCCATTTCGCAAACACAATCGAAATTATGCATCATTCAAAAACAATTTGAATCAAACATAATCAACAATCTGAGATATCTCAGATCTTTTTAAGCAAGGGTATGCAATGTTCAAAAACACAAACATTTGAATCAAACACAATCGAAATCCCACCTCAGATCTTTCATAAACCCAAATCAAACACAATCGAAATCATAAACCCATTTCGCACCAGATCTATGATGGCTATTGTTCATACAGAAAAATATAAAGATTGGTTTCGATGGTGGTCGTAGGGTTCGATGGTGGTGATAAACAACCTAAGATCTTGTTGTTTCGTGAGATGGGTCGTTTATTTGTGAGGTTGATCTTCGTAGTTAGGTAGTTCAAAGATGGGTTTAATTGTTTGTTGTTTGATTTTTGAAATAACACCATGAATCATATTGAAATAACACCACGAATCATATTGATTTGCTGGGTTTTTATAAGTTGTGTTTTTTATTAGTGTTTGTTATAATCTGGGTTTGTAATTAAATGGTTATAAATAAAGGTCATTGAAAGAATAGTGTGTGGGTAGGTGTGGGTGTTAAAAAGACTTAATTACCCTTGCTTAAAAAGAGATAACTGCCACGTGTTCAAGTTAACGACACAATGTTTGCACCGTTTGTCCTCGTGGATGTATTGTGTTTGACTTTTACTAACGGAGGGATGTGTATGTTGCAAATTTTTTGGGAGGGATGTATCGTGCGAAATTGGCCAAACCACAGGGATGTATTTTGGAGTTTACTCTTCTTATTATTTTCTTAACATGTAACAGAGCCAGGAACAATAGACTATGGTTGTCGGTACTTTATGTGGAAGGATGAGTTTCAAAAGAAGTACTTTAATCAAGCCTCTTCTTCAACGCAATGCTCAAACTGCGTTGCTAAAGATAATAAAATTGACCAGCTTGAAACATGAAACAAGATGTTAGTTTCTCAAAACAAGTTGTTGATGACAAGAAATAAGACGCTCGAGGCATCACTTGAATTGGCAAGGAATCCTGAGGATCACGCATGTCAGTCGGGTGCAATGCTCCATGAGCTTTTAGATGACATTAATAATCTTCACATGTAGTAGGTGTTTTTATTAAAATAATGTGTTATCGTCTTTGTTTAATTGAATAATAACAGTTGTTTTGTTTAATGTGTTAACGTTAACGTGTTATTGTTTAATGTGTTAATTAAATAGAAACACGTCAGACGAATACATTGTAGTTGTTTAATGTGTTAACGTTAACGTGTAAAAAAAAACATTACACAAAATAAACATTACACACAAAATAAACATTACAAAAAAAAAAACACAAAATAAACATTAAAAAAAAAAAAAAAAAAAAAAAAAAATAAAAAAAAAAAAAAAAAAAAAAACAAAAAAAAAAAAAAAAAAAAAAGAAAAAAGAAAAAGAAAAAAAAAAGAAAAGAGAAAGGACGAAAAGGACGGCAGCCCCCTCCTTTGTATAAATAGGGGTGCTTGATTATAGAGTTGTGTTATACAAACACCCCCTATATGTGAGATCCCCCTATTTTTGGTCAAATGTACAACCAGATAAAGCAGAGAATACAAGCGGTGGTAGCAGGGTCAAAGTCAACACACGCCCTAAGGAGGTGTCAGCCTATCATCAGCCTTGATTATAACGTCCCCATATACACACATGTACCTAATGATTATTCTCTACTTGTCTTTTACAGCCGAACACTGTTGCAAAAGCAGCGTTTTTTTCACTCACGCGGAACTCAGGTTATTATTTTCTCCTTTAAATTCACTGCTTCTGTTTCAGTTAACTTTGAAATTGAACATCCAGCATCTCAATCCTAATAGAACTATTTACTTTTTTAGCCAATGACGTTGGAGGAAGTGTTAGCAGAAGAAGACAGTGATAATGAAGCTGATGATGCTGTTGCTGATCTTGAAGACAAAAGAGTATGTTCTGTTTTGCTCTCACCTTAATTCCTAACAACGAGTAACAACATTTTTTTGTAATATATATTTCAGATGCTTAATGATCTTGTGGATGTCACTCAATATAAGAAAGATTTTATGCATCTATGGAACTCGTTTACAAGGAAGCAACGGTACTTCATCCCTACTAATGTGTTTGTCACCCTCCTTTTGTTATGTACCCATACACATTTTCTATAGCTGTATGTGATACAGAGTTACAGACTCTGATGTAAAAGCATGAATTGATGTATTTGTTCTCTTTTGCTTTTAGTTTCAAACTAGTTTGTTTATAATGGTGATCAGGGTGGTGGCGGATGCACACATATTCCTTGGGCATGCGAAGCGTTTCTAACAGAGCATGGAATAGACCTTGTTGGGACTCCAATATTAACATGGTATCTTTTCCCTTTTATGTATTTTAATGGAAATAAATCTTTAAATCAAAATTTTGACTTGATCGTTGTGAATTGCGTATACAATAATTCTACTTTGCATGCTTATGACAATGGAACCCTTTTTAATTCACAGTTATTGGAGATTCATGACTAAGCTATGGAAAGGCGTCTTATTGATGTGAAGACATTCACCAACTGTAACCAGATATTAGAGAATATAAGCAAAAATTGATGTATTTTCTATTTGAATTTCTTTTTAGAAGTGGTTAGCTTTGTTTTGTAAGCTACTAAAATTATCAAATAATTGTATAATCCTTGTTGGCGTTGGAGAAGTGTTAGCTGAAGTAGACAGTGAAGATGAAGTTAATGGTGTGGTGTGTATGCACTTTTTTTCTTTCGACCGGATAAAATCTAATTGATTCAAGTTTGTGTATGATTTTATGTTTGCATAAAGTTGTGATCAAAAGTCGGTTTTGATCAGCCTATCTTTTTGTGTTTTTATATATCTCTCAAATGAGAAAATATGAGATAATATATAGGTTCACAAAACGGTTATAAAACCGTTTTACAAGGGACAATAACTGTAAGTAAAAACAGTTATATAACTGCATCAACACTAGCAGCAGACTCGTTACCATAGCAGTAGACTAATAAAGTTAGCAGCAGGTTCGAAAAGTTAGCAGCAGGCTAAATCCACTAACAGCAGATCAAACCAACTAGCAGCAGGTTGTGATCAACTAGCAATACCTTAGCAAGCCTAACAGTACCTACTATAACTAACCGTACTAACTGCTATAACTAGCAGTACCAATTCCCCTTTGAACCCTCGTTAGTCCCATTAATATGCAACTAAGTATCGACCCTCATTTGCAACTAAGTGTCGATCCTTATTGCATATTAAACACAATTTAGTTTACACTAAAATACCAACAAACCTCCCCCATTTTAGTGTAATCATAAATTAACTAACTTATCACCGCAAACAATCAAACTAATGCTTAAATGAAATGTCGAGACGATTGAATTTCATATTAGTATATTACACATTCCAAATATTCGAATACCAAGGTTTCCCGAAAGATTGAACCTTGCAGTATTACTATTGAATACCTGAAGATAATATACACATTAGTTTTTCATACACAATTCTTACTTGACACATTATTTTACTAGCCTATGTCCCTATCCTTTCTTTGAGTACATCGAAGCCAAGTCTCAACTTCTTGAAGCAGCTAAACTTCGTACTCATATAGGTAGTTCTTTTAATCTCGCACCTGCAAATGCAATTTTTCAAAAGAACTATTAAGAAGAACACTTCAACCTTCCTTATCTTGCAGTACCGAACACATACCTTTGGGATAATTTAATGTTGTGTTCCAAACTCTAGATGTTAAGCTTTCCACATTCAAAATTCAGCACCTAACGTCATATTAGGTGGGAATTGGGTATCTTAACATGAGAGCTTTCATATGGACTTTAATTCTATCCCATAGCTGATCCTTTCACGAGTACTCTACATAACCCTTTGGTTAAATGATCAGCTTTGCTTCGATGAGTTGTAATCCACTCAACGAATATGACACCTTGCATTATGAGCTCAAGAACCATGTTGTGTCATACACCTAAGTGCCTTGACTTTCCATTATACACGTGACTATAAACCTTAGCCAACATAGCTTGACTATCACACATGATAGAAATAGAAGAAATCTGCTTTGGCCATATTGGAATTTCATAAAGCAAATTCCTTAACCATTCAGCCTTATTACCAGCTGCTGCCAAAGCAACAAACTCAGACTCTATAGTTGAGTTAGTCATGCAAGTCTGTTTCTTTGATGCCCAACGAATGGCACCTCCCCCAAGAAGGAACACCCATCCAAATTTAAAAGAATAACCTTCTTTATTGGATATCCAACTTACATTGCAAAAACCTTCAATTACCGAAGTAAACCCAATGTAAGTTAATTGATAATCAACCGTTCCTTTCAAGTACTGGAATACTCAACCCAAAGCATGCCAATGAAATGTACTAGGAATGCTAGTAAACCTACTAAGCTTTCCAACCGCATATGCTATATCAGGCCTTATAATTACCATGGCATACATTAACGATGTAATCCTTTTGAGTATTCAAGTTGAGACACTGCTTTACCTTTATTTGGTAATAGCTTAAGATTTAGATCCATGGGAGTACCTATGGGAGAACAATCCTAGAAATTGAACTTATCCAAGATCCTCTTAATATAATGTGATTGAGAGATTGAGATACCTTTGTTCTTACAGATGATCTTGATACCTAAGATCACTTCTACCTCCCCTATGTCTTTCACAGCAAATTTAGATGACAAGAATTCCTTTGTCTCATCAACTTGATCTTGGTTATACCAAAGATCAACATGTCATCTACATACAAGCATATCATGACTCTATTTCCAGAATCATCAATTTACTATAACCACTTGTCAACTTGATTTAAAACCAAACCACTTGACAATACAACCTTGTTTTAACCCATAAAGAGATTTAACCATTTACATACCTTGTCTTCATGTCTAGGCACAACAAACCTTTCAGATTGTTTCATGCAAATCTCTTCATCTAATTCACCATTCAAGAATGCAAATTTCACATCCATTTGGTGAATTACAAGATTGTGACGGCAGCTAAAACCAATAACAATCTAATGGTAGATATCCTAGCAACCGGAGCAAAAGAATCGAAATAATCAATTCCCAACTTGGATCACCGACCTTGTCTAGTACTTGTCAATAGTACCAACCACATTCATTTTCCTTTTGAAGATACATTTACTTCCCAATGGTTTACACCCAGGTGGTAAATCAGCCAACTTACAAACTTAATTTTGCAAGATAGAATCCATCTCATCTTGGACTACTTCTTTCCAAAAGTAACGTCCCTTGAAGCCATTGCTTCACAATATGTCATTGGATCCTTATCAATATTTAGACAATATTGATATTGAAAATTACTTTCATTTCTAGATCCTTCAACTAAACAAAGATGAAAATCATCACCAAAAGTTTTGGCATTTCTAACTCTTGTACCTTTTCTTGGTTTAGTGCCAGTCGAAGGAACATCCTTGGTATTAACCAGTGCCTTCATACTATGAATCATGTCTCTTGGCCTAGGTATAGATGTGAATCTTTCTCCATCAAAGATTGCATCTCGTGACTCTATCTCCGAGTTCACTAAACACAACTTATATTACACTAAAATACCAACAAACCTCCCCCATTTTAGTGTAATCATAAATATGCAATCTATACCTCTTTCACCTAAAGTGTTCCTTTAAGGTTCCGTGAGCCTAACCACAACCCTACATCCCCAAACCTTGAGAACATTCAAGTTTGGCGCCCTTTTGTGCCAAAGTTCACATGGGGTATTCTTGTTGCTTTTACCGGAAATACGGTGCAACAAGTAACAAGCCATTAACATGGCTTCACCCCAGTATTATTCACATAACCCAGAATAAAACAACATTGAATTACCATTTCTTTCAATGTCCACTATAGGTACATAAGATTTTCACCAAACCCTTTTTGATGAAGTTCTACCTCTTGTTATAAATTCAAAATTTAACAAGAACTTCATCCTTTGCATGTAATTAGAAAACATAGCAATAACGTGATGAACATCTATGGAAGTAATGACATAATATTTATATAACCTAGAGATGGAGTAACAAGAAAATTCCATAAAGCACTATTGAACAGGCCTTTTATATGATTATATTAACCAAGCAATCAAATTAGACAATTTGTAACTTGCACAATATGGATGACACATCAATGGATGACACAAACATGTAATTATTGCAAACATGGAAGTGATCCAATTAATCAACATGATAATAACCAACGTACTCAAACTTGAGCCACGTATATATAGAACAAATCATTTGATTAATAACTTAGGGAAACTTCTATCCGTCCAATAAATTTCAGCAAACATGATGCCTCATGTTCACTTACAGTGGAAACTTTATCAACAAGTCTACACATTCCAAGACGAGTTTCACTATGTTTTAGTTTGCATCAAGACATATTTTCAAAACTGATATCACATGTCACATGGTTTTTGATATTTGTCAATTGAACCATGCGTAACAATTCATGCAAATGAGATAATACATCCCATCTTAAACCAATTATATGCATGAATCAATTAGAGGAAGTACATCACGCATTAAATGACAAAATCATCAAACAATCCAAGATTCACACCGCTTTGTGATTTCTACCCAATATTAGAAATAATGGTTGTGAAGACCTTTATGTTGAAACACAACAACATAAAATTCAAATCACGAATAGTAGTAAATCTTTATTTTTCATTCCATGTGATTCTCGAAAATAAAACTGAAGTTGCAAACACCAATTACATAGTTTTCAATTGAAAACACAATAACTACTCAGTCAATTTATGATTGCATCGCCATCATATAATCACATAAAACAAGATCCACAAACAAAATACTTCGTTTATGCAAATTCGATCACAAGAAGATATGCGATTCTTAACTACTCGTTTAACAAGCAGTAAGCAATTAATATTTTAATGATCATAAGCCGTTATCACAAAATATAACATGTGGCTACATATATATGATCAAATATCCTTAAACATAGATATAATACCTATGATCATTTATGGCAAAACATAACAACAGTTACCCACCAAAATCATATGTTATTTCAATATGCAGAAATATAATCATTAGTATTCCTTTCTATTTATTTGCACACATGCAAAAATCAATTCAAAAATAGTGACGTTTCCTATTATAAACCATAATTAATCACATGCTCATTGCCCATGCACGTTCATACCAAATACTGATGATAAAAAAATTACTAGTAACATGTAAGATCATATAAGAAAACATACTAGATTCTACTTCAGATTTAATCCATATATGTTGAAAGATTCTCCACCCATGATTGTCACAATTAAAAATTGTATTTTGATGTGATTATTCAAACGTGTCAGTAGACAATTATATGCATTACATAGCAAACTATAAAAGCATATAATCTAACCATGCATACTAATTATCATTTTAGATATTCAAAGTGCCATGCATCTCATGCAATCCAATTAAATATGAATAACTGACTTACTTGTTTGTCTATATAAACATATTTAATTCATATGGCACAATAAAAAGTATTAAAAGGAAACATACCAGATGCTATGTTGTTCAGTTATAACTATACCAGATTCTACAAATGTCCAATCGTATAATACCATCTTCCAAGACCAGATTCCCATCTTGTCTTTCAAATATCACCAACTTTCATGGTTGTTAACAAGAACAGCATCATATTTTGCCATCTTCGAAAATCCTGCCCTTCAAATTTAACTAACTTCACAAACTTTGATGTCATATCTCGGACTGATTCGCCTGCCATCTTATGAATTTAATCGATCTTTGTTGTATCTATCGGGTATAGGGTATCCTAATAGCAATTAGAAGTCGCGAGAATGAACGCTTTCAGATCGATTAAATTGGAGTGGATACCAATTTCGACCGGATAAAATCTAATTGATTCAAGTTTGTGTATGATTTTATGTTTGCATAAAGTTGTAATCAAAAGTCGGTTTTGATCAGCCTATCTTTCTGTGTTTTTATATATCTCTCAAATGAGAAAATATGAGATAATATATAGGTTCACAAAACGGTTATAAAACCGTTTTACAAGGGACAATAACTGTAAGTAAAAACAGTTATATAACTGCATCAACACTAGCAGCAGACTCGTTACCATAGCAGCAGACTAATAAAGTTAGCAGCAGGCTAAATCCACTAACAGCAGATCAAACCAATTAGCAGCAGGTTGTGATCAACTAGTAGTACCTTAGCAAGCCTAACAGTACCTACTATAACTAACCGTACTAACTGCTATAACTAGCAGTACCAATTCCCCTTTGAACCCTCGTTAGTCCCATTAATATGCAACTAAGTATCGACCCTCATTTGCAACTAAGTGTCGATCCTTATTGCATATTAAACACAATTTAGTTTACACTAAAATACCAACATTTTGTTGGGTTGATTTTTCCCTTAACGAATTTCCTAAGTCTTGGTGGTGTACTACGCACTTGCGCATCATGGAGCCAAATTACAAAAATCAGTTGTGTCTATTGTATTGTTGCTTGCTTGATTTAACTGGTCAGATTCTGAATTTGTTAGATCTTTTTGGTTGATGAAACCCTTGAAAACTGTAATATCCATGCCTCCTTGGATAATGTTAGAATTTAAATACCATAACAATTATATAATTAATTCTACATCACCAAAGCACGTAGCGGAAGCAAAGAATCAATATTTAACATGTAACGAGATTAAAGATACGTACCTTTGATCCTAGCAAGAACAAGGATCTAAACTTCAAACTTCTTTAACAAACAAGTGGATTACCGAGAAACCCCTTACCGTTTTGTTTCTCAATCCAAGATGGTATTAACTATAGTGAGTTAATTACCAAGGTTTTGTACACACGTACTATAACCGATTAATGTTTGATGCTAGTAAAGAACACAAGAATTAAACCAAACTATTTGTTTAATTAACAAAAAGTCGACCCCCCCTCCAAAGAGTTGGATCGATTGGATTTTAGCTAAAGGAAGAAGCATACAAAGTTAGGGTTATAGCAAGAGTGCACAATATGTAAAACCCTAACCCCTAGGCCTTGTATTTATAGAGTGGGGAAACTTAGAGAACAAGTTGGCAAAGGATTGGGCTTGTACACCCTTAGGCCGATCGGCCCTATCATTCCCATAGGGTTTCTAGAACCTTCTTGTCCTGTAATTTCACCTACAGTCCTTACTTTATTCACTAACGGTCGTTAGTCAATTTCGTTAATTACTTAACGTCCGTTAGTCGTTATTTTGTGTTCAAATAATTAAATACATAACATTTATATATATATATATATATATATATATATATATTAATTATTTCATTAATCATTCATACGTAAAGTGTGCAATCCCATGGTCCCGAGTTCGATTCTAGTCATACACGACTTAATATTTTTCCATAAACTCTAACAGCTCCCACTTGGAAATCTATTAAAAGTGTAATGACATAGGTTAGCGTCTAGCAACACGCCAATGCCCCTAGTTCAACTCGGGTGGTGGTCTCCTGGAAAAACCATTCGATGATTCATCATCATACTCATCCTTTTGTTTCTAATACTACATTAATAAAGATATGGATCTCAGACATTCTTTATTAATCATTCTGTTTCTCGTTGTTTCTGATTGAGCAAGATTACCAAATCTTCTAAACCTATTCAGGGGAGATCTTGGGTGCGGTCGCACAAACATTTTGTCAACCCTACGAGGGGCCCAGCAGTATTAAACTTCAAATAATTTGAAGGAACAAATTCTATCTTGACTACGAGCATAACCCATGAACTTTGCAACACTCTTGAAAACAATCCTTATAGCTACCAGTTACGTATAACGGTAAATTGAATCACAGAAATACACTACATCCATGACAGTTATCTGGCATCTCAAGTCTGAGGATAACTATATACACATGATTTACTTGATGACAAGATCCATAAAGTAAACTCATGAAGTTTGGATAAGTCCTATATTCAATTCATTGAATATCATGTGAAATTGGCATGTCAACGCATCAATATACTTTCAAGTATATTCTACCAATACTCAGATTTGTCTTAATTTAATGATATTCTCATATCATTAATCGACAATGGACAATTTAGAATAACATAAGTTATTCACGGATTTAAACATGCAAATATAGGATACAATATATTATTAATGAAAACAAACGTACCAAGTACTTTAATTCATTGTAAATAATAATTGTTTAACATCCCTTATCCAAATACTAAAATAGATCAATGCATGATAATTCTTATTAATGAATTATGCCTCAAGTCATGTCAATCATACTTGTTGACAAGACATAAATCAACTAATTTTGATCTATTGGAATTTTGAGAATACTTATTTCAAGAACTTAATTAGTAAAATTCTTGTATGTGTGCATTCAATTATCTTGATATTGCCAAATAATATTTCATAAAATGCGTGACATCCTCAACCATGAATTTATGACAATTAAACTATCAAACCTTTTATAGTCTAAAGTATTATAATTCTTTAATGTAAAATGCAACTATGCTCACAATTAAGCATAACTAGTACACATGGCCATTAACTAGGATGAAATCCTACCATGACTAGTATTGAGTGTCATCTCAATTTTATTAGCATCATTGTATGCAAACAACAATATGCTCTTTAAAATTTTCGTAATCTTTAATATCCATTGTGTAATGTTTGATACCTTCCAATCTTTCAAGATTTATCGGCTATACCGTTACGCAACAATTTGCCATATGGTTCATGCTTAGAATTTAGGAGCAATTCCAGGATGAGGATGTTAATTCTATATCCAACCATATCCATTACACTTAGTTATCTAATAACTTTCAATTAGATACTAATGTTGCCAAATCATCTTTCATCCAAGCATGATACAACAAATAACATGATGTACATGAAGAATCTTTTTGTCAAACATAGATTTCATTCATGTTATATCTTCTCAAAGATATGTTTCTATTTAGACTTTCTAATAGTATATCATGTTCTATTAGAATCAATTATTTTACCGCTTTGTTTATAACAATAAACATATATTCCAAGGTTGTATGTTTATTTCCTAAATTTTCAAGTGAAGTTTCATTCCAAACTAAGACTAAACATTTAATGTTAATGAAATGTTACTTCTTATATGTTATACAACATATATGAAATAAGAAAATAAATATAACACTCCTACTAGCTTTCAGGAATACTAAGAAATCGTCTTATTTTAATTATAAATCAAAACTGAATTTAATAATTAAACATAAGTATATCTCCTAGATGCATGCCTTAATCCATTCATGAATTATTGCACTTTGTATACTTCAAAAAAATATTTTGAATTCAAATACCCCTTTTAATTACTTATCGTCCTTGCATAAATAATTACTCAAGAAAGGGTTTTGATATTCCATTGTCAATTTCATATTAATGAAACTAAGAATGACAATCATAATCTTTATATATTTAATGTGCCTAGAAAGAATTTCAATCATAGTTAATTGCTTAAGTGTGATTAATAATCTTTTCATACATTAAATATGTATACAAAATTTGTCCATATGATTTCTACACAAGAATTTAAATTTCTAGGATTTTCATTCCCTTTGAAGAAACTCATCTTCATTCTATAGTGTAACTATAGAGTTCAAGATTAACTAAATTTCCAAAACGAGTTATCTTTCTGGACTGCATCTAAGCATTCATAGTATGAGTAACTTGCCAAATTCAATATTTGCAATTCATCTTAATGACCAACTGGTTTACCATAATCCTGTATATTGGGAATTAAATATTCAAGAAGTTTAATATCGGATTCTATTCAAAGAAAAACGTTAAGTGTGATTCTGCTGCTAGTGCATTTAGTTCCTGCTGTTAATGTTTGTTCCTGCTGCTAGAACATTTGATTATGCTGCTAGCGATAAATGATTCTGCTGCTAGGCTTAACATTCTGCTGCTGAAGGATTCTGCTGCTAGTATTAACATTGCTGCTGCTAATGTACATTCTGCTGCTAAGTATGAAAAGATATTATTTGTATTTTGGTCAACAATATACGGTAGATAATATCTTACCCCATGTGCTTAGTTAACAAGTTGTGTACACATATACATGTTGTATCTTATGTACTGACACACTCAAGATAAGTTAGCAAGTAGTTCGGCTAGACTTTAAGCAATATTGTAAAGATCTTCTTGGACTATAAAAGAAGATCTTAGACTCGATATTATGTGTGCATAAGTTGAAGTAGATGTTAATGTGTTATTATTAGAACATATAACTGTTAAGACAAAGAACAAACACAACAATATCACAAGTTAGAAAAACTTAAGATTCAAGGTTGTAACCCTAGTGATATTTCAAGATCACTCGTATTATTATCATTAATAATATTGAATCGTTTGGTGTTAATCTTTCATTGTTCATTGTCATTGAACTAACACAACTGCTCCATTTCCATAATACAAATAACCTTCTAAGTGTGATTAAGTAGATTCCGCATACTTAATCATATTCACTCAATATATCATACACACAAAGAACAAAAGGTTTAACCACCTTAACCGTGTGTCCAATCCTAACTAGTAGTATCAGAGATCAGGCTAATATTATTGATTTAGAAGAAGAAGAAGAAGCTGAAGAAATGGACGTTGAATCTATTCAGACAAATGTTGCTGCAAAGATTCCCATACTCAAACAAAATGAGTTTAAGATGTGGAGGCTGAGGATAGAGCAATATTTCCAAGTGCAAGATTATGCACTTTGGGAAATCATTGAAGATGGAAACTCTTACCAGACTACCACCACTACATCAACAGTGGAAGGCAAAGTGGTGTTAACTCTGCAGACAAAGCCATCATCTGTAGAAGATAGAATAAAGAAGAAAAATGACTTGAAGGCAAGAAGCATGCTGATGATGACCATTCCTAATGATCAACTTCTAAACTTCAGCAAGTTCAAAGATGCCAAGTCATTATTTGAAGCTATTATTGCCAGGTATGGTGGAAATGAAGCCACCAAGAAAACCCACAAGACACTGCTCAAGCAGCAGTTTGAAAACTTCTCCTCTACATACAACGAATCTCTTGACCACATGTTTAATAGGCTTCAGAATATTGTGAGCCAACTTGCTATTCTTGGGATTGAAATGCCTAAAGAAGATTTGAACTCAAAATTTCTGAGAAGCTTACCAGAAGAGTGGGCTATGCATGTTGTTGTCTGGAAGAACAAGCCAGACCTAGACACCATGGAACTAATGGACTTGTATAGCAACTTCAAGCTTGTGGAGCAAGATTTGAAGAAGAATGGAGGTACTAGTTCTAATACTGGGAACAAGGCATTTATGTCAACTCCTAGTACCTCAAAATCAAGTGAAGAGGTGAAAGTTGTTGATGATGTTGGTGCTTGTAACACCCCAACCCGGCAAGGGTAGAAGTATCACACTAATGGCTTCATATCAGATCAAACAAAGCATACATTCAATAGTAATACAAAGATTCTCAAAGGTTACAAATGAAATACTGAATACACAAGGTTACAAAGGGAATTTCAATAACTACTAAGTCTAAATATAATGTCTTCTAATCATTGCTAATCTATAATAGCTATCAAAGTCTTCTAAGTCTGAGGTTCTCTCCACTCATAACCCAGCTTCCATCTAAAAACCTGCCGCACACGAAAAGAAAACGTGCGGCTGAGCTTAAAAAGCCCAGTGAACAGATATATAATAAACGGAAACGAAAGTAAACAGAAATGGACAGAAGTAGCATAATGAATAAGATATAAGTAAAGGTATAAAGAGTAAAGGTTTAGGACAGTAATCCACCACGAGCCCAGAAACAGAAATATCATACCATGTAACCATATCAGAAATCCAGAGGGGATGCCTCTTAAGTAACCAGATAATATGAGGGGTGACCTCATGTATCAAACAGATATATATGGAGTGATCAGCTCCCAGAAATGTGAAAGACGTGGATTGCACCCATCATCAGTCACCAGAAATCAGATATATCAAATCATGTTAAATCCATTAAACAGAACAAATCTAGGATGCATCCATACGCCCCCTAGAACAAATCATATTGGTCATAACAGATATAATATAAAGCGCGCATAACATAATCAGAATGGGGACGGTGTGTAACATCACTCAAACACACTAGACTCATGCCAGTGGTGCATCACAGACACGGCCATGTTACCTTCATGGCTAGGGAACATATTTTGGCTCGGGTATCAAACTGGGAGTCAAAGGTCAAGGTCAAAGGTTCATATCATAATCAGTGTGTCATATCAGAAGGTTCAATATCAGAAGGTCAATATCAGGAGGTCAATATCAGAAGGTCAATATCGGAAGGTCAATAGTCCAAGTTCCATAGCAACAGTTCATTTAAAAAGGTTTATAATTAAGAGTTCATTTAAAACAATCTTTTAATAACGGTTTTCATAAAAATAATCCTTCAGAGTAGTTTTCATAAAATGATCTTCCAAAACGGTTTTTCATAAAGATAGTCTTTTAAAATAGTTTTCATCAAAGTTAGTAAAATCCCAATTAAAAGAGTATTGTATCATATTTGCAAACATCATTTTAAAATAGCTTTTCCCCAAATCATTTCCAGGTCAGAATTAAAAAGGTCTCACAGTTTAGGTTCATAGCAGAGATCAAAGGTTCAAAGCAACGGAATCATAGCAAGGTATCAAATCAGAGGCTAAACAGATCAGAACATGAAAAGATCATAGGAAACCTTACAGAGAAGGTCAGAATATCCGTACCTTATTCCAAAGCAAAGCACAAATCAAAATGAATAAGATTGCAAAGGATCAGGTCCTCTCCTTCTTCACACCTAGAGGGGTAGAAAAGAATTACAAACCTTTCCATATTTAGTAACTTTCCATTTTTGGCAGGTTTCCATATTTAGTAATATGGAGTAACATACTTAGGTAACTCATTATTTCTGGAATTTGGGTATCTTTTATCATATTTACATATTAGGTCCTTAAGAATTCACAATTTACACTTTATACCCCTTTATTACAAAAGTTACACTTTTAAACCTTCAATTATTCATAGTTACACATTAAACCCTTAATTTATCAATTTTACACAATGGTCACTTATTTTATCATATTATAGGAATGTATCCTCAATTTTACAGAATTTACACAATAGGTCCCTCTAGTTTACAAAGTTACATATTTAGTCCCTTAATTTACAATTTCAACTTTATATTATTTATAATTACATATTAACCCAATAAATCACCAAATTAACACATAACCCCCTGAATATATTATAATACTCAAAACAGCACTAACTTTCCAGAAATTACAAGTTTAGTCCCTCCATTTAATTATTTTATAATTCGAACCAATATTAAACCCTAAAAACATTTTAATCCTTTAAAATGCAAAAATGACACTAGACCCCCTCCTCTTATATTTTATACAGCAAGTACATGTCCCAAAATAAGTTTTAAAAAAGACCCAAGAGTTTTAAAAGTTGCAAAACACCCCCTACACATTTTAAAACAAATCGTTTAACACATTTTGTTAACAAACCCTAACTCTAAAAATACAAATCATTACCCCATCATTATACCATCATTTAATACTCATTAAATAGCCAAGAACAAGCCCTAATCCTCAAACCCTAATCGAATTACATTTTTATTTCTTTTTCTTCTTAATTTCTTTAAATCGGTAAAAACAATTAAATCGAAAATAAATATTTTATGCCTTGATAATTCGAAATAGAATTTTTCCCAGATTAATATGATCATAAAGAGTCCAAATAAAATAAATATGAAGCCTCAAAAATTCGGATTGAATTATTTAGGGTTTATACACGTTTTTAGGATTTAATTCACAAATAATTGTTAGATCATGCATGGATTGACTTTAACATTTTATTTGGTGTTCTTAACATATATAGGGTCTGAGAAAAATACCAAATCAAGATTTGAACATGTGGAATGAGGTGTATGAATTCTTTTGTACGCGATTAGCCAAAACGGGTTAAAATCACCACGACTTCAAAAACGATCTAAAAATCATGAAACCAATTTTCACAGGTCACATATGATGTGAGGAACACAATAAAAATAAGAAACGAATTTTTCCAAGATCGAATGAATCAAAATGGAGTTTTTACCTTTCGGGTTGAATTAAACAAGAATTTTCGAAAACCCTTGAATCCGGCCACCACAATTCGAAGTATTATTTTTCTAGGCTCCTTAGGATGATGCTTGATCGTGTAAAAATGCTCTAGGGTTTTTAGGAGGTCGAATGGAGGCTATGGTGATTTAATTGTGTGTTTTATTTCACTCGGCAAATTAGGGTTATCAAGAAAAGATGTGATTGATTTTTAAAATAGGAAACCGAGTCTTAGGGGTGGGCTTAGACCAGAAATCTCGAAACAATGGGTTGGCCAAATTAATGTGATTTATTTCCACAATTAAATGCATTTATTTTACTTTATACAATTTAAATGTTAATAAAAATGTTATTCGGCTCTATGGGGGGTATTTTGGTAATTTTATCTCTTGTATAAATGTTAAATAAAGTTGTTAAAATTATTTGGGGTCATAACTTGTGCATTGATAGAAGTTTGGAATTTACTTGATACTTTATAAGCTTCTAACTTAGTTTTTTAAATTATAGGGGCAATTTGGTAATTTTTACATGTTTTCAGATTTTAGGGTTTTACAATTCTTCCCCTCTAAAAAAAATTTTCGTCCTCGAAAATTGAAGTCGCAAGGTTAAACGAAGTCTTAGCAAGTCGCAAAGGATCATCACAAACCTTCTCACACCCGATTAGGTTCTTCCAAAAAGATATTCAGACCAATTAGTTTCTCATGACCCGAATCAAAATGAGGTAGGTTCAAAATTTCCCAGAAGGAAACAGAATAAGTTGATTTCTGATCAAAAGGTCCATCCAACATAGAATGAACGATAGGCGAACCTTCTAGAAAGCTCATATGGAATACGAACAAGATTTCAAATCAAATTAACTGTTTCAACAGTAGAGAGCTCTACGAAGAGTCTAAGATTTATAACTGAGGTCAACAGAATGCCAAATGAGAGTTCAACTCAATCAGATATCTAATGAACGAAAGCAGAGTATACGCATAGGTAGAATGAACCTAAAGTCTCACTAATCACGGATAATCCAACGAAATCAAATTCTAAACTTCTTAGGTACTCCCCAAGATATCCTATGCCCACAACAAGTGCACGTTATATGATGTAAGTATTATCACGTTGGCCAGACGTCATAATACTGGCATCATATAATTATGCCCTCATGATGGTCATACTTTATCTCAAGTCGCAATCACAACCACCTATCTTAATCCACTTAGTACTTCTACAGTTTCAGAGGTCAACCAAATCAAGAGCCATAGTCCAGAGGAAAAACAAAACTATTCGCAAGAGTATCAAAATCCCAGATTGCCTAGCAGAATTGAGGTACGCCGTCGCAAGCACCATATCTTCCACAAGTTACCCAAAATCTCTCAAACGAAGCCATAGTCGAACATACGAAAATGAACACAAACCGAATTGCTCCTAGGAACTTAAATTATCAGAGGGTCTTATTACTATATAACGAAACTTAAGAGAGTCAACGGAATGCAAATTAGTCGCCAAGAACTTTGGTCTTCATAGAATCAATCCTTCCAAACATAAAGGATCTGTTTCAGAAATCCACTCATTCAACACATCCAATCTCTTCAAGTCCGGTTAATCTGTCTTCGTTTGTCCATCAATTTGGAAGTGAAACCAAAATTGAGAACTTGTGTCTGGTTTGTCGAGCCTCCTGTAGTTCTTCTTGGAATGTGATAGAGGAATGTGAATTCCTGTCATGCTCTTTAAATTTCTTCATCGTCCAGTCTGCTTCCGCTCTCAATTCATCTTAGTACAACCAAGATGAATAGGGAAGTGAGACTGTACGTCTTCATCAGCTCCAGGTTCGCCATCTTGGCTAGATCTTCTACACCGTCCACACGTCTGTATCAAATGGAATGTCTTCACTCTTCAGGGTAGCCTCCGTTGTTGTTAACTCCAGATCAGGCTAGAAATAACTCTTCTGACGTGCCTCTAGTTGTCCTGCTGCATACGAAAAGCCTTCTGTGCTGTAAGGGAGTATAACCGATTCTCTTTCCGATTTATCCCAAAAAAATTTGCTCCGCCCGAGGGTGTGGAATCTAATCCTTTTTCAACTTTTCTAAAGCTCCATTCTAATTCAAACTAAGTTGTTTCTCTAAGTTCACGAAATTTCTCAATGGTATCATAAGTTGCAAACATTTTCCAGCATTCTTCTGCAAAGTTCAAAAGGTTTCAGTTCTCCATTCTGTTATTAATCTTGACCACATGGTGATAGCTTTCAAAACTTGTGGGATTTAAAGAGATATCCTCGATTAAGAACATCGTTGCCTCTACAAATATCAATTTCTCAGAATGTACCAATGACCGTCGGATTTCTAGCGAAGTGCAAAGATGATTTTCATGTTCTTCCTCGTCTCCGAACGTACTATTAAGTCATACAATGACCATTTGTCTAAGTACTCACGAGAAAACATCATTTATCAAATTCGCAAAAACAATCAGAGCTTTAGCTAATACTATTAGCGTCACTAATCGTCATGGCAGTCTTTTATGAATACTGAAGGCGATTCCAAGGATAAGATCTATTCATCAGAAGGAAAACTTCGCGCTCTGAAATTAAACAAGCACATAATCGTTTCAGGGTGGAGGAATATTGGTTCCTAACGGTATTACGGTTCAGCTTTCAGAATTCAACACGCCCAGAAGATACACTTAAACCAGCTCACTTCTGGTCTTTGGTTCTTGCTCCTCTCGGTTGCTCAAACAAATTGGTAGGATCTCGGACACATCTGAAAGACACCTTCACTTGGTGACTAGACAAACTCCCGGTATCAGTTCAGATCCTATTTCATGTTCTGATGGAAAGTTTGGTGGTTCGACCAGGAATCATATTCAAAAGTCCAGGATGCTAAACAATGTTCAATACAATGCTCGTGTACAGAGAGTTCAAGCGCCAAAAGCTTCTAAGATAAGGTTTAGTCGTTGAAATACGAAATGGTTTCTAAGGAAAACTTCAGTACTCGAAACAACATATCTGTAAGGGATGCCAAAACAAATGTGGAAAGTTAAAGTTCTGGCTTATATAGCTGAGATGAGTCCTAACAGATTTACAAAGGTGAGGAACGCATCGCACAAAATTTATTTCAAACATTTCTCAAATCTTATTCGGAAAATTCTCATAATTCAACGGAGGTACATGAAACGTTAATGCCATAAGAAATTCGAGATAAAATTCTAAACAATACAGCTACTAGACTCCTAACTCCATGCTTAGACTGGTTTACTTGCAGTAGATTCCAAGTCTGAATCCTTCTCCTCTTCCTCGCTGATCCATCCATTCCGGTTCCCTTCTGGCTGGGGAAGTAGTTGGCTTGCAAAACCCTCATAAGTATCTCTTCCTTCATCTTCTATGCGGTCCACAAATCCGTACAAATTGCGAGGTTCGACTCGCACCACTCTTCCTTCTTCTGAAAACCTGGGGCATCTTCCCTGGTATCTAGTTACAATGCCCTCTCCATCTGTTACTTCCGCCCCGTGCAGCTGTTCTTCCGTCCCACTTATATTCATGATGGTCCTCCTTTCTTCGATCCGGCCCGGCCACATCCTAGTGGGGATCAATATCCTCTTGGCAATCCTCCTCAATTTTCCGATCCTCTTTCGGCCGATGGCGAACCTAGTTGTCCAACGATATCTGCGGCGTGCTGGAGGTGCCATGCTGAAAATGACATAAACGATACTAGGTATTAAAATTCGGTAGGTGTCAAAATTTACTCGAAACTCAAGAAATTCACGTAAAATATCATCGAATGAGCGATCGGCCAAAATTAATCATTCAATCAAGCAGATCAGCAACGCAAATCTTATTATTCGGAAATGAGATGAGAATTATCCTTATACTCGTAGTTATGAACTACAAGACTTCTCGCAAGGACATGGATGGGTGAAACAAAATCAAATAGTGTCGGAAGATTCATAGATACTTATCAAAAGCAAGGGACAAATAACAAAACATATCCAGTACGTCATCGCCATGGGGATTCTCAGAATGATCGAAGAGGCATCAAAATGATAAATCGAAGGGATCAGAGGTCATAGTCAATATCTGAAGATAAGGATCAATTAGTGTCAGGCAATTACTATGCAGTTTTCAAAGCTTTCCAGAATTAATCAGGTCCAAAATTTTCAGGTGGTGCAAGGTGTGAGCTTTCAATTTCCGAAAGTGATATCAACAGGATCTAACCAAAAGCAAGGCACGAATCAGAGTGATGCGGAAGCAATGATACCTAAACAAACGCCTTATAGTCTACCCATTCCTCACTGGTCAACTTAGGTTCATAATCAGAAATCCTAAAGCAACTTCTTACAGGTTATCTTATAAGCGCCTACAGGGAAACTTAGTGGTCCTAACTTACACAGGCCAAGGGTAAATGTATTACGAATCGCAGCCTGTCGCTCTGATACCATAATTGTAACACCAAAACCCGGCAAGGGTAGAAGTATCACACTAATGGCTTCATATCAGATCAAACAAAGCATACATTCAATAGTAATACAAAGATTCTCAAAGGTTACAAATGAAATACTGAATACACAAGGTTACAAAGGGAATTTCAATAACTACTAAGTCTAAATATAATGTCTTCTAATCATTGCTAATCCATAATAGCTATCAAAGTCTTCTAAGTCTGAGGTTCTCTCCACTCATAACCCAGCTTCCATCTAAAAACCTGCCGCACACGAAAAGAAAACGTGCGGCTGAGCTTAAAAAGCCCAGTGAACAGATATATAATAAACGGAAACGAAAGTAAACAGAAATGGACAGAAGTAGCATAATGAATAAGATATAAGTAAAGGTATAAAGAGTAAAGGTTTAGGACAGTAATCCACCACGAGCCCAGAAACAGAAATATCATACCATGTAACCATATCAGAAATCCAGAGGGGATGCCTCTTAAGTAACCAGATAATATGAGGGGTGACCTCATGTATCAAACAGATATATATGGAGTGATCAGCTCCCAGAAATGTGAAAGACGTGGATTGCACCCATCATCAGTCACCAGAAATCAGATATATCAAATCATGTTAAATCCACTAAACAGAACAAATCTAGGATGCATCCATACGCCCCCTAGAACAAATCATATTGGTCATAACAGATATAATATAAAGCGCGCATAACATAATCAGAATGGGGACGGTGTGTAACATCACTCAAACACACTAGAGTCATGCCAGTGGTGCATCACAGACACGGCCATGTTACCTTCATGGCTAGGGAACATATTTTGGCTCGGGTATCAAACTGGGAGTCAAAGGTCAAGGTCAAAGGTTCATATCATAATCAGTGTGTCATATCAGAAGGTTCAATATCAGAAGGTCAATATCAGGAGGTCAATATCAGAAGGTCAATATCGGAAGGTCAATAGTCCAAGTTCCATAGCAACAGTTCATTTAAAAAGGTTTATAATTAAGAGTTCATTTAAAACAATCTTTTAATAACGGTTTTCATAAAAATAATCCTTCAGAGTAGTTTTCATAAAATGATCTTCCAAAACGGTTTTTCATAAAGATAGTCTTTTAAAATAGTTTTCATCAAAGTTAGTAAAATCCCAATTAAAAGAGTATTGTATCATATTTGCAAACATCATTTTAAAATAGCTTTTCCCCAAATCATTTCCAGGTCAGAATTAAAAAGGTCTCACAGTTTAGGTTCATAGCAGAGATCAAAGGTTCAAAGCAACGGAATCATAGCAAGGTATCAAATCAGAGGCTAAACAGATCAGAACATGAAAAGATCATAGGAAACCTTACAGAGAAGGTCAGAATATCCGTACCTTATTCCAAAGCAAAGCACAAATCAAAATGAATAAGATTGCAAAGGATCAGGTCCTCTCCTTCTTCACACCTAGAGGGGTAGAAAAGAATTACAAACCTTTCCATATTTAGTAACTTTCCATTTTTGGCAGGTTTCCATATTTAGTAAGTTTCCATTTTTAGAAAGTTTCCTTATATAGAAAGTTTCCATTTTTAGTAATATGGAGTAACATACTTAGGTAACTCATTATTTCTGGAATTTGGGTATCTTTTATCATATTTACATATTAGGTCCTTAAGAATTCACAATTTACACTTTATACCCCTTTATTACAAAAGTTACACTTTTAAACCTTCAATTATTCATAGTTACACATTAAACCCTTAATTTATCAATTTTACACAATGGTCACTTATTTTATCATATTATAGGAATGTATCCTCAATTTTACAGAATTTACACAATAGGTCCCTCTAGTTTACAAAGTTACATATTTAGTCCCTTAATTTACAATTTCAACTTTATATTATTTATAATTACATATTAACCCAAATAAATCACCAAATTAACACATAACCCCCTGAATATATTATAATACTCAAAACAGCACTAACTTTCCAGAAATTACAAGTTTAGTCCCTCCATTTAATTATTTTATAATTCGAACCAATATTAAACCCTAAAAACATTTTAATCCTTTAAAATGCAAAAATGACACTAGACCCCCTCCTCTTATATTTTATACAGCAAGTACATGTCCCAAAATAAGTTTTAAAAAAGACCCAAGAGTTTTAAAAGTTGCAAAACACCCCCTACACATTTTAAAACAAATCGTTTAACACATTTTGTTAACAAACCCTAACTCTAAAAATACAAATCATTACCCCATCATTATACCATCATTTAATACTCATTAAATAGCCAAGAACAAGCCCTAATCCTCAAACCCTAATCGAATTACATTTTTATTTCTTTTTCTTCTTAATTTCTTTAAATCGGTAAAAACAATTAAATCGAAAATAAATATTTTAGGCATTGATAATTCGAAATAGAATTTTTCCCAGATTAATATGATCATAAAGAGTCCAAATAAAATAAATATGAAGCCTCCAAAATTCGGATTGAATTATTTAGGGTTTATACACGTTTTTAGGATTTAATTCACAAATAATTGTTAGATCATGCATGGATTGACTTTAACATTTTATTTGGTGTTCTTAACATATATAGGGTCTGAGAAAAATACCAAATCAAGATTTGAACATGTGGAATGAGGTGTATGAATTCTTTTGTACGCGATTAGCCAAAACGGGTCAAAATCACCACGACTTCAAAAACGATCTAAAAATCATGAAACCAATTTTCACAGGTCACATATGATGTGAGGAACACAATAAAAAAAGAAACGAATTTTTCCAAGATCGAATGAATCAAAATGGAGTTTTTACCTTTCGGGTTGAATTAAACAAGAATTTTCGAAAACCCTTGAATCCGGCCACCACAATTCGAAGTATTATTTTTCTAGGCTCCTTAGGATGATGCTTGATCGTGTAAAAATGCTCTAGGGTTTTTAGGAGGTCGAATGGAGGCTATGGTGATTTAATTGTGTGTTTTATTTCACTCGGCAAATTAGGGTTATCAAGAAAAGATGTGATTGATTTTTAAAATAGGAAACTGAGTCTTAGGGGTGGGCTTGGACCAGAAATCTCGACACAATGGGTTGGCCAAATTAATGTGATTTATTTCCACAATTAAATGCATTTATTTTACTTTATACAATTTAAATGTTAATAAAAATGTTATTCGGCTCTATGGGGGGGTATTTTTGTAATTTTATCTCTTGTATAAATGTTAAATAAAGTTGTTAAAATTATTTGGGGTCATAACTTGTGCATTGATAGAAGTTTGGAATTTACTTGATACTTTATAAGCTTCTAACTTAGTTTTTTAAATTATAGGGGCAATTTGGTAATTTTTACATGTTTTTAGATTTTAGGGTTTTACAGTGCTGCTAGTTCATCAAGTAGTACCATAAGTATTTTGGATGAAAAGACTTGTTGTGCATTTTTTACAAGTCAGAATAATGGGTCCATGCTCTCCTATGAAGACCTCCAAGAAATCCATGAAGATGATCTGGAGGAAATGGATCTAAAATGGCAAATTTCTCTTCTTAGCATGAGGGCCAAGAAGTTCTATCACAAGATGGGGAAGAAGCTCATAATCAGCAACACTGATGCTGCTGGTTTTGATAAGTCAAAGATAGAGTGCTATAACTGCCACATGATGGGTCATTTCTCAAGAGAGTGCAGAAGACCAAGGCAGCAAGATAGCAAGAATAGAGGTTTTGGAAGCAAATCCAAAACAGAGGAGGTTATTGAGCCAAAAGCTATGGTAGCTATTGATGGCTTAGGTTTTGATTGGAGCTTCATGGCAGATGAAGAAGAAACTCCTGCTCAGATGGCACTTATGGCTTTTTCTGCTACTGAGGTACAAAATCATAAAGCTTGTTCTAATACTTGCACTGCTCTTAATGCTCTACAGGTGTTAATCAAACAATATGATGATCAAAAGAAAGAGCTAAGCAAGACTTTTCAAAACTTTATAAACTATAAGTGTGGATTAGAGTCAGTAGAGAAACAAATCACACACTATAAAGCAAATGAATTAGCTTTTTCTGATGACAAAACTCTCCTAAGACAGGACATATTCTTTAGAGATGCTGAAATTAAGCTTTTGAGAGAAGCTTATGATAGGGTCAAAAAGGAAAATGAAAACATTCACTTGACTACACAGGCACTAGAACATGCTTCTAGAAGTGTGCACAACATAGTAGAATGTCAGGTGATTAATAGAGCTAAGTCAGTAGTAGGATATAAGAGTGTCCCACCTCCTTATAGAGGCATCCCAAAACCCCCAGGGATTGACCTAGGGAATTCAGGTTTAACTGAGTTTCAAGAACCAATAATGGAATATGGTTATAAGACTACTGAGAGTCTTAAGGTAGAAAAAGTAAGTAAAAGTTTAGATAAAGCTTTACTTTATCAGGACAAGGTGTCCTTTGTTAAGAAATTAGATGCTATAGTTGTTGAAGATTGCACAACTGATAGTGATGAAGAAGAACAGGTTATGTCTAAACCTGTAGTGGTTAAGAAAGAAGGAACAAGCCTTCCTAAGATAGTCAAACACAATACTGCTAAGCCTAAATCAAACATTAAGCATGTTAGGCAAAAAGTTAGATATTGTGAGCAATATAAAACCACCAACAAGCCCAGAGGTTACAAAAGGAATTGGAACAACCTCAAGTCTAACCAATTAGGTGATGACTTTGCTTTTTATAACAAAGCTTGTTACACATGTGGTAGTTTTGACCATCTTGCATCTTTCTGCAACCATTGGGTAACTGGGTATGAAAACAATAGAGTGAACCACAAAAGGCAAACACCTAAAACTCACTTTCACTCTAGTTCTAGTGTTAATAGAACAAAACCCAGAACAGTCTCAAACAAGTCTATCTCAAACGCTAATCCTGCTGGTAGACAAATGGATCCTGCTACTAGACTATTTGTTCCTGCTGCTCGACCATCTATGACTGTTAACCCAAAATCAACAGCTAAGGATGCAAAAACATTTTTCAAACATGCATCAAAAACTGTTCTAAGGCCCATTCAAACAAAAGCAGTGGTTCAAAAACAATTTTGGAAACCAAAGGGTAGAACTGAAAAGTTAGTAGTTCCTGCTGCTAAGCAATCAGTTCATTCTGCTGCTAAGGGAAACAAGGAAAATGATGTTAAGGCCTCAGCATGTTGGATTCTTAAATCCAATGTTGCATCAACTGTCTTTAAAAGATTAAATTACATTGATGCAAGAGGCAGATCCAAGTCAGTAATGGCTTGGGTCCCCAAAAGAAACTAATACTTCTCATTTATGTGCAGGAACATTCAAATGATTAGCAAGAGGATCAAGGATACTCAGATAGTGGATGTTCAAGGCACATGACAGGAAACAAGTCTTATCTCTCAGATTATTAATCAATAGATGGAGGCTATGTTACCTTTGGAGGAGGTGTTGGTGGCAAAATTTCCGGTAAAGGTACCATTAAAACTGGAAATTTAGATTTTGAAGATGTGTTCTATGTAAAAGAGCTAAATTATAATCTTTTTAGTGTCTCACAAATGTGTGACAAAAAGAACAATGTTCTTTTCTGTGAGACTGAATGTCTTGTACTTTCTCCTGATTTTAAGATGCCTGATGAAAGTCAAGTACTTCTTAGAATTCCTAGAAATGGCAATATGTACAGTGTAGACATGAAGAACATTGTTCCTAAAAAGAATTTAACTTGTCTTGTTGCAAAGGCCACATTGGATGAATCAATGAAATGGCATAGAAGGCTTGGTCATATTAACTTCAAAACCATAAATAAAATTGTTAAGAATGGTTTGGTAAGAGGTTTACCTCAAAAACGATTTGAAAATGATCAAACATGCATTGCTTGTCTTAAAGGCAAACAACACAAAGCCACTTGTAAGCCCAAGATTTTTAACTCTATCAATCAATCATTGTTTATACTGCATATGGACTTATTTGGACCTGTTTCAGTAAGTAGTATAATGCATAAGAGATATTGTCTTGTTATAATTGATGACTATACTAGATTTACATGGGTTTTCTTTCTATCTTCTAAGGATGAGACTACAAGCATCCTTAAGACTTTCATTACACAGATAGAAAACCAAGTAGACAAGAAAGTGAAGGTCATTAGATGTGATAATGGGATAGAGTTTAAGAATAGAGTTATGGATGATTTCTGCAAACAAAAGGTATTAGGAGAGAATTTAGTGTTGCTAGAACACCACAACAGAATGGTGTTATTGAAAGAAAGAATAGAACACTAATTGAAGCTGCTAGAACTATGTTAGCTGATTCTAAGCTACCTATAACTTTTTGGGCTGAAGCAGTCAACACTGCTTGCTATGTTCAAAATAGAGTTTTAGTTGTGCAGCCTCACAATAAGACATCATATGAACTTTTTAGAGGTAGAACTCCTGCAATAGGATTTCTTAGACCTTTTGGATGTCATGTGACAATTCTCAATACCTTAGACCATTTAGGAAAATTCGATGGTAAAGCAGATGAAGGATTCTTTGTTGGATATTCTCTTAATAGCAAAGCATTTAGAGTATACAACACAAGAACTATGATTGTAGAAGAAAATCTACATGTGGAGTTTTTAGAAGATAAATCCAATGTAGAAGGTCAAGGACCAAAATGGCTATTTGATCTTGAATCACTAACCAAATCAATGAATTATGTGCCTGTTGTTGCAGAAACTAATGATTTTTCAGGTTCACAAGCAACAGATGAGGCAAGGTTAGAAAATGAGACAAACCAAGATCATGTTTGGATGCCAATATGGTCAAGTACAAGTGTGGAATCAACTTCAACAAGTGATGAATCTTCTTCTAGCAAAGCTAAAGAAGGTGTTGAAGATGAAAGGAAAGAAGATGGAACTCAGGAACAACAAAATGTTTCTGCTGGTAGCATTTCTGTTGCTGCTGGTAGTGTATCTGTTTCTGCTGATGATTCTGCTGTTAGGCCAACTGATTTTGCTGCTGGCCCTTCAGAGATGAAAGAAGCAGAATTCTCAGATAATGAGGTGGATTTCAACAATCTTCCATCAAATCATCAAGTTCCTTCTACTCCACAAACAAGAATTCACAAAGTCCACTCCCTAAATAATGTGATTGGAGATGTACAATCAGGTGTGAAGACAAGACAACAACTGATGTCTTCATACCAACAAGGGCTTCTTGATGCCCTTTATGATTCAAAGCAGCATGAGTTTTCAAACTCTTGCTTATTTGTATGTTTTCTCTCACAAGATGAACCAAAGAATATTCTGAAAGCCTTAGATAATTCAAGCTGGGTAAAAGCTATACAAGAGGAGCTTCTTCAGTTCAAGATTCAGAAGGTATGGGTGCTAGTTGATTTACCTAGGAATGCAAAGGTAATTGGCACTAGATGGGTTTTCAAGAATAAAAGGGATGAAAGGGGAATAGTGATTCGAAATAAGGCTAGATTAGTAGCCCAAGGGTACACACAAGAAGAAGGGATAGACTATGATGAATTTTATGCTCCAGTAGCAAGGATTGAGGCAATTAGGTTGTTTCTAGCTTATGCTTCATTTTTAGGCTTCACAGTCTACCAAATGGATGTTAAGAGTGCATTTTTATATGGAACAATTGAAGAAGAGGTATATGTTTCACAACCTCCAGGCTTCATTGACCCTGACCATCCAGACAAAGTGTACAGATTATTTAAAGCTCTTTATGGCCTTCATCAGGCACAAAGAGCTTGGTATGCAACACTAGCTTCCTACTTATTAGAAAATGGATTTAAAAGAAGAAAGATTGATCAGACACTTTTCATCAAACAACACAAGAAGGATCTTCTGTTAGTGCAGGTGTATGTGGATGACATTATCTTTGGATCTACTAGGAAGGAGATGTGTTTAGAGTTTGAGAAACTTATGCATGATAAGTTTCAGATGAGTTTTATGGGAGAACTTACATTCTTTTTGGGTTTGCAAGTTAAGCAATCATCTGAAGGCATATTTATTAGTCAGGACAAATATGTTGCAGAGATACGTAGAAAATTTCAATTTGCTGATTTAAAAATGGCAAGCACACCAATGGACTCTGAGAAGCCACTTCTTAAAGACTTAGATGGAGAAAATGTAGATATACACACTTACAGATCTATGATAGGTTCTTTGATGTATCTTACATCATCAAGACCTGATATCATGTTCTCTGTTTGTGCTTGTGCAAGATTTCAAGTTACTCCAAAGGTTTCTCATTTAACTGCAGTCAAGAGAATTTTTAGATATCTCAAGGGTCAACCAAGGTTGGGTCTATGGTATTCAAGGGAATCACCTTTTGACTTGATAGCATTTTCGGATAGTGATTATGCTGGTGCTAGCTTGGACAGAAAGTCAACAACTGGAGTATGTCAATTCCTTGGGTGTAGACTTGTCTCATGGCAGTGTAAGAAGCAAACAAGTGTGGCAAATTTAACAACTGAAGCTGAATATATAGCTGCTGCAAGTTGCTGTGGTCAGGTTCTATGGCTTCAAAACCAACTCCTTGACTATGGGTACAATTTCTTAAACACTGTTATTCATATTGATAATAGTAGTACAATTTGTATTATTAAAAATCCAGTGCAACATTCTAAAACAAAACACATTGAAATTAGACATCACTTTATAAGAGACTGCAATGAGAAAAGGTTAATTCAAGTTCTTAAAATTGCTTCAGAATTCAACTTTGCAGATCTGCTAACCAAAGCTTTTGATGTTGGAAGGTTTCAGTACTTGGTAGCAAGTATTGGAATGCTTAATCCTCAATGATTTTAAACTTTGTGTTTTTGTAAATAAATTTTTGTTTGTGCTGCTGACTTTAAAAGATACTACTGCTATTACAAAAGTTTGTGCTGCTAGTACAAATTTAAATTGTGGTATTCATACAGTTAGTCCTATGATTATTCTAATACAAGACAAGTACTTTGTACATTGTTCTTTTGGTTTTAGACTAACAATTTCAGGTATGAACATGTGAACACAAAAGGATGTTTCAAGTGAAATGGAAGCAGCAGAATGATAATATTAGTTGCTGACATATTAGGTTTATGATGGACTGAGTTTGGGAATTTAAAACTCCTTAAAAACTTCTTTCTTGAAACCTAAGTATGAAATTTCACATTGAATTGATGACTTAGTTGGTCAGATAGTAACTGACTCAACTCACTTTCTATCATTTTATACTTTCAAGTATAATGAGCAAGTCTAAGGACATCTGATAGAAAGAACAGCTAGTAAAAGTGAATCTAACACTTGTGTTAGAGGCAATAATTACTATGAGCTGGAAACCCTGTTAGGAAAACTCTTTGAATGAGTTTATCTTTACATAGGCAGTTATCAAGATAACTGAAAACATTGGTTCTCACACAACCAGAGGTTGCTTTAAACCAAAATTTTGATTAAGTCTCTGTTACACACTTAATCCCTTCAAAATGGTTGAAAACAGTATGATTTTTCAATTCTAAAATCATGAACATACTGCTAAGTCAAAAAGTTTCTTAAAAGGATTTTCAAAGGATTCACAAAAACCATCCATTGATGGACCATGAGTCAAATGTCCACTGATTCACCTCTCATAGGAGTTAACACACCTAGAAGTGATGAGGGCAGTAACTTAAACTATTAAGGAATTAATGGCTTCATTTACAATATTGTCTGAAAACAAGTTCACATTGGTAGATCAGATAATGATGGGATGATGGTGAGAGATCTTCCAAACAGGGGAGGAAAATTTTTTATTTGCTTCAGGGGAGGAAATAAAGGCCCAAGAAAGGAAGACAAACCCAATGTAAAGGAGGAAAAGACAAGAGCATACAAGATGATGACATGGAGGTTGAAAATGACAAGAACATTCCAAAGGAGAAAGTTCTATCTAGGTCAAACGAATAAAAGTTTCAATTTCAGTTTACCACGTTTGTTCATCACCTGCAAAGGCATGCTGATAGATGATTTTACTTGTTGAAACAAGCATCCAAGATACAGAGCATCATTGCCTCTTATAACTCCTCCATCCAAGGAAATTGCACCATCTTTTAGTCCAAGATTGGAGGAATGTGTTGATATTGTTAAAGTCAAAGAACAAAGCAGATGAATTACTGAGAAAGATATTCAATCTTGAAGAACAGAATTGTTTGAAAGATCTTCACAATCCATAATTTAATTCAGAAACATGTTGAAATGGATTCACATGTTTAGGGGAGGATTGTTGGGAATTAAATATTCAAGAAGTTTAATATCGGATTCTATTCAAAGAAAAATGTTAAGTGTGATTCTGCTGCTAGTGCATTTAGTTCCTGCTGTTAATGTTTGTTCCTGCTGCTAGAACATTTGATTATGCTGCTAGCGATAAATGATTCTGCTGCTAGGCTTAACATTCTGCTGCTGAAGGATTCTGCTGCTAGTGTTAACATTGCTGCTGCTAATGTACATTCTGCTGCTAAGTGGATAAGTATGAAAAGATATTATTTGTATTTTGGTCAACAATATACGGTAGATAATATCTTACCCCATGTGCTTAGTTAACAAGTTGTGTACACAGATACCTGTTGTATCTTATGTACTGACACACTCAAGATAAATTAGCAAGTAGTTCGGCTAGACTTTAAGCAATATTGTAAAGATCTTCTTGGACTATAAAAGAAGATCTTAGACTCGATATTATGTGTGCATAAGTTGAAGTAGATGTTAATGTGTTATTATTAGAACATATAACTGTTAAGACAAAGAACAAACACAACAATATCACAAGTTAGAAAAACTTAAGATTCAAGGTTGTAACCCTAGTGATATTTCAAGATCACTCGTATTATTATCATTAATAATATTGAATCGTTTGGTGTTAATCTTTCATTGTTCATTGTCATTGAACTAACACAACTGCTCCATTTCCATAACACAAATAACCTTCTATGTGTGATTAAGTAGATTCCGCATACTTAATCATATTCACTCAATATATCGTACACACAAAGAACAAAAGATTTAACCACCTTAACCGTGTGTCCAATCCTAACACTGTAACTCATAATCCTCAACATATTATACAAATATTTGAGATATCCTTGCGGATCTATAAATGAGAATTCCATCATCTTGAGATTTAACATTAACATGTTTAATCCTCATCATGACTTTACTAGTGTATCTTTAGAAGATCATGTATCTTGTAATTTTATCTTTTCAAGACAAAACTCCCACTTGCCTTTTGCAATTTATAGACTATCTATAAGTACTTAGCAAGTAGAGCAACATTAAACTGTTCTCCTTTTGGGACATTACAAATACATATTGACAGTTCCTTACATTAAGTGTGTTAATAACCTACTCAAAAGCAGTTTAACAAATTCAGAACTTCAATTTTAAGACATAATGTGATTCATCACATTCCATAATAAATGGTTTCTTATTAATCTTCTAGGTTGGAGCCTAATTGAGTATATACTACCCATACTCAATTTTCTAACCTTGATAGCTTTAGGAAGAAAGGAAGATATAGTTATCTTTAATCAAACAATATAACAAGAGTTTGATTTTCCTAACTGAATGTACCATAAACATTATGTATTTCATTAGGATTAATATTGTAAGACAATCTTACAATATGTAAGATATATATATTTCGTTTGGCTTATCTATTCACCAACTAAGTCAGCTTAATGGTATAATAGAATTTCCAAGTCAATTGCATGCTATATAACATAAGTACTTTTTAACCAAGTCACTTCATGTCCATGTCTTAACAAGAAGACATAAACTGTTATAATCTCAATATACATTATTAATCATGGATCAACTCAATGACTTCTTGTATATGTCTTAATTAAAAAACATAACAAGTTAACGTCTTACTTTATTATAAGTCTTGTAACAATTAAAAGACTTCATATTTATAACTTTACAATAAAATATAAACATGTATAACTAAAGTAATCATGAACACCACAATTTGGTTTCAATAGTAATTTCAAGTTAATTTATTACTTCATTTATTTATGACATTCCAAGAATACATAAATATTCAACTTTTGAAGTAGTATTAGATTACTTCATTTATGTCATTCCAATAATACATAAATATTTAGTTTGAAGTAGTCTTATTACCATATTGACACTTGTTCTAATAAGTATCTAATTTAGAAACTTGCAAATTAACATAGTTTCATTACATCAGTTGATCTGCTATTAATGAAAGTATGCAATTTACCTTTCCATTTGTAATCTAGTCCAAGCTCTCACATGACATAGATTACAACTTCAAGTGTTCTATTAATTAGATCTGATTAAGTCACATTAGAACATTAGTCTCTTACCTTGCAGTCAAGAGAATCCTTTAAATCATATTCCTATGTGTTGTTCCTTGCACACAATAAAGATTTCTCCCACTTGTGCATGGAACAACATCATGTATCAGAGAAACAACACGTCACTCGTTTGTTTATGTGATCAATATGATTGTGTCTTAGATATTAGTAGATATAGAATCACCTTGTCTAGTAAGGAAACGTACATGACTATCCTTAAAACCACAAGTGTCTACAATTGGAAATTAATTATCTCAAGACATTCTAGAGATAATCTGGGTTACTACCAAGATAACAAAGCTTGTAGCTCCCACTGAATTACAAATCATTACATTAATTCATTATTCAGTAATTACAACACAATGCTCCCACTGGATTTGACAACATTATAAGTGTTTCATAACCAGTAAAAGCAAATAGTGTGCTATTTACTTTCCTACACCTTTGAGAAATTCCATACGTAACAATTACTTAGGTACTAAAAGAATGTATTCTACTTTGTAAATAATGGACTATCCATCAATGCAATTAACTTGAAAAAATTTGGCATGCAATTTCTTCCTTAATATGTCTACTATCCCCACAATGGTATGTAGCATTTTTAAGTGGTCAAAGCACAACAACTAGATAAATCATGCTAGTTTGCCTTTTACCAATTTGCGGTAACTAGTCTAGCTTCTAATTTAATAACTCATAAAATGTGCAATTTTCTTAACTATTAAAGTTTGTTATGAGTTATTTCTTAGAATTTAGACAACTCTAATTATCATATCTTTCTCATTCATGAAAAAAGAATAGGATTAAGTCTCACTCTTCTCAAAGAAAGTAGACTAGGTTTATTCTTTTAGTAAAGTTGACTCTAGTCAAAAACCCCTACGGGTGTAGATCAATTTACCACTAAAAGAATGCCCCACGTTTACAGTTTTACGGTTGCATTAATACATAAAAAGAATTTACAAAATTCAATTTTAGTATTTTCGATAATACAATTTTTCAAGAAAAGAAAATTACCCAAGAAATATTCATATATCCATTTAATCTTCTTGAAAACTAGGATCCAAATTTCCATAGTTTTACTATATCAGTTGATCTGCTAACAGTGAAAATACAAAATATGGTAATCTGTCGTACAATAATCGGCAAACAATTTCCGACTCCTAGATCATTATGGGAATTACATTTGCCAAAAAAAATTTTGCAATGTAAGCATGTTTCTTCCCATCTCATGCCTTAAGTTTCAAGGTCTCACTTACAACTTAATTAAGTCGTCTAATTTAGAAACTGCAAATTCTCCATGTCACGGTCTCACGCCATAGAAATTTACCTTGTCATTAATATCTAGGCAAGGTCTCACTTACGCTAAATATTAACTCCAAGTGTCTCTTATAATTAGATAGCATGGACTTAAATTTTAGGGTATTTATTTTGATGTGACAATCAAAATATGTACGAAGAAGCATGCACACATCTTCGTATCATAAGTTTTCAAAACAATTTTATTTATCAATTTGGCTAAGAGTTAAATCAACAAAGTTTTAATTGAGGTATTGGGTTCACCAATCAAATAATTACCTCCAATTATCGCCCACTATATCCTACTACTGCATGAGTCATAAATACCCAAGTTATTCGTATAATTACCACAAAAGTGGCGCACGGAATTGAGGTTAATTCACCCTTAAGATGATTTTGTACAAAATAATAGCATTACTTGGTAGCTCCAATTAGACGCACAAAGGAGCGGAGAGACAAACGTCCGCCCAAAGGCTAATTAAAAACGCGTCCTTTTCGGATGACAATTTAATGTCAAGCCTCCTTATACCCCTCTTATAGTTTGTCTAAACTGGGTGAGCCGTTCACACTATTGGTACAAAACTCATCAATCAATCAAAATTTTATGATTCTAAGTCTTAAAAAAATATGTTATAAACTATAATATTGCTAGTCTCGCCTGGGAGCAAATTACCGTGCGAAGCGAACCACTGTCGGCACATAAGACTTTGCAATATATAATTTATCACATCAAGGTTTTATAGTTATTAGTTCAATTTATTTTCTATTCGAAAAATTACACTCTTTTTGCTTACAATTCAACAAATAGTTTAAACAAAAAAAAAGCAAGTAATTTAATAAAAATAAATAACCACATAATAACTAATATAATCCTAACCATTAAATCATATAGCCACATGCAAACCTTTTGATAAATCCTATTAATAATCTATATGTGTATTAATATGCATATAATTACTAAGTCTCCCATTAGTTTTCGAGCCAATGGACCACATACACCAAACAAGTTGGTTGCGTAAGCCTTAGCAAACATATACCACGTTGCATATAAAAGATTCATTAATTTAATTAATTAGGTCTTCCATAACTTTAGATCTATCTTTTTATTACATATAGCAAGTAACTTAACAATTAATTACATAACCCTAATCCATGATAAACATGCATGTTTCATCATGGATTAAATTTACAAGTCAAGAAACGTAACCCTTTACACACATAAACACACATGTTCCTAATTTTAGGGTTACAAAACTAGCTTTTTAATTAAAGAGGGATCGACCCCCCCCCCCCAAAAAAATTAGGGTTCGAAATTTTTTAAATTCTAAAAACCCTAAAATTTTCGACTAACATGTTAATCCAAATAAAAAATTCACTTTTTATGAGTTTCAGTAATACAATTACATGTTAAACGGCTCGTGATGCCACAATTAGAATTTAAATACCATAACAATTATATAATTAATTCTACATCACCAAAACACGTAGCGGAAGCAAAGAATCAATATTTAACATGTAAAGAAATTAACCGAATATTAAAGATACGTACCTTTGATCCTAGCAAGAACAAGGATCTAAACTTCAAACACTTCTTCTTTAACAAACAAGTGGATTACCGAGAAATCCCTTACCATTTTGTTTCTCAATCCAAGATGATATTAACTACAGTGAGTTAATTACCAAGGTTTTGTACATACGTACTATAACCGATTAATATTTGATGCTAGTAAAGAACACAAGAATTAAACCAAACTATTTGTTTAATTAACAAAAAGTCGATCCCCCCTCCAAAGAGTTGGATCGATTGGATTTTAGCAAAAGGAAGAAGAATACAAAGTTAGGGTTATAGCAAGAGTGCACAAGATGTAAAACCCTAACCCCTTGGCCTTGTATTTATAGAGTGGGGAAACTTAGAGAACAAGTTGGCAAAGGATTGGGCTTGTACACCCTTAGGCCGATCGGCCCTATCATTCCCATAGGGTTTCTAGAACCCCTTGTAATGTAATTTCACCTACAGTCCTTCCTTTATTCACTAACGGTCGTTAGTCAATTCCGTTAATTATTTAACGTCCGTTAGTCGTTATTTCGTGTTTAAATAATTAAATACATAACATTTATATATATTAATTATTTCATTAATCATTCATACGTAAAGTGTGCAATCCCATTGTCCCGAGTTCGATTCTAGTCATACACGACTTAATATTTTTTCACAAACTCTAACAGATACTATCACATCTATTGAGTGGTACAGATCTCCGATTGCAATAAAAATACTATTTTGGTTACTTCGTTGTCAATGAGACTGTTGTAAGCTTAGACATGGTACCAAGAAGTGACGTAATATCTAGAAATAAACAAACATGCATGACACTAGTAAACCCAGTGGAAAATGTATAAAGAAAAACATTCAAAATTTTAGAGTAAATTGCAAAAATCGTCCTTGTGGTTTGGCCAAATTGCACGTTTCATCCTTGTGGTTTAATAAGTGCAAAGATTGTCCTTATTTTGCACTGTTACGTGCACTTTTAGTCCTTCAACAGTGAAATTTAGCAAACCACAAGGACGATTTTTGCAATGATAGATGACCAAAAGTGCACGTAACAGTGCAAAATAAGGACGATCTTTGCACTTAATGAACCACAAGGACGAAACGTGCAATTTAGCCAAACCACAAGGACGATTTTTGCAATTTACTCAAAATTTTATAAGACCATATGATGTACATGAATTTTTAACTGACCCTCAAAACTAAAAAGTTCAGGGAGCTTTAACATAACAAGTCCAATAGTTGAGCGACCTGTTTTTGCAAGTCCAACAACAATAGAGGCTAAGTTCAGTAAAGGAGTTAAAATGCATTTAAACTGAGTGAGAAGAAGAGTTCATCAGAACAGTTTGTGTTCAAGCTTCAAATAAGGTAACACTTCTAATCAGTGGTGGAACTAGGAGCCAAGTTCAGGGGTAGCGAAATACGAAAATTTGTTTAGGGGTAGCGAAAATTTGTTTCAGGGGTAGCGAAATCGCCAAAAATCGCCAAAAAACGTAAAAAATGGCCAAAAATTCTACTACCGGGTAAAAGTTCAGGGGTAGCGACCGCTACCCCTGGCTTGCATGTACCTCCGCCCCTGCTGCTAAACCCATCTTTAAACTAAATAAATTTGCAGACTTGGTTTATTTAACTTCTAATTCATAACGGTTCAGTTAGTTCCCGGTGAACTGTTTCGTTTTAAGGTCCAAATTGTTTTTAGTTCACGTTTTCGTTGAAAACGGTCGGAAAATAGCTGATACTGGGATCGGGTCAGAACTGGTGTCCGGGTCATGTCGGACACGGGGCATGTCCGTGTTCTTAATGGCTCCGGGTGTAGTTAATGGGCTGAAAATGTTAGGTTAATGTGTTTTTAGTAGTTTGAGCCCACGGATTTAGTTATAAACTGAAAATATTTTGTAAAAGACAGGATTTAGTTATAAACTGAAAATATTTTGTAAAAGACAAAACTTGGTTGAAAGTGTAAAAAATCATATGAGATAAAGAAGAAATATTGGCAAAGAAATCTTTTAAGATCTTTAAAAAGGGACATAAAAGGATTACTATCACTAAAAACAAATATGCTTGCCGCACAAAATTGTTAGAAAATTAAACTTATTTTAAAAAAAATAAGTTACTTAAATTATAAATTTTGTTTGACGAGTAAAATTTATAAGGTTTTTTTTTATTATTATTTTTTTTAAAAAGCAATCCTTTATAATATCTTAAAATCATTACTTGGTTTAGCTTACGAAATCAATCTTTCTTTTCTAACTCCTGCATGATTTTTATATACAAATTCATCTTCAAATCTGCAACAGTTAATTTTGACACATTTTTACGAACTTGAGTCTTTTTACATGATCATTTCCCTTGGTATATAATGATAATTTATAAAAACAAGAAAATGATGCCCGCACTTCAGAACGGGTCTCTAAAAATTTAGGTAAATATAAAAAACAAAAACATTACAGATAATAACAAAAGTAAATTACACCGTTCATCCTTGTGGTTTGCGTTAACCACAACCTATCGTCCTTCGACCGTAATAATTGCACCATTCGACCCTAAGTAGCAAATGTTTTTTTTTCCGTTTTCCCTCCCAATAACGGCCCTCAATAACGCTCGTTAAGTCATCTCACATGAGGGCATTTTGTGGTTTTTGTTTTGGGTTTATCTTAGTTTTGATATATCTTAGAGCGCTAGGTACAGTTGGTACCGTGTGGTGGTGCCATGGGCAAAGCACTTTTTGCCCATGGCACCACTTTTGCCCACGGCACCAAAACACCCCTCCCTGATACAAAAGTGGTGTCATTGAGTAAAAATGGTGTCATGGATCCGCATATACCCTACTAAAACACACACATACACACAAAAATAATAATAAAATAAAAATAAAAAAGAGTTTGAACATGGCGTAAATGTGGTGCCATGGAGTAAAAGTGGTGCCATGGTGTGAGCTGGTAATTACCAGTCGAGAGGCTTTGACACGAGGTCCAGTATGGTTTGTGGCGCCGTCGGTTTGTGCCATCGGCCATAGCTTGAGCCATCAACCACTGTACCAAGGGCTTTCAGAGTTTTTTGTCGAGATTTTGAAAAGAGTTTGAGCATTTTTGTGTTTAGATGTGGTGAATGAGTTGTTGTAATTGGGAAGATAATAACTAATGGGGATAAAAAAGCGACTGTTCGTTTGAAACGATAGTCGTTTATGACGGTGGCTTTTGTTTATGGGTTTGTAGATTATGATGATGGGTAACTGGTTTTTGAATAGGGTATTTTATTAATTTGATGATGAATGTGTATATTTTGGTGGTGGGCGAATGTAAAAATGGTTGTGGTGCTTAAATATGTTAGAGTTTAATGTATAAATATTAATATACATATGTCCGGTTTCGAACCCGAGACTCGGGATTGCACACAATAACGTGAGAGTTCCAATGGTTTGAATAAATTAAATATATTTTATATTTATATTTATTCATTTCACTAAAACAAATACTTAACGATAGTTAGTACTTAACGGGGTTAGAGATAACGACCGTTAAAGGACTAATTATGCAAAATAGGGAAAGAAAGATCTAGAACCCACTTGGGTGGGTTGGGTCGGCCGAATACCCCTTGGGTATGGGTTGGCCGGTTTTGAGATGGAGTAGGGAACAAGTTTGGGAGATTTAGGGTTAGCCTATAAATACAATTCATTGTGTTTTTGTTTTAATCTAATCAAGAATCCCTAACTTGCCAAACTTCTTCCTCTCTTCTTCTCCTCAAGCTTAAACGATCGGCCCTCTTTCTTAAGTTCACTAGAACTTGGTCGAGTCAAGTAAAGCTTTAAAGTGTTTGGTTGTTAGTGATCTTGAACCTAGCTTTTCCTATTGGAATGCTAGATTACGTGTGTACAAGAGCGAGTAACTAGCTTATTTTAGCTAGTGTGTTTGGTGTGTTCGATCCATATATAATTGATCGGTGCTAAAACGTCTGCTAATATTGACCAAGTAAATGGTCAACAAGAGTCAAACAGCTTAAGGACACAATACAATTTACCAAAGGAGTTTAGTGTTTCCCCGGGTCGTTAAGTCCAAACGAGGTGTGTAAACTGTAATAAAACGAATTTGTGATCGGGTGATAATTGAACAGAAAAGGGTTTTGAGTGATTTATACTAAGGAATAAAAGAAAATAGCTTAAATAAGCTAAACGGGAAATATAAAAACGGGATAATTTTGGATTTTTGATTTTCGAAATTGCTAAAGTACTTAATTATAAGCACTTTTTATAAAAGACGATATTTTTGAAAACTTAAAATAAGCACCGAAAAAAGTAGAATAAAGTGAAAAACGGGCTAAAAAGTGAGATATATGGAAATCTAATCTTACAAGTGCAAAATTATTTTTCTTAAATCCTAAATAATAAAAGAAAATTTTAGAAAAAAGATTTATATTTTTCTGACTTTTATATTTTTTATTATGAATTAAAAACTATTAGAAACTAATTAAAAGGATTAAATATAGTAAATGACTTGGGAAAAATCTGAAAAATTCAAGGTAAATACTATATGATAGCAGAATACTAGGAAAAATATAAAGGGGGTGCCTGGTAAGTACAGGGGAAAGGGAAAGGGAAAGGGTAAGAGAATGCAAAGGAATGGGTGAGGTGGGTAATCATTACCTTACCCCCCAATTTACTCTATAATGGTTGATTACCCACTACTGGGTAATCAATACCTTTGCACACCCCTAACCAAGCACCATTTAACAAGTGATGTGGGCCCTTTTCAATTCCTTACCCATTCCCCACCCCCCCTTTACCCCATACCAAGCAGCCCCAAAAAGTTAGATAAGCCCACTAATAAGCTGAATGGGCTAATAAGCAGTTTGAAAATAAGCACAAAAATAAGCAAATAAGCACTAGAATACACCAAAAGCTCAGGTATAGTGTAATAGGCCTAAACAAACCTAATTCAACTCAAAAAACTAAAATATGCCCAGGCCGTCAGCCAATTCGAGTAATTATACAGTTTACTAAAAGAAAGCTAAAGGCCCTATTTCTAGCTTATTTTTAATCACTGAAATAAGCAGTAAAGTGGAATACCAGATTATTTCCTAAAAGCTGACCTAGCAAGGATCTTAAATTCCAAAACTCAGACCTTGGGGAGCTGAATTGCAGCTTATAATTAAGCTGCAAATCAGACTAGTAAGCAGATGGTCTGCTGTGTGCAGGGGAATCAAAAGTCCAACAAGTCAACTTTGAGCTTATTTTTCAATAAGCAAAAGACTTCCAAATCCCAATTTTCTTTTTGATTCAGATTAACAAGCAACAAAATAACACAAAACAACAAGAATATTCTATTTCCAACCTATATTAAACCCTACAAGTGATCTAGAAGACTGCTCTATTTTAACAGTTATGAAAATTTTGACTTTTTAAATTACACTAATAAGTTGACTAATATGAATTTATAAAGGATCCTACTGATTAATTAAGTTATATTAAGCTGTAATAAGATTAGATTAAGCTATTTAGACAACTTATAAACTAATATGATTGATTATGCAACTAATAAACCTAACAGTGAATTCATATCATGAGATTAAACATCAAATTGACTTTTGAACAAAGTAATGCTGAATTTTATTGTCTAACTGAGATATTGGATCCCTTTGTGATGTACATCAAACAAGAACAACAACACAAATAACCTTTAACACAGATAAACAGTTAGATCCAAACACTCCGTTATAAAATTGATTTTGAGGTTTTCAAAGCATGAGACAAATTCAAGCCATAAGACTGATTCCTAAGGTTAAATTATGATAAAATGAACTGAAATGAGCAGATAAACACTAACAATAACAACATATCACATGAATCACTACAAAGCTATTTTGACTGTTAAATATGAAATATAAAGCAACACTACAAATTAATGAACAAGTACTAAATAAAAAGCATTATTATCACTCAATTATACTAAATAAACAGAAAAACACATAGATAAGCAACAATTAAACTGAGCTACAGTACAAAGCAAGAAACTGAGATTAAGGCTTACAAAGGATTCCAATGCAGAAATCATGAACCAAGACCAAAGTTACTACCTAAAGCTTCCCAAGAAACCTCTAACCCATATCAATCCAGAATCAACCATAATCCATGCTTCAATCTTCTTCTTGACTGATTTTTGAATTATAAGCTATTTTATGGTATTTTTGTGAATTTTTGCTAAACTTTAACTTAAACTGGTTTTAATGATTCACAAGCTTATAAAAGCTTATTAGTAACTTAATTGAAACTTTAATGAACATGAAACAACAGATTTAACAATATCAAATGAATTTGTCAAATTCACTAAACAATGCCAAAACTGAATTCGTGCAATATAACTGAAATTGATACTTGAAATAAGTTTGAAATACACTGAAAAGACTTAACAAAACACTTGAAAGCTGAAAGTTAAACTGAAATTTAAAAATTCATTAAAATGATAAAACTAAACTAAACTACAACTACTTTTTCTACTCTCTTCACTTCTGCTTCTTTCTTTCTTTTTATAGAGACTTTTTGGGTTCCTTGCAGTCTTCTGTGACTTTCCCACCATATCTGGACCGTTGGTTTGGTCAAATGAAGCCTAGCCTTTGATTTCACCTTTTGGCGCCAAAATTCATGGTAGTGGATTCGAGCAGGTTTTAAGCAATTAAGGAATTTTGGGTGTTTGTGGAGGTGGAGGGGACAGGAAAAAGAGAGTTGGTGATGAGCTGGAGGAGGAAACCAGATAGGTGTGATGGTGGTTTGGTTTTACAGTGAGTTGGGAGGGAAAGGGTAAAGGGTGGAGTGGTATTGACCCTATGTTTGACCCTGGTATTATACTTAGGGTGTTGGGCTTTGTTATTTTGGGTTTATGAAATATAAAAGGGATAGGATAAGGATTGGGTTTAATTTAGTTTTAGGTTATTTAGTGTTTAGGGTAGATTTAGTTTAAGAGTTTAGGTTTAGGGACCACTATTGCCACACCCTAAAAACTGAGGGACCATTGTTGCTAACTTCTGAAAATCATCCCAAGGACCAAAGTTGTCAAAAGTGAAAATTATTTCCAGGGACCAATTGTATTATTTTTGAATGCCCAGGGACTATTTTTATCATTTGTGAAACTTTGCTCATTTTTCATTTGTTTTCAATCTTTTTGCACATGAAACAGATAAAAACACAATTCAAAGATATTTTCTGTATTTTGAAGCATTTCTGAGTGTTTTTAAATGTTTTTGCAGTTCAGATGGGACAAAAATGATGAGTATTTAGACACTCATCAATCCCCACAATAAACTATTGCTAGTCCCTAGCAATCCTTTTTGAAAATTTTAATGGATTTTACTCTTTACCAGATAGCCATTACTTCTGGAGTAGCCAATGTTTTTGTATGTTATACTTTGGTACACTGATAACCAAATGATTTTGAGCAAATCATCAGCTGTCAACGGGTTTGATTTGTCTTTACCAAAAGCCGTTTGCTTCTGGACTAGCCAACTCTTAGATAAATTACAACTATTATCTTTGGTGAGCTGATTACCAATTATGGTTTTCCAATGCCTTTACCACAAGCCATAACCTTGCGGGCTAGCCAACTCTTCACTTATAAAGATATGGTGAGTCGAATACCATACAATTTTTGGCAAATTGCAAGCCATAAACGGATTTGATATATCTTTACCTGCAGCCGTTTGCTCAGGATTAGCCAGTCCTTATGTGGGTTAGACATGGTGGACTGATAACCATTTATTGCGTTCTAAGTGAGAAATTTTTTTTTAAAATTTTGGCCAAAATGGGGGAATAGGGCACTAGAAGGTACAATGTGACAAAATTCGCCAGAATTCCCCCCACACTTAGAACTGAATATTGCCCTCAATATTTAAAGTACCGGTTGTTAAACCAACACTTAGAACGTAAAAAGGTAATACTAAAAGCCATTATTTTATATACACTTTTTTTTTTTTTTTTTTTTTTTTTTAACTTGATAAAATGTACATATATACAACATGTGGGGCATCTCCCCCACACTTGGGTGTTAGAAAAGAGAAAGAAGACAGAAATATGGGTGAAAACCCATATGGTGTGCTAATATTTTTGTTCACCGAGTCACTTAGCTTGACTCGACCCCGCATTCATTGGTTCTTGGGGAAGCATGTGGAACAAAAAAAAAATCTCCATCGGACTTTCGTTCAAGATGTTTGGATAAACACTGAAGTACTGGAAAGTTCCACTCCGACGAGATATATACAGACCCGGCTCACAAATGATAAATGAAAATGCCGGGGTCAAAGATAGTGTCTTCATTCCCGAAGGAGTGAAGAACAGGAGAAGTCACCGTGTAGGTGAAGAAAAGAAAGAAAGTCATGATAAAAATCATGACTAACTCATCATCATAAGAAGGAGAATTCATGATTTCAGTATCATGAATCTCATCATTTAAGCTCGGTTGATCAAGACATATTCTGGGCGGGAGGGATGGAATTTTGACACTAATCAAATTCTCAGTGTTGAGAATATTTCCCTCCAGGACATAAAGATAATCTTTGTCAAGATCAAAGTAGAATTTATCATACTCCGGCGGAGATATGATATGAGTGAGTTCATCGGAGAACTCCTCAAAGGTGAATGAATCATATTTGGATTTGATGTGAGTGAGTTCATCAGCGAACTCCTCAAATGTAAATGATTCATAATCGGGGAGAGAATTATGAGAATGAGAAGTGGTATTGCCACTAATTTTCTCTCCCATCTGATCAAAATAGAAGGCTTCCATTTCCGGAATAGAATCATCGGAAAATATGTCACTATCCTTTATGGGGATAGGAGATGAAATGGATTTTTCTTTGAAAGCCTCAATTTTAGAAATGAGAAGATTGACATTCAATAATGTTGCTCGAAGAGCTTCATCTTTGATTTCAGTGTCAATTTCTTCATCATTCTCTTCTTCTAAGCTGACTGGCTCAGAAGGAAATTCCTCCATATAAATGATGTCTCCACATGATAAAGAATCGTCATTAGTGGAATCGGAGAACATCTCAATATGATCTTTTGAAAAATCAAGAGGAGGAGGGATATCACACATTTGATCAAAAGTTCCCTGTGACTCACTTGGGATTGGGACAAGATTCTCAACACTAGACTTTATGAATTCGTCCGATTCCTTTGCAGGAACAGTGTCAATATGCTCGTCTCCCATGCTTAGAGAGTTAGTGTGAACTTCGGGTGTGATAACAGCAGACTGAGGGAGTTGATAAACGGTATCATTTAAAGGAATAGCACTCTCCTCTTCGTCTTCTTGATCCTCATCATCATCATCATCATCGAGCATGCACGCCTGTTTAAACAAGAAACGATTGTGTGCTGCTCGATCTTCGGCTAGAAGTTCTGCACAAGATTTCTCATGACGATCTTTTTGGGGAAGTTCTTTAATTGAATCCTTAATTTTTTTGAGTAAATTAAGAATTTCAAGAGTGTCTTGAGAAGGTTCTTGTAATGATGGCTGAGGTGGTGGTTGAATTTTTTGATACTGTGGAGGTTGGTCTTGATAAGAATAATCGTAACTATTACACGGACCATGCTCATTGACAAGCGGGGTTCTCGTTTGACAATCGGATTCATAATGCGGACCTCCACAGTATTCACAACAGTAAAACTGTTGTGGTGGTGGATAATATGGAGATGTGTCAAATCCGGATGATGTCTGATTGTTATAAGGGTTCTGCTCATAGACAAGCATATCTCCCGTTCGACAATCATATTCCGGATGAGGACAATCTCCACAAAAATCACAAGAAAGGTTTGGTGTATTTTGATACGATGCATCATTGAGATTTGGATAATATGATTCTTGCTCGTATGAATGTGATGGGTAGTTGAAAAAATTTGAAGAGTCGTTGAATGAGTTCGGATTAGGATCATAAGAAACCGAATTCCTCGAACCACAAAACAAACAACTTCCGTCTCGAATATCATTACCACATTGTTCACATGTACACCAACGACATGGTAAACCAAAAAGCGGCTCACCACAACCTACACAAGGAATAAAATCCGGAGGTGGGACAAGTGGTGTGGTCTGAGAGCTAGGAATTTCCACCACTTTTGTTATGGTCTCTGGTTCTTGTTCTTGATAAACGTGAAGATTAGGCAAGTCATTCTTTTTAGTCACCGTTCTAAGCTCTGTACGTTTGCTTGACAAACTTTTAACCGTAAATCGTGAAAGGTTAGGATCGATTCTTGACGGTTTAGGAGTAATTGTGAGCTTAGATTTTTGGACAATCGTAGGTTGGACGTATTTAGCACTTCCATTGTCAGAGAGAAGTACCGGGTCCTTTGTCACCCCGGTTTCTCGTTCCATTTCCCTTACCGGAGAGGGAATAGGAATCGATGGTCCATCATAATCAACACGACATCTCGAACTTTTTGACAAGGCTTGAAGTTTTTCAATGTTGTTTTTAAGGGCCCTAAGTTCAAAGAAATCGTCGTCGAGAGATGCCATAAGAATATAGAAGAAGTTAGAATCAAATGGATAGAGGGTAAAGGGATAAAGAATCAAAAAGGGTAAGAGGGTAAAGATGAATATTTTTGGATTTTTTGTGTTCATTGAAAACTTGAATAAAAATGTTTTTGGCAATAGTTTAGTCAAACGAATTAACTTCACGATTATTTTGGTTTTTTATATGAAAATAAGGAAATATGAACAAAGATGGTAAATATACAATGGATGTATATTCAACAATCACTGATACTTCAAATTCGTTCAACGCAGCACACCTCCCCGGCAGCGGCGCCAAAATTTGATCGGTGCTAAAACGTCTGCTAATATTGACCAAGTAAATGGTCAACAAGAGTCAAACAGCTTAAGGACACAATACAATTTACCAAAGGAGTTTAGTGTTTCCCCGGGTCGTTATGTCCCAACGAGGTGTGTAAAGTGTAATAAAACGAATTTGTGATCGGGTGATAATTGAACAGAAAAGGGTTTTGAGTGATTTATACTAAGGAATAAAAGAAAATAGCTTAAATAAGCTAAACGGGAAATATAAAAACGGGATAATTTTGGATTTTTAATTTTCGAAATTGCTAAAGTACTTAATTATAAGCACTTTTTATAAAAGACGATATTTTTGAAAACTAAAAATAAGCACTGAAAAAAGTAGAATAAAGTGAAAAACGGGCTAAAAACTGAGATATATGGAAATCTAATCTTACAAGTGCAAAATTATTTTTCTCAAATCCTAAATAATAAAATAAAATTTTAGAAAAAAGATTTATATTTTTCTGACTTTTATATTTTTTATTATGAATTAAAAACTATTAGAAATTAATTAAAAGGATTAAAAATAGTAAATGACTTGGGAAAAATCTGAAAAATTCAAGGTAAATACTATATGATAGCAGAATACTAGGAAAAATATAAAAAGTTAGATAATTCCACTAATAAGCTGAATGGGCTAATAAGCAGTTTGAAAATAAGCACAAAAATAAGCAAATAAGCACTAGAATACACCAAAAGCTCAGGTATAATGTAATAGGCCTAAACAAACCTAATTCAACTCAAAAAACTAAAATATGCCCAGGCCGTCAGCCAATTCGAGTAATTATACAGTTTACTGAAAGAAAGCTAAAGGCCCTATTTCTAGCTTATTTTTAGGCACTGAAATAAGCAGTAAAGTGGAATACCAGATTATTTCCTAAAAGATGACCTAGCAAGGATCTTAAATTCCAAAACTCAGACCTTGGGGAGCTGAATTGCAGCTTATAATTAAGCTGCAAATCAGACTAGTAAGCAGATGGTCTGCTGTGTGCAGGGGAATCAAAAGTCCAACAAGTCAACTTTGAGCTTATTTTTCAATAAGCAAAAGACTTCCAAATCCCAATTTTCTTTTTGATTCAGATTAACAAGCAACAAAATAACACAAAACAACAAGAATATTCTATTTCCAACCTATATTAAACCCTACAAGTGATCTAGAAGACTGCTCTATTTTAACAGTTATGAAAATTTTGACTTTTTAAATTACACTAATAAGTTGACTAATATGAATTTATAAAGGATCCTACTGATTAATTAAGTTATATTAAGCTGTAATAAGATTAGATTAAGCTATTTAGACAACTTATAAACTAATATGATTGATTATGCAACTAATAAACCTAACAGTGAATTCATATCATGAGATTAAACATCAAATTGACTTTTGAACAAAGTAATGCTGAATTTTATTGTCTAACTGAGATATTGGATCCCTTTGTGATGTACATCAAACAAGAACAACAACACAAATAACCTTTAACACAGATAAACAGTTAGATCCAAACACTCCGTTATAAAATTGATTTTGAGGTTTTCAAAGCATGAGACAAATTCAAGCCATAAGACTGATTCCTAAGGTTAAATTATGATAAAATGAACTGAAATGAGCAGATAAACACTAACAATAACAACATATCACATGAATCACTACAAAGCTATTTTGACTGTTAAATATGAAATATAAAGCAACACTACAAATTAATGAACAAGTACTAAATAAAAAGCATTATTATCACTAAATTATACTAAATAAACAGAAAAACACAAAGATAAGCAACAATTAAACTGAGCTACAGTACAAAGCAAGAAACTGAGATTAAGGCTTACAAAGGATTCCAATGCAGAAATCATGAACCAAGGACCAAAGTTACTACCTAAAGCTTCCCAAGAAACCTCTAACCCATATCAATCCAGAATCAACCATAATCCATGCTTCAATCTTCTTCTTGACTGATTTTTGAATTATAAGCTATTTTATGGTATTTTTGTGAATTTTTGCTAAACTTTAACTTAAACTGGTTTTAATGATTCACAAGCTTATAAAAGCTTATTAGTAACTTAATTGAAACTTTAATGAACATGAAACAACAGATTTAACAATATCAAATGAATTTGTCAAATTCACTAAACAATGCCAAAACTGAATTCGCACAATATAACTGAAATTGATACTTGAAATAAGTTTGAAATACACTGAAAAGACTTAACAAAACACTTGAAAGCTGAAAGTTAAACTGAAATTTAAACATTCATTAAAATGATAAAACTAAACTAAACTACAACTACTTTTTCTACTCTCTTCACTTCTGCTTATTTCTTTCTTTTTATAGAGACTTTTTGGGTTCCTTGCAGTCTTCTGTGACTTTCCCACCATATCTGGACCGTTGGTTTGGTCAAATGTAGCCTAGCCTTTGATTTCACCTTTTGGCGCCAAAATTCATGGTAGTGGATTCGAGCAGGTTTTAAGCAATTAAGGAATTTTGGGTGTTTGTGGAGGTGGAGGGGACAGGAAAAAGAGAGTTGGTGATGAGCTGGAGGAGGAAACCAGATAGGTGTGATGGTGGTTTGGTTTTACAGTGTGTTGGGAGGGAAGGGGTAAAGGGTGGAGTGGTATTGGCCCTATGTTTGACCCTGGTATTATACTTAGGGTGTTGGGCTTTGTTATTTTGGGTTTATGAAATATAAAAGGGATAGGATAAGGATTGGGTTTAATTTAGTTTTAGGTTATTTAGTGTTTAGGGTAGATTTAGTTTAAGAGTTTAGGTTTAGGGACCACTATTGCCACACCCTAAAAACTGAGGGACCATTGTTGCTAACTTCTGAAAATCATCCCAAGGACCAAAGTTGTCAAAAGTGAAAATTATTTCCAGGGACCAATTTTATTATTTTTGAATGCCCAGGGACTATTTTTATCATTTGTGAAACTTTGCTCATTTTTCATTTGTTTTCAATCTTTTTGCACATGAAACAGATAAAAACACAATTCAAAGATATTTTCTGTATTTTGAAGCATTTTTGAGTGTTTTTAAATGTTTTTGCAGTTCAGATGGGACAAAAATGATGAGTATTTAGACACTCATCAATAATCCCTATTAGGGTTAATATAACTTGTTCTTGGAGATCCGATTCCTTGTTCTTGCTAGGAATCAATAAGGTACGTTTTCTTTTAAGTTAATTAATTATATGTTTATGATCCATTCCGCTGCGTGATCTATATGGTTTAGTGTTTATAGTGTTTATATGATTCACAAAAACCATCAGTGGCATCAAGAGCCTCGTTATTAAACATGTAATTAATTACTTAAACCTAAAAATTGGATCTTGTAGAGATAACATGCAATTTATTTTCTAGGGTTTGTTTAATTTTTTTTTAAACCCTAAGATGGGTCGTTACCCATGATTAAAAAATTAGGGTTTTAGTTTTCTATTAAAACTTGTAGAAACCCTAGGATTGCATGAAAATTTTTAGGGATTAATTATTGAATACCGTATGTGATGTCATTAATTAATAAGAGACGTACAAGATATTGACATGATAATATGGACTACATGATTATGTGATGAATATGGGATCCATGACAAAATCTTGCATATTTTGTCATGGTATGATTTGATTTGTATGTTTGATTGAAGTTTTTGCTACATGATTTAAATAAATCTTAAATTGGGGAAGACCTCAATATATATTAATTAATAAGTTATGTGCATTGTGGTATCTAATTAACCAAAACTTACGCGGCCAAGTTATTTAGCGTCTGTGGACCATTGGGCACAATGAGCTCAAAAACCAATGGGAGTTTTGTTAATTACATACATTTAAAATTACACATAGAATTAATATTAGGATTTATTGAAAAAGGTTTGCATGTGGCTATATGATATCGTGGATGATCATATATTTGTTATTATGTGTTTATTTATTTTTTTGTAATTACTTGATCTTTTTTGTTTAATATTATGATGGATTGTAACTACAAAAGAGGGTAATTTTTCAAATAAAAATAAATAAGACTAATAACTATGAAACCTTTGTAGTAATTTTATTTATTGCCAAATCTTATGTGCCGATAGTGGTTCGCTTCGCATGGTAATTTGCTCCCAGGCGAGACTAGCAATTAATAAATTACTACATAATATAGTTTTAGCAAGAAAATCATATTTTTTTAGTTGATTGATTGCAACTGTACAAAAGTGGTCGAAGCGGCGGACCTATTATTGACAAACTATAAAGTGGGTTTAAGGTTGGTTCACATTAAATTGTGACCTTAGAGGGGCACGGTTTTAACCAGCTTCGGCGGCTGTCGTCCCTCCGCTCGCCTGTGCGTCAATAATAGACTTACCAAGTACACCATGAAAAGTACGAAGCATCTTAAGGAAATGTTGTAATTTGCTCAATGCCTCAATTAAAAACTTTGATGATTTGAGCTACGAATGATTAAACGTTTTGTTTTTGAAAACATATATGATACAAAGATGAATGCATGACATCTTTGTACATACTTTTTGATTTTACACATCAAAATTTATTACCCTAAAAAAAATTTAAGTAATATGCCGACCAATTAACATGGAAACACCTAAGATGACATTCTATCATTACTAGCAGCCTCAGCTAATGTGATGATTCAAAGAATGAAGTCAATAGGGGTAAATTGAGCACTTCCATTACTAGCAGCCTCAGCTGATGTGATGGAACGGCGTCAATTTACACGTTTCTAAATTGGTTAACTTAATTGAGCACTTTCATTACTAGCAGCCTCAGCTGATGTAATGAAACGGTGTCAAGGCATAAAGATTTGGGGATGAAACATGCTTACATTTTGCAACTGATGTTGGCAATATAATGTAAGTCCCAAGATTTCTAGGAATTGCAATTTGACATTGGCAATTGGGTGATCCCGTACCTTGTTGAGTACTTTCATTGCTAGCAGCCTCAGCTGATGTAATGAAACGACGTCAATTAGGATCCTAGTTTCAGTGAAAATTAAATGGTTTTTTAACCAATGGGTGTTTAATTTTCTTGAAATGTTTATTATCGAAAGTACTAACTTTTGAACTTTTTTCTGTAGAAATGGCCCAACCCGGAAACTCATCAAACTTAACCTCTTGTTTCAAGATGATGCTTGAAAAAGAGAAATTGACTCGGACTAAGAATTTTAACGATTGGTATCGCAATCTAAGGCTTGTTCTTAGGATTGCCAAACGTTATGAATGTCTTACTGAGGACCTTCCGGTTGCTCCTCCTGCTAACTCACCTAATGAAATACTTAGGGAGTTCAATGAAGCTTATGACAAGCACAATGATGCGGCTTGTCTCATGCTATCGGGAATGGACACTCAACTGGTAAAACAGTTTGAGAAATATGGCCCGAAAAACATGATTGAGGAACTGACACGCATGTTTCAGAAACCTCCCATGGCTGAATTGTATGATGTACTTGACAACTTAGGCAAGTGCAAGCAGGAAGCAACAACACCCGTAAGTACTCATGTGCTTGAAATGAAAGGTTATCTTGACCAATTAGATGCACTTGATTGCGGGTATGTGGAAGACGTTAAAGTTGGCCTCATCAACAAATCCCTCAATGAGGAATTATATGGTGACTTCGTGCGCAACTTTAACATGCATTGCAAGGGGAAGTCATTTTCTGAATTGCATGCAATGCTCATTGAACATGAGAAGGGACTCACTAAGAAAGCTCTTACACCTGCTGTTATGGCAATTAGAGGTGGTAGGGTAGCTAAGCCCGGTAAACCGAAGCATGTGAACAAGAAAGGAAAGGGCAAAGCTGACAAGGGCAAGCAAATTGTGACTTATCAGCAAAAGCCAAAGAAGCAGAATCCTCCTCCCAAGAAGGATCTTCCTAAAAAGGAAATGGCTGCTTGTCACCACTGCAATACTCCTGGACATTGGAAGACGGACTTTCCATTGCTACTTGAGGAGTGTCGCAAGAATAAGAATGCCAAGGCTGGGCAGGGCGCCATCACTTCAGGTATTTTTATGGTTGAATTGTTTTCTTTTCCTCGTAAGCAAAATGCCTGGATATATGATACAGGATGTGGTACTCACATTTGTAATACATCGCAGGGGCTTAGAGGAGCGAAGAAGCTGAACTATGGGGAATGCTACTTGTACGTGGGGAATGGAATACGTGCAGCAGTAGAAGCCATAGGGACTTTTGAGCTAGTTTTACCTTCTGGTTTAATTTTAGTGTTGAACAATTGTCATTACGCACCTTATATTGTTAGAGGTGTCGTTTTAGTTTCTTTGTTATTGGATTTGGGTTTTAAGCATACTTTTAATGATAATGGAATTTCTGTTTCTTTAAATTCTGTTTTTTACTTTAATGTTATTCCATTAAATGGTGTGTTTGAAATTTACATGGAGAACCATGTATCCTATAGAAATAATTCTATGTATAGCATCGGAAATAAGAGAGTCAAGTCTAACTTGGACTCGTCTTATTTATGGCATTGTCGCCTTGCCCACATAGGCAAGAAACGCATGGAAAAGCTGCTAAGTGATGGGCTTTTACCTAATATCAATGATGATTCAGTTGATAAATGCGAATCTTGCATATCTGGGAAGATGACGAAGAAACCTTTCCATAGCAATATGGAAAAGGCTTCGGATCTACTTGGATTGATACACACGGATGTGTGTGGTCCACTTAGACACGTGTCGAAACGCGGTGCTACCTACTTCCTAACCTTTACGGATGACTATAGTCGTTATGGTAGTGTTTATTTACTTAAACACAAACATGAAGTCTTTGAGACATTCAAGGTTTTTAAAAGTGAAGTGGAATTACAAGTCGGTAAGAAGATTAAGGCTCTTCGATCCGATCGTGGTGGTGAGTATTTGAGCCAAGAGTTCAAAGATTATCTAGCTGAGTGTGGCATTGTCCAACAACTCACTTCTCCTTATACTCCACAACAAAATGGTGTATCTGAAAGGAGAAATCGTACATTGCTTGACACGGTACGATCTATGTTTAATCTTACAACTCTTCCCTTATCCTTTTGGGACTATGCTCTTGAAAGTGTTGTTCGCATACTTAATATGGTTCCAACTAAGAAGGTTGATAAGGCTCCATATGAATTATGGACTGGAAAAGCTCCCAACTTGTCTTACTTAAAGATCTGGGGTTGTGAGGCATTTGTTAAACGTGACTCACCTGACAAGCTCCAACAAAGATCTGTTAAGTGCATCTTCGTAGGATACCCTAAGGAAACAAGGGGTTACTATTTTTACTTCCCACCAGAAAATAAAGTCATTGTGGCTAGATATGTTGAATTCCTTGAGGAGAGTTTCTTGACTCAAGAATTTAGTGGGAGAGTATATGATCTTGAAAATGATCAAGAAGATATGTCACCTTCTGAGAACACTAACACACTTCCTGTGGAACCTGAAAGTTTAGGTCCTCTACCTGAAGTAGAAGTGGTACCCGTCCGTAGGTCTTCAAGATCTACAAAGGCTCCTGAACATCTATGTTTAAACATAGATGATGAGGAAACTATGCTATTGGATCACATTGATGAGCCAACTAGTTATAGGGCTGCCATTAATAGTCCTGAAAAGGATAAATGGCAGATAGCCATGGATGGGGAAATGCAATCCATGAAAGACAATAAAGTCTGGATTGAAGTAGACCTTCCACCCAATGCTAAGGTAGTTGGGTGTAAGTGGCTCTTCAAGAAGAAGACGGACATGGATGGCAACGTACACACCTACAAAGCTCGTTTGGTGGCTAAAGGTTTTACCCAAACATACGGTGTTGACTATGAGGAGACCTTTTCTCCTGTGGCCGACATTAGAGCTATTAGGATTCTTATAGCCATAGCTGCTTACTATGACTATGAGATTTGGCAAATGGATGTCAAAACCGCCTTTCTGAATGGTCGCCTAGATGAAGACATCTATATGGCGCAACCTGAGGGGTTTGTGAATCCACAATTTCCTGAGCGTGTATGCAAACTTCAAAGATCCATTTATGGATTGAAGCAAGCATCCAGGCAATGGAATAAGAAATTTGATGAGAAAATCAAGAAGTTTAGATTTACTCAAAATTTCGATGAGCCATGTGTATACCACAAAGTTAGTGGGAGTAACACTACTTTTCTTGTCCTATATGTCGATGACATATTAATCATGGGAAGTCATATACCAAGCCTTAATGAAGTTAAGGATTATCTTGGTAGTTGTTTTGCCATGAAGGATTTAGGAGAAGCAGCTTACATCCTTGGAATCAAGATCTATAGAGACAGATCTAAACAGTTAATCGGATTAAGCCAAAGTGCTTACATGGATAAAATATTGAAGAGATTCAATATGCAAAATTTCAAGAAGGGATATTTGCCCATGCAAGTGGAACACGGCTTATGCAGCGAAATGTGTGCTTCTACACCTGAAGAGGTGGCATACATGAATAAATTTCCGTATGCTTCGGCAGTAGGATCTATCATGTATGCAGTTAGATTTACAAGGCCAGATGTGGCATTCGCTCAAAATTTGACCAGTCGTTATCAGCAGAATCCAGGGAAAGATCACTGGCATTGATAATGCTCAAATCTAACATGTTTTTAGGAGCGTTATTGTGGATTTTATGCATATATATTGGTCACTTTTATGAACTTATGGTACTTAATGGAGTATAATTTACATTTTAGGTTCATGGAAGCTCAAGTACAAGAAAACGAAGAAAAAGACGCAAAAATGATCAATAAACGAAGATTTATGCATGTACAAAGAATTCCCGACAAATGAGAGTCTCTTGGAGTTTATTCGAGAAGATAAAGTCATGAAGTTGTCACTCCAAAGACTCAAGAATAAAGCACAAGAGGGAAAACGAGAAAAGAAATGAAGAAAAGAAGCTCAAACGAAGAAATAATGGAAGACTCGTTGTTCCCGACACACCTTCACCATTTTGGCCATATCTTGAGCATACTAACTCGGATTTCGATGATTCAAGCGCCCACGGAAAGCTAAGAGAAAGATCTACAACTTTGGTTTTTATCATTTCTGGCCAGGAGGCTCCATCCGATCGGTAGGAGCCCGCATCCGATTCGGATGGAGCAAACTTGACTTTTACGAGAGCTCCAACCGATCGGTATTGCCCCGCATCCGATCGGTTGGCTGAAACTGCCTTCTCCAAGTTATTTTTAATGCTTCTTTAAATGCCATTAAGTCCCAAGTCCGATCATGTGCCTCTATTAACTCATAAACCTGCCCTTTTATGACCCTTTGTGCCCAAGTTATTTGCTTGTTGGCTAAGGGTGGCTTCTACCTATAAATAAGACTACTTTGGCATGGTTTCAAGTGTGAAATTGTATCCTCCACCCTCAAGGACGAATTTACACCAAAACATAGGTGCAATTCCAGCCTCCACCCTAAAGGAAGAATTGTCACCAAAGGAAAATCTAGCCTCCACCCTAAAGGAAGAATTTCCACCACCTTATCTCACCCAAAAGACCATAAACCTTTGCCATTCATGGAGGACGTATCACCAAGAAGTATTGGAGCGATTCTCTAGTTTGGTTAGATGTTGTAGTTGATTGGAGGCTTGAAGGTTGCTATAAATCTTTCACCTTTGCCTATTTGTAATTCATACTTTGGGTAAACTCTTGTTACGTTTATGATGTTGAATTCTATTATTAATGTTTGGTTTCTATGATTATGTTGATGTGACTTCTTAATACTTGTTTGGTTTATATGATAACTTGTGATAATAGGATGTTTGGATAATATTAGTGTTTGTTTGATAACATCATATTTGGTTAAGTTGGAACTTGTCTTGTTTATTGTTTTGATTAATCATTGTTGGATCTAAATGTCGAAAGGATTCTTAATAGTGGTTGATTTCAATTCATTAGTCGACAAATGTTTTGGTCTTGTACTTTGTGACGATTGTATAAGAAACTTAATAAACATGACAAGTGAATGTTTAATTTGGATTAAAGGTCGAAAGATATCTTTTGAATATGTGTTCATCAAGTAAATGGAACTTCACGAATTAATAACATCAAAGTTATGGGATCGAAAGAACATCTTTGTTTGTTGTTGGTTTAGACATGAGTTTTATGACATGACCAATTGATTAAGACTTATGTATATTTGATTTATAAAACACTAATTTAGTATTGGTTCTAGAGGCCGAAAGGAACACCAATATGTTTTCCAAACTAGTAAAGGCTTACACCAAGTCCTTACGCCAAGTCCTAGTTAAGGCTCACACCAAGTTCTTACTAACTTGTTATCATTGCCAAACATGTATGTTCTTTGTGTGCTTGTTCTCATATTGCTTTTCTTGTTGGTTTGATCCGTGACAATCATAACCATCAACTTGTTACTTGCTTAAACAAACAAACGACACTTGAGTACAACCAAGTCTCTTGGGACGATCTTGACTTACCCACCTTTACTACAACGGACGAGTATACTTGCTCGTATGTGTTCCTAATTAATCGGTAATTCATGTTTATAAATTTAAAACCTCGTGTGAACGCATCAAGTCTTTATGCACGATCCGAACACATCAAGTTTTTGGCGCCGCTGCCGGGGATTTGGTTTTTGTACTCTTTTGTTTGTTTGTTTGTTGAATGATTCTATTGAAATGTTTGCTTGTTCGTTTGATTGCTTGTTTGTTTGCTCATGCTGTTTGCTTAAATTGTCTTCCTTGATTTTTGTCTCAAAAATTTCCCATTTCTCATATTTTCTAAAAAGGTCTTGGCATCAAAACAAAATTTTTGATGTTGGGATTTGATTTCATGTTTTCTAAAAAATGCTCATTTCAATGTTTGCTTCAAAAGTTTTCTCAAAAGTTTTGCGAAAAAAACCCCACCCAAACAATCCCAACCGAATCGGATGGATTTCCATCTGATCGGATGGAGCTCTCGGTAAAAAAAAAAAAAAAAATTAAGTTTTGTTATTTTTCGTTTTATTTAGTATTTAATGTTTGGTTTATGTTAGTTAAAGTTTATAAATAAAACTTATATAAATAAAATATATAAAAAAAAAAAAAAAAAAAAAAAAAAAAAAAAAAAAAAACCCGAGCCTTCTATCCGATCGGTTTGACATTCAACCGTTCGGCTGGACCACCCAAACCATCTCAACCGATCGGTCACAACCCGTAACCGATTCGGTTGGAGGTTTCTGTCCCATAATTTTTTTTTAGTTTTTGTTTTTCTTGTTTTGTGAGTTTTAGATATGATCTCTTGCATGTTTTGTGTTTCTATTAGTTTTTGTTTTTCGTGTCTAGATTAGTTTCGTATTAATTTGGAATAAGACTATCTTGTTTTAGATTGTTTTGTTTTGATTTGTGTTACGTGACTAATTATGTTCGTTTGAGTCTATGTGCTTGTCGTTTTCTGTGATCGTGCTTTTATTTGCTTGTTTTTGTTTTAAGTGTCGGTACATATGTGTTTATGTGTTTTTATTTTCTTGTGTTTATTTTCATGTTCGTTACCTTTTGTGTTCTTGTTTTATTTTGTCAATAAAAAGTTTTTAGTAAAACTTGTTAGTCATAAAAAAATAAAAAAAGTAAAAAAGTTTTTACGATCTGTTCAACCGATCGGATTTGCGAGTATCCGATTCGGTTGGCGAGTTGCATGTTTTACGAATTGTCCAACCGATCGGTTAGATACTCTTACCGATCGGATGGTCGTCTCGGTAAAAATTGAACAAACCCAACCGACCGGTTAGATACTCTTACCGATCGGATGTGGCTCTCGGTAAACTTTGTTAACTTCCAACCGATCGGATGGAATGATAACCGATCGGATGGTCAGTTCGGTAAAATTAAAAAAAAAAAGTTATTTTCATTTTTCGTATTGTGTTCCTGTGTGTTTGTGTTTAGATCGAGTTCATGTTTATGTTTGCCACGAGTGTCTAGTCCTTTTGTGCACTTGCTTAGATGATGTTTATTGCTTAGTGATTTGCGTATGATTGTGATAACATGTTTTAATTCAATTTCAAGTCAATTCTAAGATCCAATTGTGGTTAAGTTTCATAGTGGCATTTGTTGGTCAAGTTTGACTAGTTAGTAATAATGAAAGTTCGAAGATTTATTGTTATTTAACTAGTTATAATCATTTGTCTATGAATGATTGCTTTGTAACTATTGTTCTTGGTTAAACAAAAGAAACTTAATTGTGATTGTAATAAGAATACTTTTTGTCTATCAAATTGGATTGATTGAAAACCACCTAAGCATATTTGATAAACAAAAGATTATTTTTGTGTTTAAGTTTGTTATCTCAAGCTTATGAACCCTGAGTTGATCTTGAATTGATTGGTTAGTCTTAATGCTTGTTTTTATAAACTAAAATCTTGACGAAGGTTTAACTTGTAAAAACAATAGATTAGTTTATCAAACTAATTATCATAACCAACATGCTAGCAAAGTTATCACAATCATGCTTATCAAGAGTTGTATACTAGTCTAAGCAAGTGTAGTTATTTTATCTTAAATGTCTTTTGGTTTTTGCAAGAGTATCACTTCTTTTATTCTACTTAAGTTTGTTTTCATTTTATTTTAAATTTTGTTAAATTAGTACATTGTGAATAAATAAGTACTTGTTTTAAAAATAAAAAAATGTTTTGAACTTTGTGGGTATGTTCACTGGAAACCCTCACGAGACTTCACTCGTCCACTCGGGCCACCGAGGGGTTTAAAAGGCTTGTTGCATACGCTAAATGCAATCGTGATGCCTACGAAAGTGAGTTTTAGGATTTTACGTGTTTTTTGTAGTTTAGTTTATTTTTGCAGATTTAATAAGCTCTTGGAGATTGGATTATTGGTGACACTATGCTTGGTGTGGAGATGTTTTGTTGAACGAGAAATCGATTGATCTCATAAGCTTATGCTAGCATTTGCTTAGCACCTTATCATATGGAGTTCGATCACGATTTCTTGGCCCGGGAAGTTTCGTTTCTCTTGGATTATTTATTTATTTATTTTTCCCTATTTTACATGCTTTGAAGTTTATTTTTCACAATGAATATAATGTTTAACTTAAGTGTGGGGGGAAAGTTAGATAGTGAAAAACGAAACTGCTTTTCATATTTATAATTTTTTAGGCCAATTTAAAATTTTGTATACTTGTTTGCCCTTGTGATCTAATTGTTTTCACGCTTTTAGGATAATATATTAGAATATCTGGATCATCCCACTGGTGAAATATGTATTTTTGAAAAATTTGAGATGTGTCCCGATTAATATTGCAATCCATTCTTGGATCGATAACATTTGCTAGCACATATTATAGGCCTTTCCACTAAATTGTGAGGATTTGAGCATGTTCTATATATATAGCATACATCTTTTATGCTTTGATCTTTTGCTATGAGTGTGCCGGTGATTTTATTTATTCTAGAACTTGTACTTGTAAATCATTACCAGACCGCAGTAAGATCGCATTCGTGTGATATAAGTGTTTTCGTGTGATAAAGAGGCAACCCTAGGATAAAACCAAATGGCCTTCCGTTTACATCTAAAAGATATATTAGCTAGCCACATCGGTTAGTTAACCACCAATTTGGAACCCATTTGTTAGCGTTTATCTTTAGCGCTAGATACCCCTAGTTAAACCCTTCGAGCCATCCTTTTCATTTTTTATTAAATCCAGAAAATAAAAAATATTTTACACTTTAAACCTTAGCCTAACCCCTTGTCAAAGTCTAAATGGTTGGTTGCTAGTTGCTTGGTATGTTGGATTGTTTTTGATGATTAATAGTTTGGTTACACTTCGTTATTTGAATGTGCCGTTCCGACAAAGACGAAGGATGCATACTTCTTATTTGTATTTTTGTGGTGTATGCTTATGCGAAGTGTGGGGGAGATGTGATGTATGGAAGAGAGGTGTTGAAAAAAAAATGTGAAAAGAAAAAAAAAAAAAAAAAAAAAAAAAAAATATATGTGTGATGACAATTATAGAAAATGTGTTATATTATTATGAAGATGAAGGAAGATGAAGTATGTTTGAGATATCGATTAGCCAATATGCTAAGTATGAAGAATATTGTTATTACGAATAGATGTATCGATTTGGGAAAGTTCGAAGGAGAGGAAGTTGTTAACTATAATCATTTTCGGGTTTGCTGTTTGTTTAGTGACTAGCAACATGGGTATTAGACTTGACTTTATTTTTCTTTTAAAACCAATTTCATAAATACTCCCATGCCTTATCCCTACCCTTTTGACTTTGTGAAATTATCAAGTGTATTGACATGTAGTGACCATCCGATTTCTTGAGGAATTAGGTAGCGTTGTTAGCGATCTAAGGTTATCCTTAGTGACCATCCGTTATTTGGTGATGCAAGAATTCGTTGTTAGCGAGCTATTATGTTTTGCACAAGATAGTTGCACGTAAGTTTGATATTACCCCTGAAGCCTTAAACCCGAATAAAAGACCTCTTTAGATGTTTACACTTTGTGCTTACGCCATGTCGGTGGAGTTTTGTTTCTTGTACAAGCCTATGGTAATAAACGGATCATGACTGAGCGATGAGTGTGATTTCTCTTATATATACTCCACTACCTAAATAAATGAGTGATTGAGTGAATTATACTTTGTTCCTTTTTCGTGAGGTGTTTAGAAATGTTACTCGAGCAACAAAATCTTCATACATCTCAGTTTTTCACCATAACGCTTAAAAATGATGAATCTTATCTTGTACTTGTATTTGGTAGATTTGCATCATAATTTTTACAATCATTTTTCATGCACCATGTGGGATTTATTTTTCTTATTATTTGCTTGAGGGCAAGCAAACCCTTAAGTGTGGGGGAGTTTGCGCTCATTTTTCGCTTATTTTCTCTTTTATTATTAAATATATATAAAAAAAATATAATAAATTTTTTTTTTTTCTGTCCAACCGATCAGATGTGCGAGCACCCGATTCGGCTGGCATGCTGCATGTTTCTACGAATTGTCCATCCGATCGGATGGAAGTGCAAACCGATCGGATGGATGCCTCGTTAAAGTTTTCAAAAGTTCAATTTTTCTTTTCGTTTTGTCATTTAGGTTTGCATTTTAATTTTTCTTTTCTTAGATTTGCTTGAGGGCAAGCAAAGTTCAAGTGTGGGGGATTTGATAACGCTCAAATCTAACATGTTTTTAGGAGCGTTATTGTGGATTTTATGCATATATATTGGTCACTTTTATGAACTTATGGTACTTAATGGAGTATAATTTACATTTTAGGTTCATGGAAGCTCAAGTACAAGAAAACGAAGAAAAAGACGCAAAAATGATCAATAAACGAAGATTTATGCATGTACAAAGAATTCCCGACAAATGAGAGTCTCTTGGAGTTTATTCGAGAAGATAAAGTCATGAAGTTGTCACTCCAAAGACTCAAGAATAAAGCACAAGAGGGAAAACGAGAAAAGAAATGAAGAAAAGAAGCTCAAACGAAGAAATAATGGAAGACTCGTTGTTCCCGACACACCTTCACCATTTTGGCCATATCTTGAGCATACTAACTCGGATTTCGATGATTCAAGCGCCCACGGAAAGCTAAGAGAAAGATTTACAACTTTGGTTTTTATCATTTCTGGCCAGGAGGCTCCATCCGATCGGTAGGAGCCCGCATCCGATTCGGATGGAGCAAACTTGACTTTTACGAGAGCTCCAACCGATCGGTATTGCCCCGCATCCGATCGGTTGGCTGAAACTGCCTTCTCTAAGTTATTTTTAATGCTTCTTTAAATGCCATTAAGTCCCAAGTCCGATCATGTGCCTCTATTAACTCATAAACCTGCCCTTTTATGACCCTTTGTGCCCAAGTTATTTGCTTGTTGGCTAAGGGTGGCTTCTACCTATAAATAAGACTACTTTGGCATGGTTTCAAGTGTGAAATTGTATCCTCCACCCTCAAGGACGAATTTACACCAAAACATAGGTGCAATTCCAGCCTCCACCCTAAAGGAAGAATTGTCACCAAAGGAAAATCTAGCCTCCACCCTAAAGGAAGAATTTCCACCACCTTATCTCACCCAAAAGACCATAAACCTTTGCCATTCATGGAGGACGTATCACCAAGAAGTATTGGAGCGATTCTCTAGTTTGGTTAGATGTTGTAGTTGATTGGAGGCTTGAAGGTTGCTATAAATCTTTCACCTTTGCCTATTTGTAATTCATACTTTGGGTAAACTCTTGTTACGTTTATGATGTTGAATTCTATTATTAATGTTTGGTTTCTATGATTATGTTGATGTGACTTCTTAATACTTGTTTGGTTTATATGATAACTTGTGATAATAGGATGTTTGGATAATATTAGTGTTTGTTTGATAACATCATATTTGGTTAAGTTGGAACTTGTCTTGTTTATTGTTTTGATTAATCATTGTTGGATCTAAATGTCGAAAGGATTCTTAATAGTGGTTGATTTCAATTCATTAGTCGACAAATGTTTTGGTCTTGTACTTTGTGACGATTGTATAAGAAACTTAATAAACATGACAAGTGAATGTTTAATTTGGATTAAAGGTCGAAAGACATCTTTTGAATATGTGTTCATCAAGTAAATGGAACTTCACGAATTAATAACATCAAAGTTATGGATCGAAAGAACATCTTTGTTTGTTGTTGGTTTAGACATGAGTTTTATGACATGACCAATTGATTAAGACTTATGTATATTTGATTTATAAAACACTAATTTAGTATTGGTTCTAGAGGCCGAAAGGAACACCAATATGTTTTCCAAACTAGTAAAGGCTTACACCAAGTCCTTACGCCAAGTCCTAGTTAAGGCTCACACCAAGTTCTTACTAACTTGTTATCATTGCCAAACATGTATGTTCTTTGTGTGCTTGTTCTCATATTGCTTTTCTTGTTGGTTTGATCCGTGACAATCATAACCATCAACTTGTTACTTGCTTAAACAAACAAACGACACTTGAGTACAACCAAGTCTCTTGGGACGATCTTGACTTACCCACCTTTACTACAACGGACGAGTATACTTGCTCGTATGTGTTCCTAATTAATCGGTAATTCATGTTTATAAATTTAAAACCTCGTGTGAACGCATCAAGTCTTTATGCACGATCCGAACACATCAGGCATACTATTAAGAACATACTTAAGTATTTAAGGAATACTAAAGACATGTTTCTTGTTTTCGGGGGAAATCCAGACGCAGAACTGAATGTTACAGGTTTCTGCGATGCGTCCTTTCAGACTGGTAAAGATGATACGAAGTCTCAGACGGGTTACGTTTTTGTCATAAATGGAGGAGTTGTGGACTGGAAGAGTAAGAAGCAGAGTACAACGGCCATGTCTGCTACAGAAGCTGAGTACATTGCTGCATCGGAAGCAGCACAAGAAGCTGTTTGGATAAGGAAATTCATTAAGGATCTTGGAGTGATTCCTTCAATAGAATTACCTATAAATGTGTATTGCGACAACTCTACTGCAATCAAATTCGCCAATGAACCTGGAGTTATGAAAGGCGCCAGACACTTTAAAAGAAAGTATCACTATGTTCGAGAACAAGTCGATGATGGTGAAATAAGAGTACTCAAAGTTCACACAGATGACAATCTGGCTGATCCTTTCACGAAGTCATTACCTAAGGAAACGTTTAATAATCATGCTCAGGGTATTGGTCTTCGTTTAGCAGATAGTTTCATGTAAATCTGTTGGATTAGTATTTCGATAGGGACGTGTAAACAATTATTATTTTAATGAAATAAAGTGCGGATAACGTTTATTATCATTATTAATATTTGTGTCCTATATTTGCATGTTTAAATCCGTGAATAATGTATTTATTCTAAATAGTCCGTTGTCAATTAATAATATGGGAATATTATTAAAATAAGACAAATGTGAGGATTGGTAGAATGTACTGTAAGGTTGAGACACCAATGTCACATGATATTCAATATTGGATAAATTGAATATAGGACTTATCCCAACCACATGATTATACTTTATGGATCATAGTCATCAAGTATATCATGAATATTTATCCTCAGACTTGAGATGCCAGATAATTGCCGAGGATGTAGCTCATTTTCTGTGAGATAGTCTAACGCTATCCGTAAAAGGTAGTTATAAGGGCTATTTTCAGAAATGATGCGAAGTTCGAGGGTTATGCTCGCAGTCAATAAAGGATTTGTTCCTTCAACTTTGTGTTGAAGTTTAATACTGTTTGGCCACTCGTATGATTAACAAGATGTTTGCGTGCGCACACCCAAAGTCTATCTGGAAGACGTTCAGATGTATTGGTAATCTTGTTCAATTATGTATAAACGAGAAACTACTGTTGATTATGGAATGACAAAGATCCATATCCAAATTAACGCGGTATTAGTAACAAAAGGATAAGTATGATGATTAAATCATCACGTGGTTTTCCAGGAAAACCGTACTCGGATCGAGCTGGGGGCATTGGGATCTGTTAAGCTAGACTAGCCCATGTCATTACTATATTAATGTTTATCCAAGTGGGAGCTGTTAGAGTTTAATGTATAAATATTAATATACGTATGTCCGGTTTCGAACCCGAGACTCGCGATTGCACACAATAACGTGAGAGTTCCAATGGTTTGAATAAATTAAATATATTTTATATTTATATTTATTCATTTCACTAAAACAAATACTTAACGATAGTTAGTACTTAACGGGGTTAGAGATAACGACCGTTAAAGGACTAATTATGCAAAATAGGGAAAGAAAGATCTAGAACCCACTTGGGTGGGTTGGGTCGGCCGAATACCCCTTGGGTATGGGTTGGCCGGTTTTGAGATGGAGTAGGGAACAAGTTTGGGAGATTTAGGGTTAGCCTATAAATACAATTCATTGTGTTTTGGTTTTAATCTAATCAAGAATCCCTAACTTGCCAAACTTCTTCCTCTCTTCTTCTCCTCAAGCTTAAACGATCGGCCCTCTTTCTTAAGTTCACTAGAACTTGGTCGAGTCAAGTAAAGCTTTAAAGTGTTTGGTTGTTAGTGATCTTGAACCTAGCTTTTCCTATTGGAACGCTAGATTACGTGTGTACAAGAGCGAGTAACTAGCTTATTTTAGCTAGTGTGTTTTGTGTGTTCGATCCATATATAATCCCTATTAGGGTTTATATAACTTGTTCTTGGAGATCCGATTCCTTGTTCTTGCTAGGAATCAATAAGGTACGTTTTCTTTTAAGTTAATTAATTATATGTTTATGATCCATTCCGCTGCGTGATCTATATGGTTTAGTGTTTATATGATTCACAAAAACCATCAAAATAGGATGGTGATAATTGGTTTTTGGGTATGAATGTGGTGATAGCCGAATATATGTGGAAGAAAATGGTGGTGGGAGGCTATAGTTTGAAGATGAAGTTAAGAAAGGTGATGAAGTTAAGGAAGAAGATGAAGTAGTGGGTAAAATGACAATTATACCCTCATGTGCATGACACATGTGAGATTTAATGAAGGTTAGTTAAGGCTGTTAAAGAAAAGGACAAATGGCAAAAAAAACGTTTATCACTTAGCGTTGGACGGTGCAGTTTTACGGTTTACGCAAACCACAAGATTGAACGGTATGATTTACTCTAATGACAATAAAAAATTAATATAATAATAATAGTTTTGATAAACATATAAAGTAAAAACTAAAAACATGTTTAACATTATACTAATATTGGGGTTACTTATGTGAAATTTAAAGCTTGTATCAACCATGGTTCTTGCGGGGCTGCAACTCTTTATAGTGTTGTTTCTCCATGGATTATATTTATTTATTGAGCTTTGCTACAACCTCTTACTAAATCATACTACAAATCCTCTTATACATACAACAATATTAAATAGTTTTTTTTTCATTAATTCTCTCTCTGTATCCAAACTGTCAATTCTGCCACTTGGCAGAATCTTGTGAATAGGCAATTTTGTAGGATGATTTAGTATGAGGATTTACTGTTCGAACAGTAACTCGCTCACATTCACTTATTTTTGTTAAATGCTATTATTAAAATAGTGATTATGTTGACTTGCACAAGACCATATACACACATCTATAAAATACAAAATTAACAAATAACATTTGATTGTTTGTCCAAATGTCAAAATCTTTAACCAATTTTAACAAAATCAGATTGTTTGACCAATTTCCTTCTTCATCTAGCTTACTTTCTTGCATATCAAGAGTTGATTTTATTTAGTATTATTATTATTAATTTAATTAAAGGGTAACTTACATAGTGTTGCATTCAGGAGCGCACCTATGCTTTGCGTAGGTGGTGCACGACAACCTCCTTAGACGACTAAGGGGGTGTATGATTTCGACTTAATTGATTTAATATGAAAAAAACTGAATTAATTAAGTCATATGAAAACTATTTGTTTGTAACTTAATAGAGAAAGATGACTGAAAATATTAAGTAATAAAACTGAACTTGTCTGCATTAAATCATCTCTTAATTAAAAATGACTTAATAAAAAAAATTAACAAACAAGCCCTAAATCTTTTAAAAGCTCGATGTAAAAAAATTTAAGAACCACCTTAGAAATTATTTGGGAACTACCTTAGAAAATCTTTTGACAAAAAACTTACTTTTTGTATAAAATATTTTTAGCCCAAAACCAAATTAGCGCAACAAAATTAACCCATTTAATAATTCATAATTAACTTAAACAAAAATAAGCAATTACTCAGCGGTTGTGGGAAACGAATAGTTGATATAGTCGAATAAATAATTAGACTCAGTGACTCCAAAATCTCATCTAAATATTTAATTGTAAGTCTTTATTCTATAGTTTATTTATTCTTCTTATGGTATAAAGTATGTACATGTAATCTTGTTATTCTTGTATAGTTGTATTGTCTTTATTATGTGGAAAAGCCACACATTCTTGCAGTAGAAAAATGTCAAAGCTTGATGAACCAAAAACAATTTATCACAACTGCATTTGATAATCAAACTTTATTAGAGAAAAATGAACACTATATGCGTTTATGTTGTTCAATTGATGTTGTTAGATTCTTATTGAGACAAGCATTATCTTTTTGTGGTCATGATGAAACGGAAGCGTCACACAACAAAGGTAACTTTCTTGAACCTTTAAGATGGTTAGGCCATGAATGTGATCTAGCATGGCGTGCAGCATTAAAGAAGAAAAAAATGACCTCAAAAGGATATTGTGAATAGGTGTGCAGATGAAATAATCAATACTATTAAAGTAGAGCCTGGAGATGATTTGCTTGCAATTTTAGTAGACGAGTCACGCGATGTGTCTTGTAAAGAGCAAATGGCATTGGTTTTGGGGATGATTTGTTTGCAATTTTAGTAGACGATGTGTCTCATAAAGAGTAAATGGCATTGGTTTTACGGTTCGTAAATAAAGAAGGGAAAGTTGTGGAAAGGCTTGTTGGTATTAAGAAGGTTGAGGATACTTCGGGTTTGGCACTAAAGAATTATGTTTGTGAAATGCTAGGGAAATTGAAGTTGAGTCATACTAGAACTCGAGGACAAGGTTGTGATGGAGCTAGTAACATGAGTGTTGCGTTCAATGGCTTGAGGACCTTAATTTAAAACGATGCACCATCCGCATACTTTGTTAATTGTTTTGCACATCAATTACAATTAGCACTTGTGTTTGTTGCAAAGAATCGTGGTAAAATTAATGACTTCTTTTATACCATTACTCGTTTATTAAATCTTATTGGATTTTCCTATAAGCGAAGGGATAAATTAAGAGAGAAACAAGCAACTAACATTGTAGCATAGTGGCACAAGGTTTGTGTTGGTCCATGAAATTTGAGTAATTCTCGATAAAATGAAGAACAAATTCATTAATAATGATGAACAATAATTACAAGATTACTCAATACCCACATGACTAACTAATAATATCTTCAGCTTCTTCAAGGGGATAATTGCGGTATTCTATCCCCATTGAATGACAAATAAACTCTCATTGATCCAAGCTATGCTTGACATTCATTGAGAGGATCATCCTATCAACTAATACATATTGTTTTTTTTTTTTGTTTAGGATGCATACTATCTCTATTACAACGAAATAAAATAAAACAAAAACATGTGGGGTTTGGTGTGATTTGTCATCCACTATAAGTGGTCCCTCTTTATCTTCCTCTTTTGGAAAAACACCAACAATCCTTTTGGATCAGTCATAACAAATATTCCCACTTCTATGGCAATTTCCTTGTACTTTGTTTGACTTCCCTTTTGGAAGTTCCCGCCCGCCCATATTTTTCAGTCTGTTTGTAGAGATAGCGTCTTCAGTGTCACTAAGATATTTGTCAAATCTTAGTGACATTGGAGTTGTTTGTAGCTCATATACTTTACTCACTGACACCGCATCAGTAAGTAAAGTGTTTCTTCAGTACAAAGAGCTTTATACAACACTCACTGAATCTGTATCAGTGAGTGACCCACTAATAGATTTAGTGAGTTAGGCTATTTTATTTTCAAATCATTGTCAGGGTAATTGGGTCAAATTTTTGACCCAACAGTCTCTCCCTATTTGTTAATACAAATAGCTTCAGTGAAACAGGTTATGGTTATCAGGTTGAGGTGAATGGTTTTGGTTTTGGTTTTGTTTTTGGTTTTTTTTTTTTTTTTTTTTTTTTTTTTTTTTTTTTTTTTTTTTTTTTTTTTGTTTTTTTTTTTGTTGTTGTTTTTGTTGTTGTAGAAAACCTTGTGGTTTTATGTTCAGGTTGTATAGAATCATTAGATTCAGGTTCAGGGAATGGGTTTAGTGAATTTGGGGTGGTAGTTCTTTTCAGTGACCTGATTTGATGACCTGGTTCAGTAAGAGAGGGCTCAGGTCTTGGGTTCAGAGAACAGGGTTCATGGATAGTTTTATAAACCATCAGGTTCAGGGAGTAGGGTCGGGGGTCAGTTCAGGAGTTTTAGTGACCGGGAGTTCAGTGCCGAGGTTCAGTGAGTAAGGTCCAAGGGGGTGTTAGACCCGTTTCCCGGGTGTTGGGACCCCACCCTAGATGAAAGTAGATAAAGACCTTATGTGATTGGCCAGTCAATGAAAGTTGCGTAATGGTCAAACTTGATAGTCAATTAATAGTCAAAGCATGACTAATATAGTTATGTAATGTGATGTGTAACTAAAGGGGCCTAGGTTGCCAAGTATTAAACATGTGGTTGAGTTAGTTGTGGCTAAAGTAAGGAGAAAGAGACTTGAGGGACCATATTTGCTAAGTGTCCAAACTAGCACCTAAGTGTGGATAAATCTATCATTCTCTAGAGATTTCTACCATTTTCTTAGGTGTGTTGTGTGGTCCGGTTTAGAAGAGAACAAGGGAGGGAAATACAATGATTCTTGGATAACCAAGTGATGAAGAGATTAAGGATCCATGGCAAGAGTTAACCTCTAGTTATGCTTCCCTTCAAGTAAGTCTCTATGTTCTTGATTTATAAGGTTAAGAGTTATAGTTTAGTGGGATTTCATCACATGATCAATATATGATCATATGATGATATGGTAAGAATGATGAGTATGTTTTGATGGGTTTTGATAACCCTTGTCATGTATTTGATTTCTATGTTGTTAGGTTTTGTTATTTTGTGAAGGAGGATGATGATGATGATGGAGGATTGTGATGATGATGATATTCATGTTATGATGTAGCTTGGTCTGAGGTAAGTAAAATGATGATAGCATATGTTATATGGATTTCTATCATTATGTGTTATGTATGTTATGTTGAGAAGATGAGCTTGGATTATGCTTATATGATGCCATGACTATGGTTTATGTGATGAGAAGATGTTATGGATTATGTTGATGTGATGTGCTAGATGAGGTTTGAGTAGTATGCCATGAAGTAAGTGTTTATGATGTTTGTATGGATTAAAGTATAATTGTATGTTGTTATCATTTTACTTACTAAGCCTTCGTGCTTACGGTTTAGTTGTCTAACCGTTTTGTAGGTTGGCGTGCTTATATGGATGATTTGGATATATGGGTTAAGGCTTGGTTATGCGATATGGGTAGATTGGTAAGAATGTAGAGCTTAGGTAGATACCGAGCTCATGTGTAGAGTTTGTACCCCCGTGAGTCGAGTAATGCTTTGAAATGAGTAAACAAGTGTCAAATTGTATGTCAAGTGTTGTGTAACGAATTGGAAGTCATTTGGTAAGTCAAAGCATGTTTTATGTGTTTATGGTTCAAGTTTAAAATGGCGTTTGGTTGATGTGTAAAGGTACCCATTTTGGGCCGTGAGCGGGTCAAGATTTGTTGGAACATGTTAGTTATGTTAATCTAATGCTTTTGGTAGAGTTTGATGTAAATCGGAAGTCGTATGGGTTGTTTATAGCGAAAACGGAATGTAAACGAAGTGTATTTTGAAGTTTGCAGGCCTTGGCCGGAGGTTTGGAAGCCAAACCCACGGCCGGGAAGAGTTGGGAAAATTCCCAGATGACCAGAAGATCTGGGCCGCCCGGTCGGGGCTAGGGCCGGCGGCTAGGACCTTTGGCCGGCGGTCCGGGCCAATTTCCAGATTTTGGCGATTTTCCAAAATTCATGTCTTTTAATCAGTAAGTCGTCACGGGCGTACCACCTATCGTTTCGAAGGTAATTAAGTGTACTTTCATTTAAAAATAGCCTCAAGGGCCGAATGTTTATATATTTTTGTCAGATATCAAAAGAGTGACAGTATGTCCGTAAAAGTTAAACGTTTCCGCGTATAAAGTTTTAATTTTTGGTCTAAGCGGGCACGGGGTGTAACAGGGGTTCAGTGACTAGGGATCAATACCCAGGTTCAGTAAGTAAGGTTTAGTGACGGGGTTCAGTGAACAGTTTCAGTTTGAAGGGTTCGGTGACAGGGGTTAAGTTTTGGGAGGGTTCAGTGCTTGTTTAGATACTGATATCAACCCATCAGTATCTCAAACCAATACACTGAAATATATCAGCCCCTGATGTGAAGATTTTCTTCAATCTTACCACTTACTGAGTCACGATAGCCTACCCATACACACTGATACTTACAACCACTTTTAACACCACATTCGTGTTCTTCTTTGAACACTGAAATAACCAATCATCCACACCGATTGTTATCACACCCTGACTAGACCAATTATCCATCTCAGTCTGAGTCACCAATACCCTCTGGTCCTTGTCACACCTGACACAACCATTAGCTTCACTACACCACTGACACAATCATCAGTTCAGACCCATTCTCTTTTCACTCTCCACATTATCTTCATTACTCCCTGAGTCACGACCCGTACCCGAATTCATCAAGACCCAACCTCTTACTTGCTAACACTCATTCAGGCTCAGCCCGAAATACACCTTAACACCCTGATATTTCACTCTTCAGGCCTAATTCTTATCAGACCTTGATTTTTACCCAACAATCGTTTGAACATCTCTGATTCCTTCACTCCTTTCACACCTTCACTCCCTCATCCTCACACTGCAACACAACTGTCTTAAAACCTTCTCAGTTAGTTCCCTGATTTTCTCAGAGACACCTTTTTCACTGACACACTTTCACTCTCTGCAACACCAATATCTGATCTTTATCACACCATCGAGTCACAATCCGTAACTCATCAGGCTCAGAGAGTTGATCATCAACAGATCCCAATAACAAACTTCCATACCAACAAATCTTCATCAGATTATGATATTCGATATCATAGCTTCATCATCGCATCATAAGACCACAAAATACCACAGTATTACAAACACATTTATAATCCCAAACAACACATCAGAATCAAACCCTTTTACCATCGCAGTTATCTATTTTTTTTAGATAACTTATCATCATTTTGACTCGACCCCGAATCTGAGTCAGTTTCTTACTTGGGTTCGATGCTTCACTCCAAAAAGATTTGATGGTGTCGATAACCACCGCCGCCACAACAATTGCATTCGTCGGTATTAATTTTTGGATGTGGTGTTTTTTTGAGAGATTATTGGTTTATATCTTTTTGTGTCGTTTTTTTTATTAGAGACATTGATAAGATTTGGGGATGTATGAGATTTGTTTAGATCAGGTTTGTGTAGATTTGAGGTATCTATAGGTTTTTCTTTTTTTGTGATTGATTAGATCTGGGTTTTGTAGATCTGGGTGCTTTTTGTTGAAGGGTTTTATTGTTTGAGTGAGTTGTTTATATCGGAATCCGGGTTTGAGTGTGTGTATTGGTTCTTGTGTGTGTGTGTGTGTAAAACCCGGAATATTTGCTTCATTTTGAAATATTAATTATATGTCATAAGACTTTACCTTATAATTATTTACACATTACAATTAATTCTAAAACTAAATGAATTACAAACTAACCTAAGTTTAGTAAATAATAAAAGTGAATTACAAAAAAATAAAAAAATAAAATCAATCCTAATCCTAACCCAATTCGGCCCTCCCCTATTTTTAGCCCAAAATCAATCAAAATTAAAGGCCTTTATGACCTTCCTAATTAAACCCAAGCTCCCCCCCTAAACTCCAGGATATTTTTGGTTCTCCTAATTCCCTCCCCCTTCATCCATACGACACAGGAGAAAAAAAAAATATATACATTCAAGCTGCTACTTTTCTATCAATCCAAATATTCGAAGGCCTTGTTGTTGTGATCGTGAACCTTAAAAGTGTTGTTGAGGGTGTATGATCGTGTGTTCTTGGTGGTAGTCGTGAGTTAGGGTTTGATTGTGAGGCTCTATTCTTGTTCCTTCCCTTGTTAGATCCATCACAAGGTATACCTTATCTTTGCCTCTTTGAATTAATCACATGAAATCATGATTGTATGCGCCTATTATGTGGACTGTTTTTGTGTCATTTTTATAGCCCTAAATTAAAACTAGTCAAGCCCTAAAAAGATCATTAAATATGCATTTAATATGTGTTAGAACCTGGAAAAGAAGCCCTAGAATTAATTAATGCTTGATTAGGGTTCATAAGAGGGTTAAGGAATTGTTTTCTATCTCAACGTACTGCATACTGATCAGAAATTTAGGTCAGGTTTAGAGGGTCATAAATTGATGATGACAATGTGTTTTTGCATGATTCTTAAGCCTAAAACTAAGTTCAGGTTGTGTACTATCTGCATATAAAATTTCATAATTTTTGGAGGTTGGGAAGATGACTTTTTGATTTTTATAACATTAGATGTCAATCCTGAGTTTAGGAGTCTGGAAATTCAGCTGGTGTTTTTAAATTTTAATTTCCAAATGGTGAGGAATTAAGAGGTCTCCTTTTACAGGTAGAATATTTAGAATGTACTGGACTTACTGGAATTTTCATAGAATTTTATGAAGGTTCTCATGGGGTAGACAAATGCAAACTTTCTGGGTGTTTGTGCAGTTATCTTTCTGGGCAGGTCTGGGAAAATGATTTTTGAACAGGTATTATCACTTTGAAATAAAATCTAAGAAAATTACAGTAGGTGCTCAAAATGTATAGGTATCTCTGAAAAAATCTTAGCTTCCCAGTAGACAATTAAGTATGGTTTAAAATTCATAAAAATCAGGACCGGAATGGGATAAAAATCTGAACCATCTTTCAAGTTAAGAATTTGGTATAACCTAAGTCCATTGAATGTGTTTTGACTTTAATAGCATTGTAACATTAATACGGATACTCTTAATCATGTGTTAACCTACTTTCGACCTAACCCTACATTTAATTGATCTTGCTTAAATTGGTCATTAATATAAATTAAATAAGATGTAAACCCTAATTAGCTAGTTACTAATTATTATAAACCCTAACTTTGTTAAAATTGGTTTTAAATGCATTTAAACCCTAGACTTAACTTATTATCATTTCAAAACCCTAATTTGACCAATTAATGGAAAGTTACTAAAATCGAAAAGTTACTAAAAATGGGAATATACTAAAAATGGAAGGAAACCCTAAATAAATATAATAAATGAACTGATAAATAATAATTGATCCCTAATTCATGTAGATTCTCTGAAGAAGGAGTGATTCCCGTCCCCGTGTTCATTTCCCTTCGTTTTCATTGCTTGCTAAGGTACAGATATTCCGCCCTTTTTCAGTAAGGGCTTTTCTCTCTTGACTTGTTTCCTGATTTCAGTTATTCTGTTTTGCTCCTTATCCGTTTTGCTATGCTTATATGATTAAATTGATTTGATTTTCGTTCAGCTATATGATTAATGATTCCCTTTACATTCTGTTCATATCATTTGTTTATCTTTGTTGCCCGAGCTATTTGCACTAGTCGTAGAGGTACCATGACCATGTCATAGAGGCACCTATAGCATGACAATATCTGTGGCGGTGTGATTAGTCCACAGCGTTCCCACTAATGGTATATAGCAACCATGGCCATATTTATTATTATTATGCTAACATACGTATGTTGTTACACCCCGCTAAGAGCGGAAACACGAGGTGCAACGAAAATGTAACATCGCATAAGATAGTAGAACAACACCATAATTGATTTAGGAAATAAGTTACAATGTTTCAATAAGATTTTTAATACAGAACTGGATAATGAAAACACAAGTGTTGGGTCATGAAAAACCCAAGAATACTTAAAACATGATTTGGACACAAATTAACTAAGTGTTAACTTAAACCGAGAACAATTCAAGTCACTGAGAGAACAGCCTCTCAGTGAGTCATCTTCAGGATGCTTAAGGCGAATTCAATTAGAAGGATTCACTACGCAGGAAGGCGGTACTCCCTGAAGTAGCACTTAAGCCAAAGAAGAAGATGATGGTTCAGTGAGTGTTGGACAAGAACTCACTGAACCCCAGTCTCCTCAACAACAATGAAGTAATTATGAATGATAACTGAGAAGCGTGTCCTGAAGAACTAAGTGCCTGAGAAGAAAGGCAGAAATATCTAGGAAGGATTTAAGATAAGATCAAATCTTATCTTGTCAGGAAGAAATCCTTCCTAAGACGGCTTAAATCTTGGAGTGTCAGACCAACCACTCCTAAAGACTTAATAGGCCATTTCTATTGGTTCTTGGAAATGACAATTACTGTTGTAATTGTCAGACACGCTTGCTCAACAACTTGTAATATTTTAATTACTTTTACTCAGATTACTTGTGTATAAATAGATTGAGAAGGAGAGAAGTTGTGTGTGTTTTGTACAATTAAAGCTTAGACTTTTGCAAAACAACTTCTCTCCTACAAAGAGTAACGCATCCCTGAGATAGCTCAGTGAGGTCGCATTGTTACCACTCAAGCAAAACTTGAGTTTAGATAGGAGACACCACCATACCTTGTCTATTCAATCCCAAGTGTTTATTCCGCAAAACACTTGGGTATAGATTCTTTGATTCATTTCTAATAAGAATTTAAACGTTGAAAATTACCTTGAGTTTTTATATTCACGTTTTATAACTGTTAGAATTAATCATAACATTGTATTAGTCATAAACACAAATAGATTAACTTTCTAGTTAACTCTAAGCGTGTAAAGGGACCAACAACAAGTCTTAATCTTATCAAATTTAAGTCTTTAGAAAAAGGTCTTGGCCAAAACGCTCGGTCTTTAATATGAGAACAATGTATGACTTCAATATGCATGTTCCTTCAAAATACAACTGTCGATCACCTGAAAATGATACTCTAAAATGTCAACATAAAGTTGGTGAGTTCGCAGGTTTAAAGTAAATAAAACCGGATTACCGTGCATGATATAAAAATAGGACAAGTGTGCAAATAATAATAATAAAGCGTAGGGCAAGATATTATATCATAATCATCGGGCTAATCAGGTAGCCACCCATCGGCTAGTCAGGTAACCACCCATTGGCTAGTCAGGTTGCCACCCACACTCTTCATCTACAAATCTTCATCTCCGAAATATATATGTACTACATGCATGCCTACCAGCTGGAGCTAAACATGAGCACTCCCATGTCAAGTGAATTACACCTAGGACATGAGACCACACAGCAATACCAAACAGAAATATCCAAACCACTAGTGCACCTAACGCAATTATAAACACCAACTTGTCCAAAATAAAACAAACATTTAAGCACGGCATAAAAAGCTTGAAATAACCTTTAAGTATCATTTTCCCCCAAGGAAAAGTGTAAGTAAAATGGGGCCACGAATACTCACCTTGAAGCGGACGAGACAAGGTGACAAGTCCAAGCATTAATCTTAGAAATCAATGCCAATGAAAGAACACTCGGAAACACAACTACATCTCCTTCGAATGATCTACCTTAGCAAATGCAAATGAAAGCAACGGGAAAATGAACACAAGGAAACAACGTCACGCCTTCTTCTATGAATCTACACAGATATAGGGTTCATAATATACTTATTAGTTCATTCAATGTCATAACAGATTCTTAATTACTTATTACCATTCATTATTTGTGATTAGGGTTTCATTACGGAGATTAGGTTAACATATGTTTAAGAGTATCCATATTAACGGTACAAATGTAATTTAGGTCAAAACACATTATATGGAGTTAGGTTACACTAAATCCTTACTTGAAAGATAGTTAAGATTTTTATCCCATTCTGTTTCTGATATTTATGAATTTTAACTCATACTTAAGTGTCTATTGGGAAGCTAAGATTTTTATCACAGACACCTACACATGTTGGGCACTTACTGTAATTTTCACAGATTTTCTTTCCAAGTGATAGTACCCTTTCAAAAATCGTTTTTCCCAGACCTGCCCAGAAAATAACTGTACAGATACCCAGAAAGTTTGCCCTTGACAAACCCATTTCAACCTTTCCGAAAAATCTACAAAAATTTCTGTAACTAATAGACATATTAAATATTCCCCTTCCAAAATTGGGGTTTCCCAAACCTTATAGTTTGTAAATGAAAAATTATAAAATCTGACTGAATTTCCAGACTCCTAACTCAGGATTGATATCTAATGTTATAAAAATCAAAAAGTCATCTTCCCGACCTCTAAAAATTATGAAATTTTATATGCAGATAGTACACAACCTGAACTTAGTTTAAGGCTCAAAAATCTTGCAAAAACACGTTTTCATCATCAATTTATGACCCTCTAAACCCGACCTAAATTTCTGATCAGCATGCAGTTAAGACAGAAAACAATTCCTTAACCCTCTTATGAACCCTAATCAAGCATTAATTAATTCTAGGGCTTCTTTTCCAGGTTCTAACACATATTAAATGCATCCTTAATGATCTTATTAGGGCTTCATAAGTTGTATCTTAGGGCTATAAAAGAATAACACAAAACAGCCCATACATAAGGCACATACGGTTATGATTTCATGTGATTTCATGTGATTAATTTAAAGAGGTAAAGATAAGGTATACCTTGTGATGGATCGAACAAGGGAAGGAACAAGAATAGAGCCTCACAATCAAACCCTAACTCACGACTACTACCAAGAACACACGGTCATACACCCACAACAGCACTTTTAAGGTTCACGATCACAACAACAAGGCCTTCGAATAATTGGATTGATAGAAGAGTAGCAGCTTGAATATATATATATATATTTTTTCTTCCTGTGTCGTATGGATGAAGAGGGATGGGATTAGGAGAACCGAATATATCCTGGAGTTTAGGGGGAGGAGCATGGGTTTAATTAAGGAGGTCATAAAGGCCTTTAATTTTAATTGATTTTGTCATGATTTTGGGCTAAAAAATGGGGGAGGCCGATTTTTATTAGGATTGATTTTATTTTATTTATTTATTTATTTTATTTTTTTGTAACTCACTTTTATTATTTACTAAACTTTGGTTAGTTTGCAATTCATTTAGTTTTAGGATAATCATTAAAGTGTATAATTAACATATAACATATAGTTTAAATATCATTTATTATTTAACTAACTTAGGTTATATTCAAAATGAGTAAGTAAAAATATAATCCAGACTTTAGGGTGTAATTCTAGTATCGGGTCAATGGTTATCGTTGACTAATCTGATTTTGTGAGGGTTCTCACAGTATCACCCCATTAAAAGAATTTTGTCCCCAAAATTTAACTGGGTTTAGTACTGGAACCTTGCACAATAAACAAGTGCGGGTATTTCATTTTTTTTATATAAACAGTACGTTCTCAAGTATACATATGTCCACTGTTCGAGCTTCATTAACTTCTAAAATCAGAATCTTATTGTGTCTAGTTTGTTAATCTTTTCCAGCACTAGCATTTAGATTGGTTCTTCCCCGAAGTAAAATAAATCATCCGTTATAACATTCTAGTGGAATGGTCATCAATTATTCCTTGTCTATGCTTTGTGACTCAGCACCTGTTAACCCCTAAGATTTTGAGAATGTACTAACAGGAAGGGATATTCTTATAAGTGAGTTAGGATGAATAGTTTGCTAATAAAACTGCTAATCCAGATCAATCATCCTAGTAAAATGAATTATGTCGGCCTCTCTCAATGAAAATGAATCATTGCTTGAATGAAGAACCCATTGAAAGTCAGAATTATAAATGAGAGGACTAGAAATCGAACTAGTACTCCAGTGTTGTGACAAAACTTATACACCAAGATGTAAATTCTACTAATGAAATATGAGATCCAATTTCAACTATCGGGTAATTAGATTTGATGGTGTAAGCATAATTTTGGTGGGTTGCCCCAAAACAAAACAACAAGCAGGTATTAAAAGCTTTAATTGGTGAGATTACTGAAGAAGGGCTGAGGTACTCAAAGTAGATGTGTCGTATATGAGCAAAAGCGATGAGAAAGAAATTTTGTCCACCAGATTACACAGATAAGATTGAGGAAAATTTTCACAATTTGTAGTTACGAAATAATCCCATTATGATGTAAGTAAGATTTTTTTTTTTTTTTTTTTTTTTTTTTTTACCTAGTTATTAAGTATCTATCAAGGAAGGAAAGATCAGTCACTTTATCTCCAGTCTTTGTCCAAATCCAGATTAGTTTGCAAGAATTTGCAGTGCCCATTCTTTTTTTTTTTCTTTTTTTCTTTTTTTTTTTTTTTTTTTATATTATTTTTTTGAATTTTTTTCTATCACATTTTGAACCAACCAATTACCCACCATTCGACCCTAATTTTCATTGTGTTACAACTCTTATACATGACACCATTTAGCGCATAATCAGCTCATTCGACACACACAATTACACCCTTTTATTCACATGAAATAACAACACCAACACACCCTAACCTTTCCCATTTTACACGTACAAATCCAGTTTTCACCGCCCTATATTTAACGCCATAACTACTCACACTCGACCATGATCTCAGCCTTATGTATACCCGAATAAATACATGCACATCCCTTCCTTTTTGACACATATAACCCAAGTTTTCTCACTACCCACAACGCCTATTATATCAGTTAACTAGTACATATTAGTGAATCTGAACCCCATTCTTATGATTTTTCATACCTGCTAACTCAACTCAAAAAATTCTGAATTAATTCTCATAAATTTATATCTCAGTTAAGTACCTTCACAAATTTTTATAGATTTTATTACCAATCACAAGTACTGTTTAAAATTCATCTTTACCAGACCTATTCAGAAACTTAACTGCACCTATATACAGAACGTTTTCATTTAGTATACCCATTTCAATACTTCATAAAAATCCATAAAATTTCCAGGAAGTCACACGTAAACTAAATATCATTCCTGTAAAAGGAGAGCTCCCAGTTCCTTATGGTTTGAAAATGAAAATTCATAAACACTGATTGATGTTTGAGTTCCCGAAACTCAGGTTTGACATATGATTCTATAAATTCATAAACATGATCAATACGACTCCAATTCATTCCAAACCAATTGGAGAACTTATCTAAGACCTTAAACTAGGTTTACAACAAAAAATCTAGTATTAACCACTTATAAAACTCGAGTTATAATGCACACATATTCAGGTTCCAAAACTGTCCAGTTCAGAATTCCATTTTAGACCATTGAATGACATGTTTACCTATACAAACGCCCATGTGACCTTTAAATAACACAAGACTTGCATTTAACTATAATCTTAACATGTTCAAATGTTCATACCAAGGTTACACCATCACCCCGAGCCAAAACAAAACAGAAACCTCTACATAAAATCATAGATTTCAAGTTAATAAACATCCTAGGGTTTCTCTTTTCGGCTGCCATTTTAATGATCAAATACAACAGACTTTTAGGGCTTGTTTTAGGTTTATTTAGGAGAGCAACAATATGTTTAATGACTATATTTAAGATGTATAGCTGCTACGGATTCAGAAACAAAAACAGGAAACAAACTCGACATATTTTGCAATCTACTTCCATGATTTCATGTGATCATATAACCCCTTTCTTTTGTATTCTTATTAGGTCGACCCAACTGTTTTAGATTACATGTTATCAACATTTTATGCACATGTGTCGAAAGGAAAAAAGATTAAGGATAGAGGTACCTTTGTGTCGACTGAACAAGAAACAAGAACAGTGTCGACTGAAATAGGAACCAAGAACAATGTCGACTGAAATAGGAATCAAGAACAAGTGACCAGAATTTACCCCGAAAGAACTATCCTATTCGAACCAAAACTACCCTTCTTGAACTCAGAATATACACGATCAACACAGATGGGTTTAGCCCTTGTCACCTGTAACACCCCAACCCGACAAGGGTAGATGTAACACCCCAACCCGACAAGGGTAAAGATGTCACACTAATGGTTTCATATCAGATCAAAACAAAGCATACATTTACAGTAATACATGGGTTACAAATGAAATACTGAATACACAAGGTTACAAATGAAACTAAACTAAATACTAAGTCTGCAAGTGCAAATCCTTCTAATAGTCTCTACTTCAGAATACTATCAAAGTCTTCTAAGTCCATAGGTACTCTCCACCCATTCCCAGCTTCCTACTAAAACCTGTCGCAGGAAAAGAAATGCGGCTGAGCTACGAGAGCTCAGTGAACAGATATAACGATAACAAACAGTAATAGAGAATAATGCAGAATAACAGAAACAATGGTCAAACAGATGTAATATGAATCACGGAATAAGTCAATGAACAAACGTAAATGGAAAAGAGAAAGGGATAGTAATCCACCACGAGCCCAGAAACAGATCATACCATATCGTAACCATAAATCTTCAAATCATATAGAGGGGAGACCTCTCAGATAATCAGATAATATGAGGGGTGTCCTCATTCTTCAAATGGAGTAGCTAACTCCCAGACATATGTGAAAGGCATGTATTGCACACAGTACCAGTCACCAGAACAGAAATCATATCATATCATGTTAAATCCACTAAACAGAACAGATCTAGGATGCATCCATACGCCCCCCCAGAACATATATAATCCATAATCAAAGTAATGCGCATATCATAATCAGAATGGGGACGTGGCGGAACATCACTCTACCGCCCTAGAGTCATGCCATTGGTGCATCAATGACACGGACATGGAACCCCCATGCCTAGTGAAATGGCTCGGGTATCAAACTAAGAGTCAGATATCATATCGAATCAGAGTGTCATATCAAAAGGTCCATATCAAATGGGTTCATAACAGATGGTTCATAACAGATATATCAGATGTAATGCCAAAGGTCCAAATCAGAGTTTACCAGATCAAGGTTCATATTTAGTAATCAAGTCAAGGTTCATATCAAAAGTTCATTTCAAAAGTTTCTATCAAAAGTCCATTTTAAACAATCCTTTATTCATGATTTTCATAAAACGATCCTTTACAGTGGTTTTCATAAAAATAATCTTTCAAAACGGTTTTTTTTTTTTTTTTTTTTTTCATAAAAATAGTCTTCCAAATATAGTATTCACAAAAGTTAGTAACATTTGATATAAAAGTGGTTTCGCCTCATTGATAAACATCTCTTTAAAATGGTTTTTCTCAAAACATTTTCAAGGCATAATTATAAAAGGTCTTGATAACATAGCTTCATATCAGAGGTCATATCAAATGGGATCAACAGAGAAGGTTCAAGCGAAAGGGAATCATAGTAATCAACTCAGAAAATTAACGGATCAGAATACGAAAGAGATCATGAGAAACCTTAAAAGAAAGGTCAGAATATCTGTACCTTATTCGATAACAAAGACAACCCGGAAAGAGACGAATCACAAAGCAAAAGATTACTCCCGCTTCTCGGAACCTATACGAATTAATAATTACGTATTACTTTAAGTTCAATTGTATTAACTTACTCCTTTTAGTATACTTTCCTTTATTAGTAAGTTTCCATTTTAGACTTATCCAAGATTTATCATACTTAAATATTACAAGTGTTACATAAATATAGCTTAGGGTATTTATTATGATATTTCATATGTTCAAGGGTAATTATAGAAGCTATAAGTTTTGGGGTGCATTTATGCCATCATTAAAAGATTAGGGTGCAAGGTGTACTTATCATAAGTTATAAGATTTTACATATTCAACCCATTAGTTTGTATAATTACCACTTCAACCCCTTAGTTTACTTAACCTTTCATCATAAGTCCTTTTTACCCTTTTTCTCAGCATGTACTAGTAAACAGACCTCATCTTGTCGTATTTTAAAACCCCATAAGGACTCAGAATAAAATTTCCCAAATATTTACCCAGGTACCTTAATATCTTGAAAACACCCTGTAATTTTTCCAGAATTTTTAAACTAGTATAGCTATGCCTCAAAAATCCAACAAATAAACTTGTCCAGATTTCTGCCCAGATTTTACTTACAAGAAGTTTGTGATTACCAACCCTATCAAAACACTTTAGAAAAATCTATAAAAATTCCAGTAATTAGCTAACATGTGCTATATTACTCAGTTCAAAGGAAATGTTCTAATTCGTTATGGTTTTAAAATGATAAATGAAAAACCCGGACTGTTTTCCCAGACTTCACAAATCCGATCAGACATGTGATTTCCCAAAAATCAAAAAGTAGCCTTCTAGGCCTCTAAAAATTACAAACTAAATTTCTCCAGGTAGCCACTTCATTAAAATACAATTTAGACTCCAGAAGCATAAAAATGTACGTTCATATGATTAAGTTACAGCCGGTTAAAGTCAGTTAAAGATTCATCTCAGAAGCAGTTTTCAATATAACATGTAATTACTTAGGGTTTTCTTTATCCAATCATTGGTTCTTTATACCAAACGACTTTGGGTGAGTCCAAAACACATTTAGGTCAGATCATATCAGTTTATTACACATTTAGGTCGAATTAATCATCACCCCAAAACAGTTTGGTCGATCCATGTATTAGGTTTTAGGGTTTTAGGTTATGATTTTATGTGAAACCTTTATAAATAATTCGACCAACAAGAAAATAGAACAAAATCAACAAGGATGATTCACCATACCCTCGAAGATCACGTGAAGAACACTAACAACACGAGATTAAATCACCACACAAAGTTCTTCTCCCTCCTTCTTTCTTCTTGATTTGCACGGCAGAAAACAAAACACAATAAAAGGGTCGATTAGGGTTTGTTCCCATGATTCTTATGGATCAAACATGACGAAAAAAAAAAGATTACCTATGATACGAATGAACAAGAACACAACAAAGATCCTCCTTTGGCTGCTGCAACAGGATCGAATGGAAGAGACAAGAGGCTAGGGTTTCTAGTGCTTGGAAAAAGAAACTTCGGTGCATAAAAAAAAAAGAGGCCGATCATAGGGAGGGGGAATTGGGCCTTGGGTTTGTTTGGTTATTTTCATGTGTTTAAGGCCCAAATATGGTGTGCTTGTGTGACAATTAAATTCGGCCCAAGGAAACACATAAGGAAAGACGTGTGAATGTTTTATTAATTTCAACCCATATAACTTTCTTAATCGTGCCATACCCTGATTAATAAGTTCTCGCATAATTTCGTTTTTACTTTAGGTTATACGTTCATATTGTATAGTTTCGAGTCATAACATGATATATAACTCAAGTTTTTAATTATAGCGTATTTCATAAGTTCTTACAAGTTCAAAATTAGAGGGTATTTAGTCTTGTCGGATTGTTTAAATTTTGGGGTTTTACAACTCTTCCCCTCTTAAAATGAAATTTTCGTCCTCGAAAATTGAAGTCGCAAAGTGAGCGAAGTCGTAGCAAATCGTAACAGATCATCGTAATATCCTCCTGCCCGAGGAGTTTCTTCCAAAAGATCTTCAGACCAAACGTTTCTCATGACTCATATCAAAACGAGGTGGGTTCAAATTTCTCAAATGAGGCAAATTAAATTGATTCTAATCAAAAGACCACGCAACAAAATGGAGAATAGGCGAATCTTCGGAAAGCTCATATGAACTACGAACAAACTTCAAATAACTTGACTGTATCAACAGTAGTGAGTTCTAGAAAGAATTTCAAGACTTATAACTGAGGTCAACAGGATTCAAATCGAGAGTTCAAACTCAATCAGATATCTAATGAACGAAAGCAGAGTATACGCGTAGATAGGATGGACCTGACGTCTCACTAATCACGGATAATCCAACAGAGATTCAAACTCTAAACTTCTTAGGTACTCCCCAAGATATCCTATGGCCACAATGAGTGCACGTTATATGGTGTAAGTATTATCACGTTGATCAGGCGTCATAATACTAGCACCACATAAATATGCCTTCATGATGATCATACTTTATCTCAAGTCGTATTCAAAACCACCTATCTTAATCCACCTAGTGATTCTACAGTCTCAGAGGTCATCAAAATCAAACACCATAATTAAGAGAAGAACGAACTGCTCGAAAGAGTTAACGGAAATCTCAGAATGTCTATCAGAATTTGGTACATCATTAAAAGCATCCGATCATCCATCATTCGTCAAATTTCACATAACAAAACCATCGTCCACCATACGCAGAATGAACACCGAGCGGAATTACTAACAGGGAACATAAATCATTCAGGGAATCCTATCTTAAGTAACGGAAATTTGAGTAGGTCAAGAGGAAATGAATTACGTCATCCATAGCTTCATTCTTCACCAAAATCAACTCTTCCAAACACAAACGTTCACTTCGGAATTATCGTCCATTCAAATACATGATCTTAAACTTCTTCCAAGTCCATGCAGTCTATCGTATAATCATAGAGTGGAAAAGAAATATCGACTCGAGTCTGGTCCCTCAAGCCTTCGGCACTTCTCCTTGGAACTGTGGGGTAGTAACGTGAATCTACGGTATGGTCACTGTGCATTCTTCCGTTCGCTAGTCTGCTTCTGCTCTCAATTCCTCTTAGTACAACTAAGATGAATAGAGAAGCAAGACTGCGTGTCTTCGACAGGTCTTCAGCACAGTTCAGAATTCGCCATCTCAAATTGCCGTCATCGCCGGATGCATGGTAGTGTTGTCTGCTACACTCTCTAGGTGCCAATCAAGTCTGTTTCCTCCAGAATAAGGGTCCTTTTACAAAATGATTTACATGCTCCTCTTTGTGCATAAAACTGAAATACTTCCCGGTGGTTATTCTCAGTTTGTCATCTCCCTTCTTAGAAGTTCTTGTGGTTGCTTCTTCAGTCCTTCAATCATCCACAGAGGTCGTCTGGTACGGAGTTTACAAAGATAGAACGAATCTATCATTGGCACGCGGAAATGGAAAAATGATTACGGGTAGTGATACGGTTAGGTTTACGATAGTTGATACGCTGACGCAGAATTTTCTCTTTCTTCTCCATAAACTAATAGGGGTATTCAAAGTAATCACTGAGGTGCACAAGGTCATATTCCATCCGCTTCTTCAATCTCTCAACTTCTATAGCATCATGGTTCGTCAACTGAGATCGGTTCGAATTCGATTTCACTTCTTAAACAGGAGGGAAACGCAAGAGTTTCATCAGAACCACTAGAATATTTGTACAACAAAACTTCCAATGCCAAGCTTTCTAAGAGTGGATAATAGGTGTCAGGGGACAATCAACAATCAAATGAAATCGAGATAGAAGTTTCCATAGCAGGTTAAGCTTAACAGATTTGAGCGGTTAAAGGTTATCATAACGAAAGTGGGATGAAACATATTACTAACGGTCACAAATCAGATACAGTAATCCCTGGCAGCGTATGAGGGCCGGCCAATCCATATCTTAAAGACCACAAAATTGAATATATCAAAGCAAACGGATTCGTAGGATGAGTACGGTCGTAAAACAGATAGGTAGTTCATATATCAAGGTCAATTACATGGTTCATCAAAGTGTTTAGATAGATTAGTGAACGGTTCAAGGTGTTGGAAATTTGTTTAGCAGGTAGGTTGTGAATCATTGGTAATACAAGGATCGTATAACTGTCAAAAGTCAGGCGTATAGAATATCAGTTATCAGCATCATCATGCTCAGTTAACAAATTTATATCGGGACAAAATTATCGTCACAGTCCATGGCTAATAATCACCAGAGTTCTCATAGGAGTAGTAACGGACTTTGCAAGGACAGAGTAATATCCGATGACACATTTATCTCCAGCATGGGTAATTAATTCACAGAATGTGTCAAGCACCTTAAGGTTAAATGACCTTCGGAATGGTCAGAGGAGTATCAAACTGCTTATCAAATAGGTTGGAAGTAAAGAACAAAATTAGGTAGAAATAGCAAAAGTTTAACAATCGGATATCATGGTCGGGAGTTCAAAATGGTTTCAAACACCGAAGGTGAAACATAGGAGGGTAGTCGTCAATGATCAATCAACCTATCCTTTATCAGAATAAAAATCAAAGTTAACTATTCAATATCGACAACGTAAGTCTTATCATTCAGAAGTGAGAGGAAAACATTCTTATACTCGTGGTTAAAACACCACCAGACTTCTCATGAAAACGGAGATGTTTAAGACGAACTCAGATAGGGTCAGAAGATTCATAGATTATCAAAAGCAAGTAACAGAATGTATCAAGTAGGTTATCGTTATGGAGATTCTCAGAATACCCGAAGAGACATCAAGATGATTTACAAAAGAATCAGAGATCAGAGTCGGAATCTTAGGTGGTGCAAAGCGTGAGCTTAACAAGCAGGGCATAAATCAGAGTGATGCGGAAGCAATGATACTTAAACAAAAGCCTTATAGTCTACCCATTCCTCACTGGTCAGAACTTAAGTTCCTATAGGGAAATCCTAAAGCAAAATCTTAAAGGTTATCTGGTGAGCGCTTACAGTGGAAACTTAGTGGTCTAACTTACACAGGTCAAGGGTAAATGTATTACGAGTCGCAGCCTGTCTCTCTGATACCATAAATTGTAACACCCCAACCCGACAAGGGTAAAGATGTCACACTAATGGTTTCATATCAGATCAAAACAAAGCATACATTTACAGTAATACATGGGTTACAAATGAAATACTGAATACACAAGGTTACAAATGAAACTAAACTAAATACTAAGTCTGCAAGTGCAAATCCTTCTAATAGTCTCTACTTCAGAATACTATCAAAGTCTTCTAAGTCCATAGGTACTCTCCACCCATTCCCAGCTTCCTACTAAAACCTGCCGCAGGAAAAGAAATGCGGCTGAGCTACGAGAGCTCAGTGAACAGATATAACGATAACAAACAGTAATAGAGAATAATGCAGAATAACAGAAACAATGGTCAAACAGATGTAATATGAATCACGGAATAAGTCAATGAACAAACGTAAATGGAAAAGAGAAAGGGATAGTAATCCACCACGAGCCCAGAAACAGATCATACCATATCGTAACCATAAATCTTCAAATCATATAGAGGGGAGACCTCTCAGATAATCAGATAATATGAGGGGTGTCCTCATTCTTCAAATGGAGTAGCTAACTCCCAGACATATGTGAAAGGCATGTATTGCACACAGTACCAGTCACCAGAACAGAAATCATATCATATCATGTTAAATCCACTAAACAGAACAGATCTAGGATGCATCCATACGCCCCCCCAGAACATATATAATCCATAATCAAAGTAATGCGCATATCATAATCAGAATGGGGACGTGGCGGAACATCACTCTACCGCCCTAGAGTCATGCCATTGGTGCATCAATGACACGGACATGGAACCCCCATGCCTAGTGAAATGGCTCGGGTATCAAACTAAGAGTCAGATATCATATCGAATCAGAGTGTCATATCAAAAGGTCCATATCAAATGGGTTCATAACAGATGGTTCATAACAGATATATCAGATGTAATGCCAAAGGTCCAAATCAGAGTTTACCAGATCAAGGTTCATATTTAGTAATCAAGTCAAGGTTCATATCAAAAGTTCATTTCAAAAGTTTCTATCAAAAGTCCATTTTAAACAATCCTTTATTCATGATTTTCATAAAACGATCCTTTACAGTGGTTTTCATAAAAATAATCTTTCAAAACGGTTTTTTTTTTTTTTTTTTTTTTTCATAAAAATAGTCTTCCAAATATAGTATTCACAAAAGTTAGTAACATTTGATATAAAAGTGGTTTCGCCTCATTGATAAACATCTCTTTAAAATGGTTTTTCTCAAAACATTTTCAAGGCATAATTATAAAAGGTCTTGATAACATAGCTTCATATCAGAGGTCATATCAAATGGGATCAACAGAGAAGGTTCAAGCGAAAGGGAATCATAGTAATCAACTCAGAAAATTAACGGATCAGAATACGAAAGAGATCATGAGAAACCTTAAAAGAAAGGTCAGAATATCTGTACCTTATTTGATAACAAAGACAACCCGGAAAGAGACGAATCACAAAGCAAAAGATTACTCCCGCTTCTCGGAACCTATACGAATTAATAATTACGTATTACTTTAAGTTCAATTGTATTAACTTACTCCTTTTAGTATACTTTCCTTTATTAGTAAGTTTCCATTTTAGACTTATCCAAGATTTATCATACTTAAATATTACAAGTGTTACATAAATATAGCTTAGGGTATTTATTATGATATTTCATATGTTCAAGGGTAATTATAGAAGCTATAAGTTTTGGGGTGCATTTATGCCATCATTAAAAGATTAGGGTGCAAGGTGTACTTATCATAAGTTATAAGATTTTACATATTCAACCCATTAGTTTGTATAATTACCACTTCAACCCCTTAGTTTACTTAACCTTTCATCATAAGTCCTTTTTACCCTTTTTCTCAGCATGTACTAGTAAACAGACCTCATCTTGTCGTATTTTAAAACCCCATAAGGACTCAGAATAAAATTTCCCAAATATTTACCCAGGTACCTTAATATCTTGCAAACACCCTTTAATTTTTCCAGAATTTTTAAACTAGTATAGCTATGCCTCAAAAATCCAACAAATAAACTTGTCCAGATTTCTGCCCAGATTTTACTTACAAGAAGTTTGTGATTACCAACCCTATCAAAACACTTTATAAAAATCTATAAAAATTCCAGTAATTAGCTAACATGTGGTATATTACTCAGTTCAAAGGAAATGTTCTAATTCGTTATGGGTTTAAAATGATAAATGAAAAACCCGGACTGTTTTCCCAGACTTCACAAATCCGATCAGACATGTGATTTCCCAAAAATCAAAAAGTAGCCTTCTAGGCCTCTAAAAATTACAAACTAAATTTCTCCAGGTAGCCACTTCATTAAACTACAATTTAGACTCCAGAAGCATAAAAATGTACGTTCATATGATTAAGTTACAGCCGGTTAAAGTCAGTTAAAGATTCATCTCAGAAGCAGTTTTCAATATAACATGTAATTACTTAGGGTTTTCTTTATCCAATCATTGGTTCTTTATACCAAACGACTTTGGGTGAGTCCAAAACACATTTAGGTCAGATCATATCAGTTTATTACACATTTAGGTCGAATTAATCATCACCCCAAAACAGTTTGGTCGATCCATGTATTAGGTTTTAGGGTTTTAGGTTATGATTTTATGTGAAACCTTTATAAATAATTCGACCAACAAGAAAATAGAACAAAATCAACAAGGATGATTCACCATACCCTCGAAGATCACGTGAAGAACACTAACAACACGAGATTAAATCACCACACAAAGTTCTTCTCCCTCCTTCTTTCTTCTTGATTTGCACGGCAGAAAACAAAACACACATAAAAGGGTCGATTAGGGTTTGTTCCCATGATTCTTATGGATCAAACATGACGAAAAAAAAAAGATTACCTATGATACGAATGAACAAGAACACAACAAAGATCCTCCTTTGGCTGCTGCAACAGGATCGAATGGAAGAGACAAGAGGCTAGGGTTTCTAGTGCTTGGAAAAAGAAACTTCGGTGCATAAAAAAAAAGAGGCCGATCATAGGGAGGGGGAATTGGGCCTTGGGTTTGTTTGGTTATTTTCATGTGTTTAAGGCCCAAATATGGTGTGCTTGTGTGACAATTAAATTCGGCCCAAGGAAACACATAAGGAAAGACGTGTGAATGTTTTATTAATTTCAACCCATATAACTTTCTTAATCGTGCCATACCCTGATTAATAAGTTCTCGCATAATTTCGTTTTTACTTTAGGTTATACGTTCATATTGTATAGTTTCGAGTCATAACATGATATATAACTCAAGTTTTTAATTATAGCGTATTTCATAAGTTCTTACAAGTTCAAAATTAGAGGGTATTTAGTCTTGTCGGATTGTTTAAATTTTGGGGTTTTACAGTAGAAGTATTACGTTATGGTGACATATCAAAGCAAACACAAGCATATGACTAAATAATACAAAATGAAATTCAAAGGTTACAAAGGAAGAATTTGAAAATACAAGGCTACAAAGAGAAAATCAATAATAAATTCTAAGTCTACAATTGTAGTCACTTCTAGTCGCCTCTAATCCAGAATAGCTAGTAAAGTTCTTCTAAGTCCCAAGTACTCTCCACTCATACCCAGCTTCCAACTAAAACCTGCCGCAGGAAAAGAAATGCGGCTGAGCTTAAAAGCCCAGTGAACAGATATATATATATATATAAACGAAATTAAAAGATAAGGAACGAACATATAAAGTATGGTGCATTGGGAAAAGCATAAGGTATAAACAAGTGAAAATCAAGAGTAGGAAAAAGGTTAGTAATCTACCACGAGCCCAAACAAATCAAATCAAATATCATAGTAACCATAGAGGTGCGACCTCTCAAATATGTGAAGGACGTGTATTGCACACAGCATCAATCACCAAACCAAATGTATCATATCATATCATGTCAAATACAAAACAAATCTAGGATGCATCTATACGCCCCTGCAAACATATTAGTGGCCAAATATATATATAATAATTTAGCTCATAATAAATAACAAAAAGGGACGGTGTGGAACATCACTCAACCACACTAGAGTCATGTCAGAGGTGCATCAATGACACGGCCATGGAACCCCCATGACTAGGAAACAAAGTGGCTCGGGTATCAAACTGCAGGGTTCTAAAGTCATATAATATCAAAGGTCAAATGTCTAAGTCATCAAGGTCATCTGAATATCAAAGGTTCATAGGTTTCATAGTAAAAGTTCATAATCAAAGTTTTCTATCAAATGTTCATTTAAAGAAATCTCTTAGTAATGGTTTTCATAAAAATGAACTTAAATAACGGTTTTCATAAAGGTAGTTCGTAAAGTAGTTTTCATAAAAGTTAGTCAAAATTCCATATAAAAATGGTATCGCATCATACTCATAACATCGTTTTAAAAATAGTTTTTCTCAAAACATTTCCATGATATAATTAAGAAAGGTTTTTACATCCAGTTATAATATCAAATGAACCTTCAATGAATCAAGTGATCTGAATACTCATGTCACAGGATGACGAACGAATTATGCTAAGTATCATACCACAAGGGTCATAATGAACGAATGTAAAAAGGATCATCATATCAACGAAGCATATCAAGCGAATGAATCAAGTACAAGGAATCATAGCAATGGCTTAAGGGAATCTTATAACGAATCAAAGATCAAGAACAAAAGTCATGAGAAAGAAAGCACCCTTACTGAAAAAGGGTAGAATATCTGTACCTTATACCGCAAGTGAAAACACAATAGAACATAAGATCGGAAGCAGACTCCATCTTCAGCGAATATACACGAATTCATGGTCGTTTTATTAATAACTTTTTTAAGTCAGATTACTCATTTTAGTCGGCTTTCCATTTTTAGTAACTTTCCTTTTTATAGCAGCTTTCCAAAAATAGTAACTTTTCAAAAATAGTAAGTTTCCTCTTTAAGTAGTTTATCCATTTTAAGTAACTTTCTATATTTGGTAAGTTTTCCGATTTAATAGTTTTTAGGGTTATAAATAATGATTTATTAAAATTAAAGGCTTAATATCACTAACATTATATTTTAGGGGTTAATATGACAGCTTTTAATAGTTTAGGGTCTAAAACGTAAATTACATAATTATACTACAAATTCTTATATTTTGTATATTTAGCACATCATTAAAATATTCCAAGCAATAGATCTCTAGTTCATGAATCTGACTCTACTCGACATCATGCCAATCAACCTGACAACCCATGATTTGCTAAAACTACTATAGGATAGATCATTGTACTTTATGCCATACATATATTATATGAATCCTTATACAATGACACAATTCATGGACGTTAACTTTAGGACCCATCTGTTACTTATATTGCATATAGTATTTCATGCCTAACCTTTCTTTTATATATACGCATAGCACCAGATTTACTTCACACACATGCATGCGCCTTATTACACAAGCACCATGCAAACATTATTTTTACAAATTAAGTCACGTGTAGACCAAGACCAAACGACTCATAATATTTAGCCAATCTCATATCCTATTCAAATTAAAATACGACACACATGCTTGACACAATTTGTCAAAAATGATCCTTATGTCATGTTTAACCTGTTTTTAGAACGCAACTTATTCGCCCCTTATCAACTGTGGTTTACGATTGCTTTTCATACTTCTTATATCCAATATATATATATGGTCGAATGTATTAAATGTGTTTTAGGCTCGTATTATATTAGGTTGTGCATAAGATGGTGTATGACAAGGACGATGAACGATTGGTACCTTAACTGAATTTAACATGATCGAAGAGAAGGGAACCCAACACTTGAACATGACCGTGCAACGAATCGAACTCAGGGTTGCTAACCACAATCGAACAACCTACAATCCTTAACCACGAATACGAGCAGCACTCTAGCACCTATGAATCACGATCACCAACGATCAACACGAACTAAAAGTCTCCGCGAACATGAAACAAACTAGCTCGAGAGACATGTGCTATGGTACAATACTTGACCTTCAAAGGAAATCATCACGAACTAAAACTCGACTCGACTGGTCATGAACACATCACGATCACCACAACAACAACTCGAACTCTAGTTGTTCCCATCGTGAACCAAGAACTACGGTATGAGCCCGAACCAAACTCATCGCGATACGAGGTTTTATCCTTGAATGATCAACGTGAACCCAAACTAAACATGGACGCGAACACGAGCACTGATGCTTCGAACATGAACGTTAAATCAAGTATTGTTTGATATGGCTCAACTCAGTTTGTGGCATTAAACTCTCCTTTGTTCACAGTGATTGCAAATAGGTTTTGGGGTTGTTTTGAATTTCTTGTTTTCTTTAGAAAGATGGGGACAACAGGATGTAAAATATTGAATGGGTGAGTATGTTTAGGCGTGTAAAGGAAGTCATAAGGGGAAAACGTGTTTTGTGATTGGGAGGTTTTAAGGGAACCATGGCATATTTTTAGTTTCCAAAGATATCTCTCCATTACCAACCGAATGAAGTGATTTGAAAACAAATATTCTGCTTCCATAGCATTTATATAAAGGTGTGAGATTCTTGGACCTTATGACGTGTGAGATCTTTGATTGTGTACAAAATTTTATTTATTTAGGACCTTACAACATATAGGCGTGCATGATTTGGTCTAATAGAAAACGTGTGAGAGGGTTTCTCAATTTAGGTAACTTGCAAATTTTGTGGTATTTGATTTGGGGCCATATTTAATGATAATATATTTAGAATAAATGCTACATGAAAATTCGGTTAGGGTATCCTTATCAGGCGTGTGATTTATTTGTTAAATGTGTACATTCGTTTTATCATAAGTCTCATTATCGTGTTACTTTTATTCGTTCAATTATTATCCGTTAGCTACTTAGGATATACTCGGGATTAAATGTCTTAATGTTTTAAACATCATTTATGAATTTGAGATCAAAGGGTATTCTGGGTATTTTACGTGTTCAAAAATTTTGGGTTTTACATCACCCTTCACAAATCATCCTTTTTAATCCTTTATTGCACCTCCTTTGCACCACTTGAGTGGGATCAATAAAAAGGATCGACTGGGAAATTTTCTTTAGGTTTTCAAGTGCGTTTAAACATTAAGTAAAAACAGATTCATTATTCTTTATAGGGTTTCCAAGTAAATGTTTCACTTGTACAAATTTTGACCAACAGATTTTGGCTTATCTAATTTAGCACCATCTCTGAAACACTAACAACTAAGCAACACTGTCATCACGGTCAACACTAATAATCCAAGAGAAAGTATACGCTTTCTTATGAGTCCAACTATCCTACTTGTAGTTTCCAAGGCCCTAACCATGTGGCAAATCCACTAATTGCTATTACGCTGGCTAGTGGTTGTTCCAAAGTTAACTGAAGATGTAATTTGAATCATTGGCTAAGAATGCGGTGTACTTAGGCTTGCATACTAATGTCATGAAGACACCTAATGCAACTAGGGAACTTGTATCATGGTTATTCGATTTCACAACTACATAGTCATATAATAAACCCAAATAGTTTCCCAAACTGGGCAAAATATCCCAAGCAATGCAACATAATCCGGAATCAAATTGTGAATGCCTCAAATAGAAATATTAGAAATCCTTACAGTTAATGCTTAAGGTCTCACTCTAAGCCATGCAAGAATCAATCTTCCTATCACCTCATAAAATAATCCACCCAAAATAATCCCTTATAAAAGTTAAATTCTTATATGAATGAGAACAAATAGGGGCAACATACGCAATTACATAAATAGATGCATATATAGTTCTATGACGTAATGGTATAGGAAAATAATTACGTGATCATGTATCCAAATTAGTATTTAGAATAGCCGAAATAGCATGTTCGATATAGCATTTTAAAGTATAACCAATTTGACCTTCCAACAAGTCAGCTACCAACTGGGGCTTAACCTTAATCTGGAGCTCAGACCGTTAGCATGAACCAAAATAACGTATCCAATAATGATCTTCCAACAACGCATTATTGGGATGCATCCAAAATAGTGATTAACTAGCATGACTGATATATAGGCATATAAATAAGCAAAGTGTAATAAACCGGACAAAGCATGACAGAAACAAAGCATCCATAAACTATAGTATTCGTCTTAATGCAACAACTGTATATATAATAGCACGTATAGCAGCACAAACACGAACACATGAATTATATAATGCAAATACACATGCACATGACTGATGAAATTTTCAGGTGATCTAGGTTTTGGGTCCAACCAAACATGATTCAAGGTAACTACCCCCATCATTCCATGATTCCTCCTGAATTAGGCATAGTTGATCAGGCTATACATAATTTAGGAATAATGATGAAATGCTCGGGCTAGCTGACTTGTACCATGTTCGGGGTTTTACGGAAAGCTTTAGTTTGGTTATAGTTGAGGTTTTTATTTTTATTTTTAGAAAACTGGCATTCTCTATAACCTTAGGCTCTGATACCATTCTGTCACACCCCGCTAAGAGCGGAAACACGAGGTGCAACGAAAATGTAACATCGCATAAGATAGTAGAACAACACCATAATTGATTTAGGAAATAAGTTACAATGTTTCAATAAGATTTTTAATACAGAACTGGATAATGAAAACACAAGTCTTAATCTTATCAAATTTAAGTCTTTAGAAAAAGGTCTTGGCCAAAACGCTCGGTCTTTAATATGAGAACAATGTATGACTTCAATATGCATGTTCCTTCAAAATACAACTGTCGATCACCTGAAAATGATACTCTAAAATGTCAACATAAAGTTGGTGAGTTCGCAGGTTTAAAGTAAATAAAACCGGATTACCGTGCATGATATAAAAATAGGACAAGTGTGCAAATAATAATAATAAAGCGTAGGGCAAGATATTATATCATAATCATCGGGCTAATCAGGTAGCCACCCATCGGCTAGTCAGGTAACCACCCATTGGCTAGTCAGGTTGCCACTGATGAACTCAAATAAGTATATTTTATTACTATCATTTATCCTATTAATTTGACTTGTTTTATTCTATTATGTATGAGGATTGATACTTAATCATTTAATTTTGTAATTCTCAGGTAAAAACAAGCATTTGGTGAAACTTAGCGATTTTGGACTGATTATGGAGCAAAACATGCATAAAGTTAAGAGTCTACTGAAATGAAGAAGATCAAGACTAATCTGCTCCAGATGCGCCGCATCTCACTCATGACATGCGCCGCATCTCTATCAAGATATCACCAGATACGATCCAAGATACAAGAGGACATGCGCCGCATCTAATCATGGAGTTACGCCGCATCTTCTGGCGGTGTACGAATATTCCTGAATATTATAATCTTGGACCCCACGCGAAGTTAAGTCAATGCGCCGCATCTACTTACTAGATGCGCCGCATCTTCCCTCAGACAGAAACTATAAATACCCCAAGACCAGACGAATTTCGGGGATACCATATAATACCGAAGATCGAACAGGAGAAACCAAGGACGAATTCAGTCAAGGAGGCAGCACAAGACACACCCAAATCAAAGATACAAGAGCTGTAAGAAGGTGCTGCATGTGTTTAATTCATTAAGTAGTTTTGTTTTATTGTGTTAGCAAACTTTAATTTATCAGGATTGGTGGCTTGTGTAATGTGACAACGAAAGATTGCACTCCCTTTAATACTTGCTTTCCCATCAATTAAAGTTTATATGTTGATGTCTTTGGTTACTACTTATTAGTGCATTGATAACCTCTGTGTTTATTAGTGGCTTGCGGGCATTTGACTGCGGAAAATAATGTGGCTCCCACGGTTATTACTAAATTGATCACTTAGGAATAACTTTTAGACATAAGTAATCATTAAGGGTTTACTCGCCGATAAGATTAGGACCAACGAGAAAGGGTTAACTACATACACTTCATATAAAGCTATCAATAAAATAAGTGACAATCTACTTAATCATAAGGACAGCCCTCTTATTGTCTCGAGTATTTATCTGTGTACGTGTGTGCTACTTGCTGATTCGTGCCTATTGGTTTATTTTATTATTTAATTGCAAACAAATTGTGCCAGTCTCTCAGGCTGAAACCCCCTTGCGTTAGGATATTAAAATAATGATTAGAATAACGAGATAATACGTTCCACTCTTAGTGATCGACACTCTACTTACCATTATATTCATACTGACCGGGTACACTGCTCTTTAAGTGTGTGTGTTATTGATAAGTCGGCTAAATATAAATTTAAAACTTGAGTAGGCATTAAAACTGCTAAACCGCAACGACACATCACGCGCATCAGCCACCCACACTCTTCATCTACAAATCTTCATCTCCGAAATATATATGTACTACATGCATGCCTACCAGCTGGAGCTAAACATGAGCACTCCCATGTCAAGTGAATTACACCTAGGACATGAGACCACACAGCAATACCAAACAGAAATATCCAAACCACTAGTGCACCTAACGCAATTATAAACACCAACTTGTCCAAAATAAAACAAACATTTAAGCACGGCATAAAAAGCTTGAAATAACCTTTAAGTATCATTTTCCCCCAAGGAAAAGTGTAAGTAAAATGGGGCCACGAATACTCACCTTGAAGCGGACGAGACAAGGTGACAAGTCCAAGCATTAATCTTAGAAATCAATGCCAATGAAAGAACACTCGGAAACACAACTACATCTCCTTCGAATGATCTACCTTAGCAAATGCAAATGAAAGCAACGGGAAAATGAACACAAGGAAACAACGTCACGCCTTCTTCTACGAATCTACACAGATATAGGGTTCATAATATACTTATTAGTTCATTCAATGTCATAACAGATTCTTAATTACTTATTACCATTCATTATTTGTGATTAGGGTTTCATTACGGAGATTAGGTTAACATATGTTTAAGAGTATCCATATTAACGTTACAAATGTAATTTAGGTCAAAACACATTATATGGAGTTAGGTTACACTAAATCCTTACTTGAAAGATAGTTAAGATTTTTATCCCATTCTGTTTCTGATATTTATGAATTTTAACTCATACTTAAGTGTCTATTGAGAAGCTAAGATTTTTATCACAGACACCTACACATGTTGGGCACTTACTGTAATTTTCACAGATTTTCTTTCCAAGTGATAGTACCCTTTCAAAAATCGTTTTTCCCAGACCTGCCCAGAAAATAACTGTACAGATACCCAGAAAGTTTGCCCTTGACAAACCCATTTCAACCTTTTCGAAAAATCTACAAAAATTTCTGTAACTAATAGACATATTAAATATTCCCCTTCCAAAATTGGGGTTTCCCAAACCTTATAGTTTGTAAATGAAAAATCATAAAATCTGACTGAATTTCCAGACTCCTAACTCAGGATTGACATCTAATGTTATAAAAATCAAAAAGTCATCTTCCCGACCTCTAAAAATTATGAAATTTTATATGCAGATAGTACACAACCTGAACTTAGTTTAAGGCTCAAAAATCTTGCAAAAACACGTTTTCATCATCAATTTATGACCCTCTAAACCCGACCTAAATTTCTGATCAGCATGCAGTTAAGACAGAAAACAATTCCTTAACCCTCTTATGAACCCTAATCAAGCATTAATTAATTCTAGGGCTTCTTTTCCAGGTTCTAACACATATTAAATGCATCCTTAATGATCTTATTAGGGCTTCGTAAGTTGTATCTTAGGGCTATAAAAGAATGACACAAAACAGTCCATACATAAGGCACATACGGTCATGATTTCATGTGATTAATTTAAAGAGGCAAAGATAAGGTATACCTTGTGATGGATCGAACAAGGGAAGGAACAAGAATAGATCCTCACAATCAAACCCTAACTCACGACTACCACCAAGAACACACGATCATACACCCTCAGCAACACTTTTAAGGTTCACGATCACAACAACAAGGCCTTCGAATAATTGGATTGATAGAAGAGTAGCAGCTTGAATGTATATATATTTTTTCTCCTGTGTCGTATGGATGAAGGGGGGAGGGATTAGGAGAACCGAATATATCCTGGAGTTTAGGGGGAGGAGCGTGGGTTTAATTTGGGAGGTCATAAAGGCCTTTAATTTTAATTGATTTTGTCATGATTTTGGGATAAAAAATAGGGGAGGCCGATTTTTATTAGGATTGATTTTATTTTATTTATTTTATTTTATTTTAACTCACTTTTATTATTTACTAAACTTAGGTTAGTTTGTAATTCATTTAGTTTTAAGATAATCATTAAAGTGTATAATTAACATATAGTTTAAATATCATTTATTATTTAACTAACTTAGGTTATATTCAAAATGAGCAAGTAAAAATATAATCCAGACTTTAGGGTGTAATTCAAGTATCGGGTCAATGGTTATCGTTGACTAATATGATTTTGTGAGGGTTCTCACATATGCACAGTCTCGTACTTGTATATGTATATCCGTTTTGCAGGGAGCGTATGGATGCATCCTAGGTACTTTGTTCAGTTCAGGTATTTGGTGAATGGATGGTGTGTGCCATACACCCCATATCACATTTGGTACACCATGAGATGCATATCATGTGAACATTATATTATTCTTTGCTATGATTATGATTATCTGTTTTGGGTCTATTCATGTATCATGTTTAGACATTTTTGTTTAGGGCTCGTGGGCATTCCTTTGTTATTTCTAAATTCCTATTCATTCATTTATTTCTCATAACTTATGATATATTGTTCAGCAAATTCCCTTGACTTCGTTTTGTATACCTATTCATATTCAGTTATTTGTTTATTCATTCGTTTGCTTGTTACCTTTCATTATTTATATCTGTTCACTAAGCGTTAGCTCAGCCGTATTTTCTTTTCTCTGCGGCAGGTAATATGCGGGATGCTGGGCATGAATGATGAGAGTAGGAGCATTAGAAGACCTACCTTGCTTAGTTTCCCTTTCATGAACTTATGAATTATTAGACATTTGTTTGGATATTTTCCTTTGGTTTAGACATTGTTTGGACTTAGTACTTTGGAAGTCTTTGGTTTTCATGACTTTGATATTTAATTAATAAATTTTCCGCTTGCGTTATTTATTATGTTCTGATGTGACACCATAACGTAACATTTCTACCCTTTTCGGGTTGGGGTGTTACAGTGTGTGTGTGTGTGTGTGTGTGTGTGTGTTTGTTGTATTGTTTATATCGAGATTTGTGTTTTTGAGTGAGGTGGGTTGTGTTATTTTGGGGTTCAGGGAAAGGGTTGGTGTGATATAGTCCAAAATAAGTGCATATCTCCCCCTCAAAAATTGCAACGGCAGTAGCAGTTTTTGAAGGTTCACATTTAATTTTTAACACAGCTGAATGTTATTAGCAGTCAACGAACGGATCTGGATCATAAGAATAATCCACCCTCTCTGATACCACTTGTTGGTCCATGAAATTTGAGTAATTCTCGATAAAATGAAGAACAAATTCATTAATAATGATGAACAATAATTACAAGATTACTTAATACCCACATGACTAACTAATAACATCTTCATCTTCTTCAAGGGGATAATAGCAGTATACTATCCCCATTGAATGACAAATAAACTCTCATTGATCAAAGCTATGCTTGAGATTTAATGAGAGGATCATCCTATCAATTAATACATATTGTATTCTTTTAGTTTGTTTAGGATGGATACTATCTCTATTACAACAAACATTTATATAGCAGAAAATAAAACAAAGACATGTGGGGTTTGGTGTGAGTTGTCATCCACTATAAGTGGTCCCTCTTCATCTTCCTCTTTTGAAAAAACACCAACAATCATTTTGGATCAGTCATAACAAAAATTTCCACTTCTATGGCAATTTCCTTGTACTTTGTTTGACTTCCCTTTTGGAAGTTCCCGCCCATATTTTTCAATCTGTTTGTAGAGATAGCGTCTTTAGTGTCACTGAGACATTTGTCAAATCTTAGTGACATTGGAGTTGTTTGTAGCTCATATACTTAATCACTGATACCGCATCAGTAAGTAAAGTGTTTCTTCAGTACAAAGAGCTTTATACAACACTCAGTGAATCTGTATTAGTGAGTGACCCACTATTAGATTTAATGAGTTAGGCTATTTTAATTTCAAATCCTTGTAAGACTAATTGAGTCAAATTTTTGACCCAATAGTTTGTTTTAATTATACACTACTTACTTATATGGTTCATGTAGTTTTTTTTTTTTTTTTTTTTTTTTATTTATTTATTTATTTATTTATTTATTGTATTATAGGAATTATATGTATTTGAGCTAACTAAATAATACTATTGCTTTTATGATAATCTTGACCCGACCCGGCCCAAAAATTTGACCGATTGGTTGGTTGACTCATCGTATTTTTCAATTTGACCAAATTAAAGAACCACCTTGGATTTCGGCTAGGTCCGTCACTGGTTGCATTAAATTATCTCCAAACCCCTCTTCGGGTGCACGGAGTGAGCCATAAGGCTTATTATAGCAAATAGTGTTAGATAATAAAGGTCTGCAAGCCCGTTTGGTTTGGCCTATTTAGTTTCTAGGTTTAGTCTTTATTTTATATCTTGTAATCTCTGTAATTTGGATAATATATTTTTTTCGGTATTCATTTGATTTCTACATGGTATCAGAGTTAGGTCGAAAATTAAAAAAAAAAAAAAAAAAAAAAAAAAGTTTCATTTCTTTGAGTTTGGTTGAGAAACTGTTAGGCTATGTGTAATGGGGCGTTAGGCATCTCATTTTTGCCCCGTTCGCGCCCCACTCGCGCCCCAAACGATTACATATGGGCGCTAAAGCCCCTAAAAACGTCGAGGGCGTTAGCCAGCTCGCGCTGGTGCCCCTTGTTTTTTCCGAGAAAAATAGCCGTTGAACGGCTTTAATTTTCAAACGCTAACTTCTTTGCTGACTGGACTGCCACATGTCAGAAAATACCCCATGGTGGGGTTTTATGATTACACATAGCGTTAGTAGGACATAAGTTTGACATATGTTGGCTCGTTGTTCGAATTGGTATTGCTTGGATCTGACACGTCGTCAACAATTGGATCAGGCATTGAATTAAAAGGTTAGACACATGTTAGTGAAATATGTTGGATGATTGGTCAATGGTTAATTCTGGTTTTGTTATTTAATTATATTTATAGTTATTTCATGGACGCATTTGAATTGGTCATTTTATTAGTGAATCTAAAATTGATTAATTTATTCTTATTGAAACAAAGGAAGGGATATGAATCCACGTTATATATTTGAAGTTTGATTTGATGTTTGGGTTTGTTTATTCCGTAAGGGAGTAAATTGCAAAAATCGTAGTATGGTCAAATTGCACGTTTCGTCTTTGTTTGTTCATTAAATGCAAAGATGATACGTATTTTCTACTGTTACGTGCACTTTTGTTCTTTTATTTTAACCGTCGTTAACTGACATCCGTTAGCAATTACACGTTAGCCCTTTTGGCTATTGATCGTTGCAGCGACCATCCTCTACACTAACGGCCGTTTATAATATTTTTTTGATTTTCTTTTTAATTTTTTTCGTCCGTTTTTATTTCAATTTTTTTTTCGTCAAGTAATTTTTTTTCCGAAAATCTTTTTTATATAAAAATGTTTTTTTATATAAAACGTTTTTATATAAAAAAAAATTTGTATAAAACTTTTTTATATAAAAACTTTTTTATATTAAAAATTTTATAAATAAGTTTTTTTATATAAAAAAAAGTTTTTATAAAACTTTTTATATAAAAACATTTTACATAAAAAAAATTATAAAAACATTTTTTATACGTTTTTTGTGTAAAAAAACTCACGTGTGACGAAAAACGTATATATGTTCCAAAAAATTTTATACGTTTTTATAAAAAAGTATATATGTTCTAAAAATGTACGAAAAACGTAAATTTTTTTATACGTTTTTATATATGTTCTAAACGTTTAAAATTTGAGTAAAATTTGAATAAATTTCAAAAATATGTTCTAAACGAAATTTTACGTTTACAACATATATGTTCTAAAATTTTACGTTTTTACATATGTTCTAAACGTATAAAATTTTACTTTTTTATATATGATCTCAAATTTTACGTTTTTATAAAATTTGAGTAAATTCCAAAAATATGTTCTAACCGAAATTTTTATACGTTTTTATATATGTTCTAAACGTATAAACTTTGAGTAAATTGCAAAAATATGTTCTAAACGAAATTTTACATTTAGAAAAATATGTTCTAAACGAAATTTTTATATATGTTCTAAATGAAAAACGTATATATGTTCTCAAATTTTACGTTTAGAACATATATTAAAACGTAAAAAAAAATTTACGTTTTTCGTACGTTTTTAGAACATATATACTTTTTTATAAAAACGTATAAAATTTTTTAGAACATATATACGTTTTTCGTCACATGTATAAAAAACGTATAAAAATTGTTTTTATACGTTTTATATAAAACTTTTTTTATATATAAAAATGCTTTTATATAAAAAACTTTTTTATATAAAAATGTTTTATATAAAAATGCTGTTTTATAAAAAAATTTTTTATATAAAAATGTTTTTTATAAAATTTTTTATATAAAAACCAAATTATATAAACAAGTTTTATATAAAAACTTTTTATATAATAAAAACATTTTTATATAAAAAACATTTTTATATAAAAACTTTTTTATAAAACCTTTTTATATAAAAAACATTTTTATATAAAAATATTTTCGAAAAAAAAAAATTACTTGATGAAAAAAATTCGAAACAAAAAACGGACGAAAAAAAATTCAAAAAAAAAAAATTATAAGTGGCCGTTAGTTGTAAAGGATGGGCGCTGCAACGATCGTTAGCCAAAAGGGCTAACGTGTAACTGTTAACGGAATTCACTTAACGCCGGTTAAAATGAAGGACCAAAAGTGCATGTAACAGTAGAAAATACGTACCATCTTTGCACTTAATGAACCACAAGGACGAAACGTGAAATTTGGCCATACCACAAGGACGATTTTTGCAATTTACTCTTCCGTAAGGTTTAGTACAAAAGCGACGCTTGAGGACTGTATATTTGAATATTTGTTTGGTTCGATAAGTTAAGGTTATAAAACGGTTGTTCGATTCAATGTTATGGTAATGGTAATGATATTGGAATTGAGTTGATATCGGTATTTGCATTGGATATTGTTGGTTGATTTGGTTTTGAATTGGTGTTGGTGATGGTGATGTTATTGTATTAACTAATCCGACTATGTCCTGAGTAGTTATGTGCATCATCACGCCATCAATGACATGTTTTGGTTCACCTGATTCCAGCTGTCTGCACCTGTCTGCCTGTCTGAATACACATGTGGTTCTGCATCTGGTTCGCATGGTTTTGTCTGAATCTGTCTGTCTGAATTTGAATCTATCTGAATCTGAATATGTCTGAATCTGAATCTTAATCTGCCTGTTCTACTCTCGTTCATCTCCGTATTTATGTTGCTCTATGATCTGTACCTGGTTCCTTTGGATTGTATCGGATTGAGACTCCGTCTATTACCGAGTTTGCACTCTCGGACACTCTGTTTTCGTTTGCTTTTAAGTTTTAGTTTATTTTCTGTTTGACAAACTCTCAATATTTACCGGAGCAACATTGTGAGTTTGAGAGGGGGTGTTAGATAATAAAGGTCCGCAAGCACGTTGGGTTTAGCCCATTTAGTTTCTAAGTTTTGTTTAAGTTTAGTCTCTATTTAATATATTGTAAACTCTATACATTTTTTTCGGTATTTCTTTGATTTCTACAAAAAGAAAGAAAAACCGCCAACTAAAAGCCATAGGCGCCTCACCGCCGCTATAACGAGCGTTATATGCCTTTTTTCCCTTTCTTTTTTAAGGTTTGAATATTAACTATATATGTGTTTATATAGCGTATTTTTAAGTTTGACGAAGAAGGAGCAGCATATAGGTTTTTTTCCCTTCCTTTTTTCAGTTAAGCAAATAACAAAATTAAATTCTTGGTCCTTGAAGTTTATTCGTTTTTTCTTTTTTTCATTTTTAGTGGTTGACGGTCTTTTACTCACATCGTTAGAGCCCTCGGTACCATGCATTTCATGTTGCGTTATTGCTTATGTGGCATTGCCATAACTCAAGTTATGCTTGAGTTATGATACCGTGAGTTTGAGTTAAAGCAATGCGTTGCCCTCCAAGTTACCATGGTAACGTTGAGTTATGCCATAAGTGGACAAAAAAAGTGGTGTTTGTGTGTGTGTATTTTGTAAATATTTAAATAAAGGTGGGTCCCAAAATGTGATGTTATGGTTGAGTTATGATAAAGGGTGTTTTTTGTGAGTTAAGGTTAAAATGTTAAAGCTAACGTGGCGCTGAGTTATGACATGACCTGAGGTCATGATACCAAGTGCTCTTAGCGTTGGTTATTTCTTCAATTTTTTCTTACATTACTAGTCCTTCAATTTGGTTTAAACTATGCAAATGTTTTTATTTTAATGTGTTTTTGGTAAAAGAAATTAAAAACTAAAACTCACTATGGCCTATTACATGTTATAGCTAGGGATGTATTTTTAACGATTTTTGTTACATAACTGTTACTCCATATGGTAAAAGCTGACGTAACGACACTTATAATCCATGCCTATAACTCACTACACTTTCCACTCTTATACTAATAGTCAAAATATTCATAACAAAATTTAGAGTTCACATTTGCCATAATCAGCTACATACTAATGTCACCTCTTTTGCCCTCCAAATATCATGAAGACAAGCATGACAGATGAGACTTCTTACATTAAAATTCTCGTCACAAGGTAGACTCTTAAATACAAGGTTTTCAAAATCGGAATCCTACCAATGATCGTTTTCGTCTTTTCCAAGATCGTAATCGTAAGATCGGATCGGGATCCTAAGATCCTACTATAATGCTATTTTTTAATGATCTTTGTAATATTATTCAAATCTACAAATTATTATATATTATAAACATGAAATTATATGAATATTTCATGAAAATATTGTCATAAATTATGAATATAGAATATTTAAGAAGAATCACCTATTATTTTTTAAATTATATAAAACCATAAACCATAAATTTGTAGTTTTTTAAGTTTGCGGTTTGAGAAAAGTAAGATCGGATCGGAGTAGATCTTAAGATCCTATGGTCAAGATCGGGATCCTATAAGATCTTAAGCTTGTTAAAATCCTACGTAGGATCCGGATTGTTTTTACTTCGTAGAATCGTAAAATCGTAAGATCCTAAGATCAGGATCGGATCTTAACAACTATGGTTAAATATTATAACCGTAATCTAAAGATTAACCAAGGCACGGAGATAAAAAAGAATGAGCATATATCTTATAGGACTAAATTACAATCAATGACAAAAGAAATCGAATGGCACACGAGGTGTGGAATATTGTTGAGAAAGTATTTTGGAGGCCACAATGGAATTAGCTGCTTCGGTGTAGTGTATCCCGTCCCAACTTATGAATTTAGATCCTTGATTACAAGCTTGTGAGCCACCATGACCACATGTGACATTTATGTTGTAATTATACGGAGGTCCTCCAAAGCCACAACACGCCATCAATGGACTTGAGAAACCTACATAAAATGAAATAAAATATTATGTAAACCTGCATTTTAGGTAGCAACTAAATATGAACCTATAGGGGCTATCTGGCATACCATAGTTGCTAGCGTTGGCAATGATGTCATACTTGATGGCGTAAATATCAACATATATGATAGTTGAATCCTTCAATTCTGACCTCAAACGAGCGCTCAAACGGCGCAGTCCCTCATTAAATAAGTTTGCAGCAGAGTTGTAGGATGCAAGACAACCATGAGGATCCAAATCTTTGGAAGTTGGTTGAACTAGCCACATTTTTTGAGGCAAACAACCTAACGGACCAGTATTGTGAACCCAAAATTTTCTGCCACCATGATCGTGTATAGTCTATATACGAATCAACATAGAATAAAAAACAGAGCAAATGCACAAGTTTTATTAGATTAAATATTTAAGTCAAGTGTGTAATAATGTATTATCAGGTTTTGTAAAATCTAGACACATAAGTTTCTAAAATAACTTATCTCACCTTGACAGCGTTCTTGATTTCTGCAAGTATGGATGGTATTCTTTTGACAACTTGGGCATATGAATACTTCTTGGCAAAGGCATCAGCAATGTCATTTTGGCCAATGTTAATCATATAAAGTGCATGTTGGAACCCGTCATCATTGATCATCTTTTGTGAACCTGAATACACAAGGGGGAAAGTGAAGTGGTGAATAATTAATTTCTAAGGATAGCAAGAAATGGATGACTGTTTCTTCTTGGGAAAATTATAAAATTTTAAGAAATAATAATAGGTCGTCACAGAAGGTCTCAGGTTTAAATGGTCACATCTGAGTTAATACTTGACCTTACTAGGTAGCCTGAATTGGAAAAACCTCATCTTTACCAGTTTTAAGCGATGGCCATTCTACTATGCCTAGGTTTGGGGAATAAGTGAAACTGGTTCTTTTGAGAAGTTTCAAGAGCTTATCAGGAGTGAAGCTCAAGATCTTTAACAGTGAAAATCTACATGATATTATGAATGGCGACCAGAAAGAACTGAAAAACTGATGGTTACATTTGACTATTCTTTTGTGAGCTTCATGTCAAAATCACCAATGCAGTGATCCACTTGAGTTAAAGTCGAAGATTTGTGTTAAATTTAGGTTTCCCATAAAGTGCTTCAGACCTAATCGGTTATATGTTAAAATTAACAAAAAATTTGAGATAAAATAGTGCTTAATTGCATATAATACCATGCTCAAACTTTTTTAAACAATAGGGCATGCTTAACCCCTAGTATCTTACAACAGATTATCACATTAAAATTTACAATGGATAACATAAGTTGAAAATTATGTGTAAACAAATAAGAACAATTCGGTGAATTACCAGCAGAAAGAAGCTCATTAGACCTGGACTTGAAGTGAAGGAACTGCATAACTTGAACGTTCAAAGCAAATGGTACAAACTTAGGGAGTGTCGACGATCCTACCACAGCAAAGTTGGCCCCATTTGAAAATGTCGAACCCAATGATTCCATGTATGCAGTTAAAAACCCTGTCTTCACACTCTGGCCTGCAACCACCAAACAAACGTAAACATATTTCACGCTTAGACAAACAAAAATAAAAAAAAATCATAATTAAATAAGTAAAAAACAAACGAAAGTAGTAGCCATACGCCCATACGTCAAATATGAAGCTATGAAAGACTCATTGGGGGAGTCAAAATAGCATTGGCCAAACATTTGAGGGTAAGAAGTGTGAATTGCCTATTTTTTTTCCCTTTCTATCATTCTCATCACATGTCCCAAATTAGGATTGGAAATCCTAGTCATAGAAAATTATAAAGAAATGGAATTTAAACTCCCAAATTATCAATGGAACCATTAGATTGCTTATTGAGATTTTTATCTGCTTATTTTGATAGAAAATAAACAATTTTAAATGGCTATTTGGAATTTCTAATTTTAAAGTAATAATATATTCTAAGATATAGGAACCAAACTAGTTACTTTAAGTGACTAAAAGGGGTTTGGATTACCATATTTTTTGGGCTTATTAGCTTATTTGAGCTTAGATTATGGCTTATTTAAGTCTAAAAGCTCAACCCGGGTAAGCTAACATAAACTTGAAAGAAATGGACTTACTAGCTTTTCCAAATTCAAATAAGCCCATAAGCTCGCGAAATAAGATAACCAAGCAGTTTTATCCAAACACTACTAAAATCTGCTTATCAACTTTAAAAAAGCAATCGAAAACACACTCTTAAATGTTAGATAAAACTACTTATATCCTTCGTAAAAAATTACTAGTACACACCAATCAAATCTAGATAAGATCTAGATACATTTTTAATAAACAAATGTCGGTGCAACATACATTTTCAAACATCCAAAAAAAGCATAAATCTATTTACATAAAAACAAATCACAAACTAAAACAAGTTTCTAACCAACTACAAACACAAAAACAAGTGTAAAAAAACAAACTTACATAGGAAATCAATAACCAAGCGACCATCACATAGACGACCAGCAGGTCTACCAAAGAATGTCCGACCATAAGGTGAACTAATGGAGTAACCAAGAGCAACAAGACCACCAGTGTCAGAGTTGGAATCACCAAAGTTGAAAATGTGAGGTGGGTTTGTGCATAAAGATTCAGTTGAGTGAGAAACAAGGGAGATCATGATGATGAATGTATAGAAGTTGAGCAAGATTGAGTTTGAAGATGAAGCCATTGTTAGTGGCAGTGTGCAAGTTACTTTTGCTTTATTTAAATTTTTTTGTTTTAGAGGATGAGAATGAAGTGCACCTTGACATAAAAGGACAAAATAATGAGATATGTGGCAAGACTTTAGGAATATGGATCTTTGGTTAACATTGTTAGATTGGTTTTTTAGAATAAAGTTGTCAAATAATTTATACTACGTATTTCTTATGGGTATTTTATTTTTGCTGTGGATAACTTCCTTGGTACCAAAAATAATTTAATTCAATGATACATAAAAAAGGGGGAGAAATGAGATATAAACTTATTAAAAACTTGTTAAAATTAATTTTAACTTAAAATGAGTTTATGTTTTGTCAACATCAAAAAGGGGGAGATTGTTGATGCAAATAATGTTCTAAAAACGTTATTTATAACTTCACGTTTTGAGGATGACAAAATGTGAAATCATGTTACGTTAAAATTAACGTAAACAAGTTTTTAATCGAAAGATCCCATTTATACGCAAATCACCCTAGATATGCACAAACAAATTTACAACTTGACAAATGATCAAAGAAGTGAATTTGTGTCTAAAACTTCACGTTTTTAATGGGACAAAATATTTTTTCAAAAATATACTTTAAAAATTATTTTTGAATAATTAAGAAATGTTTTATTGAAAAAATAAGTTCAAATAACATAACAGCTATTTTCCCCCCCAAAATCAGCTCCAAACTTCTCCAAATAAGTTTTCACCAGAAAAGACAAAAAGAGAAGCGTTTTTGTTTGGCACGGTACTACGGTACCACTAAATTTAGTGGTACAGTGTGAACTTTAGTGGTGCCGTGTCCACATAACGGCCAGATTTTCTCTGCCTATAAATACCAGCCCTATTCACAGTTTTTGGGCATTCTTTTTCACACAGAATTTTCTGAGTTCTATACTCTCATCACACTTTCTCTTCTTGATCATTTTGTTTAGTTTTCTTTTATTTTAAGAGTGATCCAATCATCCATCCAAGTGATCCTTTTCATTCCTCTTCAAGTGCAAGAGAAGAACACAAGGTATCCAAGAAGATACAAAGTATTGTAGTTGTAGTTAGAGCACTTGTAACATTTGTTACACACTTGATTGTATCTTTATATACATCAAGTTCATCTTTCTTTTGAGAGTTTGTGAGAGAAGATCATTGTGATCTTATAGAGATATTGAATATCTCTTATAGCTTGTGAGCTAGTGTGTTGATCAAGTTGATTAAGAGTAGATAGGGTAGATTGAGTCAAGTGAGAGTTAATCATTGTGATCGTGTCGAGATCTTGGAGATCTCTTGAAGCTTGTGGGCTAGTGTGTTGATCAAGTGGATCATAGGTAGATCGGGTAGATCGAGTCTTGTGTGATTGTGTGAAGTAGAAAGGATCAAGTAGATCGTGGTAGATTGGTGCTAGCTAAGATTAGCACTCGACATTTAGCTTAGTGTCGGAAAATAGGATAAGCGACGTAGTACAGTTTTCTCCGCCTGAAGGGAGGTCTTGTTTACATAGTGCTTGAAACTCTCGAGTGTGGTACTCGGGGAGTGGAGTAGGGCGAAGAAGTGCTTCGTGACCGAACCACTATAAATCTCCTTGTCCTGGTTTGATCTTTCCATCTCTTTCCTTTACTTTTATTTAGTTACATTAGATAGTTTAGTTTAATTGTTCATATTGGTGTTGATTGATTACACATAATATTCGAATCAAAGTTTTTCAGTAGTAAAGTTTTTAAGACGACTTAAAAACCGGTAAAACTATTCAACACCCCCCCCCCCTTCTAGTTTTTCACAATTGGTACCAGAGACAGGTTAGTCAAGATTTTAAAGTAAAATATATTTTAAAACTTGAATCGATCAATGGATTCAGACAAATATCTAGAAGGGCAATCTATGCAAAGACCACCACTTTTCGAAACCGATTGTTTTATTTATTGGAAAACAAGATTCGAAACGTATGTGAAATCAAAAGACATTGATCTTTGGCATATTATTACCGAGAGTGACTTTCAACCGATTCAAAAGAATCCGGAAACTAAAAGGGATGAAATAGTTCCTTATAGTAAACAAAGTGATGAACTTAAAAAAAAATTAGCCAAAAATGATGAGGCTAAAATGATGATTTATAATGCTTTGCCTAAAAAGGAATTTGAAAGAATTTTCATGTGTAATACGGCAAAAGATATTTGGAAAACTTTGTTAGTCACTTACCAAGGTAATAATCAAGTCAAAGAAAACAAGATAGATCTTCCTGTGCAACAATATGAACAATTTTTCATTTCGGAAGATGAATCTATTGATAATGCTTTTGCTAGATTTAATACTATTATCACTAGTCTTAAAGCTCTTGATGAAGGATACACAAGCAAGAACTATGTTAGAAAGTTTCTTAGGGCTTTACATCCTAAATGGAGAGCAAAGGTCACCGCCATTGAAGAGTCAAATGATTTGGCGACATTATCTCTCGATGAACTAATAGGAAACTTGAAAGTTCATGAGATGATAATCAAGAAAGACTCCGATATAGTCAAAGGCAAAAGCGAGAGAGTTAGATCTCTAGCTTTGAAAGCCAAAAAGGAGTCTAGTGATGAGGAATGTTCCGATTCCGACAGTGAAGATGAAGAGTATGCGTTAGCCGTTAGAGACTTTAAAAAGTTCTTTAGGAGAAGAGGTAGGTTTGTTAGGCAACCTCGTGATGACAAGAATCCGTTACACAAGAACCGGGTTGAGAAGAAAGGAACGAGTGATAGGAAATGTTTTAGATGCGGAGATCCTAATTACCTCATAGGAGAATGTCCCAAACCACCGAAAACCAACAACCAAAGAGCTTTCATAGGAGGCTCTTGGAGTGATAGCGGTGAAGAAGAAGAGAAGAAGCCCAACGATGAAACATGCCTAATGGCTCAGGCTTCGAATGAGGTACATTCCGACTCTTCTTATTATAGTGATGATAATTCGTCAATAGATGATAATATGCTACATGAAGAATATAATAAGCTATGTGAGGTAAGTTCTAAAATTTTAGGTAGAAACAAAACACTAAAATTAAAATTGCATGAACTTGAAGTGCAAGTTTTAGAACTAAAGGATCAAGTCAAAAGATTTGAGAAAAATAAAGAAGTAGACGTAGGATGTAGGGCATGCATAAGTCTTCAAGTAGAGAATGAGAAACTCAAAGAAAATGCTTTGAGAATCATTAAGTTTGAAAAAGGAACAAAGACACTTAATGATATACTTGAAAACGTTAGGAATGGTCAACATACCGAATCGGGCTTAGGATTTGACCCAAATAAAGCTTCGACAAGTAAAATGAAACAAGTAAAATTTGTCAAACCCACAAGTTCTGTCAAAATAATAGACGGCACCACTAAAGGTACAGACGGCACATGGTACCGTGGTACCATCTGGTGTTGAAGACAGAACTGAGTCGAATTTGTAAAATAATTCAAGTCCTAAAGCAAGTCACATAATTGTAAATGGTACCAAAGTATCTATTGCTAGTATAAAGAAAGCCAAAAACTTTTAAAAACCCTTGTCAACCCCCGGGCTTGGCTTTGTAAAACCCGACACTAGGTCAAAGACTCATCCACCTAGAAAAACAAGTGTTCCTAAACCTCGGTCAAGAACTCCTCTACCGAGAGGTAACTTTAGAAGATAAAGTTATCCAAGTAACTATCCCGTAACTTGGAATAACTGTCAGCTAAATAGTTACTTACCATGGGAAATTTGTCCTCCGTTCCAACATCCTAACCAAATGCAACTAATGCATGGGATGTTTAATACTAACAACTTTGGACCCATGAGATATTGGGGACCAAATGTTTGAATGTTTGTCTTATTCAATAGATATGCTTGGGAATCAACTTGGAGCCTGACGAATGGGTCAAGGATAGTGGATGCACTAATCATATGATGGGTAACCGAAGTCTATTCTCATCATACAAGGCATACAACGGAGGTAATGTCACTTTCGGTAGCAAACTTAAGGGCAACATAATAGGCAAAGGTACGATTACTCAAAACTCCCTCACTATTAGAGATGTTGAGCATGTAGATAACTTAGGATTTAACTTGCTTAGCATTAGTCAAATGGTAGATAATAAGTGTAGAGTTATATTCTCCGAAGAGGGTAGTGAGATCATTAAGAATGGTAAAACCATAGGCAAAGGAGTTAGGAGGAATGGCTTATTTGTTATGAAAATAGGAAATAAGCCTCATAATAAGATTTGCTTAGCAACCATAGATGATAATTCCACTCTATGACATAGGAGATTAGGTCATGCCAATATGCGATTGATACAATCATTGGCGTCTAAGGAACTAGTTAGAAACCTACCTAAGATTAAGTTTGATAAACACTTTTGTAATGCTTGTAAGGTTGGAAAACAAGCACACTCTAGCCACAAAGCTAAGAATATGGCCTCGACCTCTAGATGCCTAGAACTCCTTCACATGGACTTATTTGGTCCATCCGCCGTACGGAGCTACGGAGGAAATTACTACACCTTAGTAATAGTTGATGACTACTCTAGGTATACTTGGACTAGATTTCTTAAGAATAAGACACAAGCTTTCGAAGAATTCGAAATCTTTAGTAAGAAAGTCCAAAATCAACTAGGGTGTACAATAGTTTCTATTAGGACAGATCATGGCCGGGAGTTTGATAATGAAGTGAAATTTGGAGTATATTGTTATGCTAATGGTATTACACCCAATTTCTCGGCTCCACGCACTCCACAATCAAATGGGGTAGTTGAGCGGAAAAATCGTACTCTACAAGAGATGAGTAGAACGATGTTGAATGAACAATCAATTCCGCAAAAGTTTTGGTGTAATGCGGTGGACACCTCAACTTACATACTAAATAGGATTCTAATTAGACCTATCTTAGGAAAAACACCATACGAAATCATGAAAGGTAGAAAACCTACTCTTGATTACTTTAAAGTGTTTGGAAGCAAGTGCTTCATACTAAACACTAAAAACTACCTCACCAAGTTTGACACAAAGTCTTACGAAGGTGTTTTCCTAGGTTACTCCTAAAATAGTAAAGCCTATGTTGTCCTAAACAAGGAAACAATGAAAGTCGAAGAATCACTCAACGTGACATTCGATGAAAGTCCTCCACCAACTAAGACATCCTCCTTAGTGGATGATGACATAGATGAGGAAGAAGCCATTAAGGTTAATGGCAAGAAAACCTTAGAAAATGACATTGAGGATGAGATAGTTGAAGTTGACGAAGTTGTCAACATTAAGGAATCCAAGAACCATCCTATTGAAAATGTCATAGGAAACCTAAACCAAAGAACCCTTAGGTCAAAAACTCAAAACAAAAGTAGTTTCTTTTGTCTTATATCAACCGTAGAACCTAAAAATGTTGGTGAAGCGATTAAGGATGAAAGCTGGGTAGTTGCCATGCAAGAAGAGCTTAATCAATTCACCACAAACCAAGTTTGGGATTTAGTACCTCCACCTAAGAATCAAACCATCATAGGAACTAAGTGGGTGTTTAGGAATAAACTCGACGAAAATGGCGTCGTAACTAGGAATAAGGCAAGGTTAGTAGCACAAGGCTATAACCAACAAGAAGGAATAGATTACGATGAAACTTATGCACCCGTAGCTAGATTAGAGTCTATTAGAATACTCCTTGCCTATGCTTGCGCCTTAGACTTTAAATTATACCAAATGGATGTGAAAAGTGCATTCCTAAATGGTTATATCAACGAGGAGGTATACGTTGCGCAACCTCTAGGATTCGTTGATTTCGAGAAACCGAATCATGTTTATAAACTTAAGAAAGCACTCTATGGTCTCAAACAAGCTCCTAAAGCTTGGCACGATAGACTAAAGGCATTCTTGATTGAACATGAATATACCATGGGAGTGGTTGACAACACACTTTTCACAAAGAAACATAATTCACATCTCATCATTGTTCAAATATATGTCGACGACATCATATTTGGCTCAACTTGTCCAGAACTGTGCGATGATTTCTCTAAGATCATGCGTGACGAGTTTGAGATGAGCATGATGGGCGAATTAAATTTCTTCCTTGGTCTACAAATAAAACAAATGGAAGATGATATCTTCTTCAATCAATCTAATTATAGTAAGGAGATGCTTAACAAATTTAGTTTAGAAGAGTCTAAGCCCATGAAAACTCCCATGTCTACGGAAATTAAACTCACGAAAGATGAAGAAGGTGAGTCTGTGGATAACACTAAGTATAGAGGTATGATAGGAAGTTTATTATACCTCACGGCAAGTAGGCCCGACATCATTTTTAGTGTCTGCCTTTGTGCTCGCTTCCAAGAGGATCCCAAAACTTCTCACCTTGAAGCGGTTAGGCGTATCTTCCGATACATTAAAGGCACTATACACTTGGGACTATTTTATCCCAAGGGGACCGGTGTAGAAATTGTTGTCTATGCCGACTCTGATCATGTGGGAGATTATATGGATTGAAAAAGTACGAGTAGCGTTTTTACCTTCATGGGTTGTTGTCTAACTTCTTGGTTCTATAAGAAACAAGCGGCTCTTGCTATCTCCACGACCGAAGCCGAGTATGTAAGCGCCGGAAAGGCATGTCAACAAGCACTATGGATGAAACAAGCTCTTAATGACTATGACATCCATCTAGACGACGTTCCCATTATGTGTGATAATAAATGTGCTATTGACTTAAGCAAAAACCCCGTTCAACACTCTCGTACTAAACACATCAAAATCCGTCACCACTTCCTTCGCGATAACGTTCAGAAAGGAAACATTTCTATTGAGAAAGTTCTCTCTCAAGACAATATCACCGACATCCTAACCAAACCTCTCAAACGAGAGTCCTTCAACTATCTTCGTCTAGGTCTAGGAATGATGGAATATATTCCATAAATCTCATGACTATTTATATATTTCACTGGAAATATTGAAGTCATCTCGTGTGTCTCGTCTCATGACTCTTTGAAGTCATCTCCTTTCGTCTAGTCTAGGTTCTCATCGTCAAAAAAATTTATTAGGTATAAATTCTTTCCTCGTGTCAAAAAGTCTCACTAAAACAGCGAGACTTATTCGTCAAAAATCAAAATGGGATGAAATTTCATCCCAACAGATCACGGCTCCACTAAAGTGGCACGACACTATTAAATTTAATGGTACCGTGGTACCGTGTATCTGATACATCCCGTATTTCAGTCCTCTTTTGCCACATTACTCATTTTAAACCTTCCCAACTTCTGCAATTGCTGTCAAAACCAAACCTCACAACCCAAAACTCAATTACACCCCTTCAATATCTAATTCAAAGCATTGATTCTCAAGATTACCAACTACTTTTACTTCTTCAACATGACTTTTAAGTCATTTGACTCTACTTTTCTTTAATTTTGAGTCTAGGGTTTGTTCATGCATAAAAATTAAATTGGGGTTTTTCAATTTTGATTGAGTCCCTATGAAATTAGGATTAGGATTAGACAATGCATAATGATGAACTCAAATAAGTACATTTTATTACTATCATTTATCCTATTAATTTGACTTGTTTTACTATATTATGTATGAGGATTGATACTTAATCGTTTACTTTTGTAATTCTCAGGTAAAAACAAGCATTTGGTGAAACTTAGCGATTTTGGACTAATTATGGAGCAAAACGTGCATAAAGTTGAAGGTCTACTGACATGGACAAGATCAAGTCAATTCTGCTCCAGATGCGCCGCATCTCACTCTCGACATGCGCCGCATCTCTATCAAGATATCACCAGATACGATCCAAGATACAAGAGGACATGCGCCGCATCTAATCATGGAGTTACGCCGCATCTTCTGGCGGTGTACGAATATTCCTGAATATTATAATCTTGGACCCCACGCGAAGTTAAGTACATGCGCCGCATCTACTTAGTAGATGCGCCGCATCTTCCCTCAGACAGAAACTATAAATACCCCGTAGACCAGACGAATTACAAGTTCCGAAAAACCTAAAACCGAAGTCCGAACAGGAGAAACAAAGGACGAATTCAGTCAAGGAGGCAGCACAAGACACACCCAAATCAAAGATACAAGAGCTGTAAGAAGGTGCTGCATGTGTTTAATTCATTAAGTAGTTTTGTTTTATTGTGTTAGCAAACTTTAATTCATCAGGATTGGTGGCTTGTGTAATGTGACAACGAAAGATTGCACTCCCTTTAATACTTGCTTTCCCATCAATTAAAGTTTATATGTTGATGTCTTTGGTTACTACTTATTAGTGCATTGATAACCTCTGTGTTTATTAGTGACTTGCGGGCATTTGACTGCGGGACATAATGTGGCTCCCACGGTTATTACTAAATTGATCACTTAGGAATAACTTTTAGACATAAGTAATCATTAAGGGTTTACTCGCCGATAAGATTAGGACCAACGAGAAAGGGTTAACTACATACACTTCATATAAAGCTATCAATAAAACAAGTGACAATCTACTTAATCATAAGGACAGCCCTCTTATTGTCTCGAGTATTTATCTGTGTACGTGTGTGCTACTTGCTGATTCGTGCCTATTGGTTTATTTTATTATTTAATTGCAAACAAATCGTGCCAGTCTCTCAGGCTGAAACCCCCTTGCGTTAGGATATTAAAATACTGATTAGAATAACGAGATAATACGTTCCACTCTTAGTGATCGACACTCTACTTACCATTATCTTCATACCGACCGGGTACACTGCTCGTTAAGTGTGTGTGTTATTGATAAGTCGGCTAAATATAAATTTAAAACTTGAGTAGGCATTAAAACTGCTAAACCGCAACGACACATCACGCGCATCACATAACCTTCATGATTCCCTTAACTTAGGATTTGCATAAACCCATATATTTTAGTCCAAATTCGCTTTTAAGCAATTAGCTTTAAGAGGAATCATGTTTAGGATAATTGTCATTGCATTAAGAGTCTTTAACAATAAAGTCTTTCAAACTTAAAACATTTTGACGCCAACATTCTGAAGTCGCCAAACACATCAATTCCATTGTTTTCGAAAAATTTCACGAAACGAGCATCATGAAACATTTTTCGTACATTGTTGATGCCAACTAAAAACGTTTTTTCTCATGCATACATGATCTCACGAATATTGATTGAAGTACATAACCAATACATATTTATCAACATATTCGTTTGAGCAAAGGTGAAAATTAGGAGCGTTTGGGTAATCTCATTATTTTAGTTATAGAGTCGAGATTACCGCACCTCCACATAGTTTGCATATAGGCACACACTAGGCACGTGTCCTTAAATGAAATATTCTCAATTGTAATCCTTGATAAAATTTTCATAGGTAACAAGAGATATCACATGTTTGATTACGATCATGAACTAACAGCCGATTACATTGCCGAACCATCACTTGAACCAAACACCCCACTTTATCACATACAAAGTTTCCATCACCTAGAGTCTTGTCTTTTCCATGAAGGACATATTGTCGATTCTTCCTTTCTCAATCATGATCATATCTAACCTATGTTTCAAGAAACCGGATTCGATTACTTGTTTCGGATTAATGATCAAATCTGTCCTTGGTTTATCCTTGAGTTCTATAGACAAGTTAAACTCGTACATAACGAGGATCAAACTTTGTCTCTCCAATTCGTGATACAAAACCAAGAAATCTCACTCACTCTTGACCAATTTGCTAACATTCTTGAACTTCCAAACCATGGACAATGTTCCTACACGAAAGGTTGGTCTCTCAAAACCCTCACGAGTCACCAAATTGAGTCCGGTCCTTACAATACCCTCATTCCCACTCCATGTGTGATTAAAGAACACATTCGTCTTCCTCAAAAAGGTCATGGTTTTCTCAACGAAAACGGTGAAATTAAGTTCCGTGAATCACATGAGTATGACTTAGATCCACTCAAAGTATGTGTTGATGAAATTCATCCGCATCTACGAAGATGGATAGAAGTCATTTGTGAAAATGTCTTTTGTCTTTCTCACAACCGTGAGCACCTTCTGGCGTGTTGTACTCATATGTTGTATTGTCTAGTCACCGAGCAACCCTACAATCTCGCTTACTTTGTGGCAAGGAGAATTGTCGGTGTCAGGGGTCGACTAAATAAGGTGATACCCTATGGCATGTTGTTGACTCGTCTATATCAGTTTGTCATGAACTCATTCCCTCACCTCCAAAACAATTGATATCTCCTTGTCAATCCCACCATGGCTCCTCTAACCCAAACCACCTATACCTCTCTATACTGGGAATGTACATCATCTCAAGGGAACCATGATGACGGTTCGGCATCTTGCTATGATGTTTCATCAAGTGATGATGAATGAGGGTGTGCTCAAGTCAATGGAACTATTTTCATAATTAGAACTTTTATAATTAACTATAGTAGGGATTAATACTCTTTTTCATCTTGCATGCTTGATATTTAATCTATCACCTTGCATGAATTATTTTATGTGATATTTGGATGATAGTTTATTTTGTTCTTTATGTTTGCATGCTTATGGATTATCTTAGCAAAATTTATGATAATCTTTATGTGCTAGGAGTAGCTTAATATGGGACACATTAGGAAAATAAATCTTTAGTGATTTGAGGCAACAACATTTCCTGCAAATATTCCCCCTAGAAATCTCACCTTAGCTGACCAGAACTAGCCTGCACAGGGAAATTCGTGACTCCAATGTCACGGTACCGTTAAATAGGCCACGGTACCGTTAAATTTAACGGTACCGTGTGGTATTTAGTGGTATTGTGTCCTTGTTTGACGAATTTTCACTGTTTCCTCTAGATCCCTGAACCTCAAACCTCAAACCTCAAACCTGCAAATTTTGCAAACTCACATACAAACCAAGATTCCCTTCCTACACCATAGGACACTCCCATCACCTTTAATTCAAATTCACCAACTCTTGCCTATATAAGGCTTCACCATTGCAAGCTTATCTTGCACTTCATCTTCAACCTCAGATAACTCAATCACCATGTCTTCCACACAAGGATCAACAAACCACATTTCCAAGAAACCTAGAATAACCGTAAGACCACCATCTAAACCTCTCTTTGTTGATCTAACAAAAGATGATGAAGTAACCACACCACCTTTCCAAGCCACTCCTAACTCACAATCTCCACCTAATGCACCTTCCAAAACATCCTCTACTTATACATCTTCATCATCTCCCTCTCTCAACACCATGCCATCATCCATGGACTACACTCTCTCACCCATCACTCCATTGGATTACGCCATGCCAACCCCAGCATCAACTAACTCACCACCACCTCCTTCCCCAATCATGGGACAACCAATCCAACCTCATCCCTTTGATCTACTGTAGGATCGAGTGCTTCTAGCTTGATTGAGCTTGGTTAAACCGTTTATGTAAACACAAACAGCTTAGGAGAATCTCTAGGTGTAAGACTTGTGTCTATGCGGAAACTAAACACAAGAATATAAAGAAGAAAGTAACTAACAAGGTTTTGATCGTCTATGGATCGGTTTATGAACTAATAATGATTTTATTGATGATTGTAAAGTCATACAAAACTCATAGATGAGTGTTCCTTTTATACTAACAAGAAGTCATAACCCTAACCCGTCATACAAGAAAACGTGTGAAGAGATATACATCAATCTCTTTTAAAAATAAATCTAACAAACATTCTAAACTTACGGGATATCAATTACTAATACCCGCAGTAATGACTACTATCAGCAGAAACAAAAATAAACTACCAGCAGCAATGAACTTCAGCAGGAACCGCACACTATCGGCAGGAACCAGCTTACACTACCAGCAGCAATGAGAAATCTATTATTTCCCAGAATTCCTAACAATCCTCCCCTAATCTTGAAGTTGACTAGGTTAACTTGCAAGATTCCCTGTAAAAGTTTTGAAGTCCAGAGGATTGATGCAACAACATCAGAAAGTAACCATCAGCAATCTTCGTTGAGTACATGATTCCAACAGCAACAGATATGAACCAGCAAGCAACAGGAACAACTTCATAAGGATCTGACTACCCCTGATATAATCTTTCCAGCAACGATGTCATATTGTACATCAAATCTGTTAAGTTTCATACTATTCTCATCACATCCAGGTGTGTTAACTCCTGTGAGAGGTGAATCATTGAAAATTAATGGATTTGATGTCTCTTTACCAATAGCCATCACTACTGGAGTAGCCAATGTTTAGGTGTGTAAGACCATGGTACATTGATAACCATCTGATTTTTAGTAAATCAGCAACTTTAAACGGATTTGACTTGTCTTTACCTGTAGCCGTTTGCTCAGGACTAGCCAATTCTTAGGTTGAAGATAACCTTTGGTGAATTGAGTACCAAGTATGGTATTCCACTGCCTTTACCACAAGCCATACACTTGTGGGCTAGTCAATTCTTTGGCAACCCCAAAGGAGTAAAATCCATGGTGAATTGAAAAACCATTCAACTCTTAGTAATGAAACATCGGTGAGTTGAGAACCCTATAGTTTTGAGCAAACTATTACAGCTGTCAACGGATTTGATTATCACACCAGAGCCGTACCCTCATGGTGAGTCAACTATTTCTCGTCGTCAGATAGACATGGTGAGTTGAGTACCATTTGTTGTGTAGGTGTGAACACCAACACTGTACCTGCAAGGTGTTGCTCAAAACCATACAAGTTAGTACAACATAATATACAACAATTTTTTTTTTAATTTTTTTTTTTTATTTTTAATTTTTTAAATTTTTTATTATTATTATTTTTTTTAACTTAAAGAGAAAACAAAGAAAAAGAAAATAACAAATTATACAACAGAAAGTTCAAACAAGGATACCATTATCATGCAGATGATCCTTTGGCTGCAGACAGCTGATTTCTAATGAACCTGACCAATTGTTCAGCTGTGGTCAAGTCATTACTGTTGGGTCATGAAAAACCCAAGAATACTTCAAACATGATTTGGACACAAATTAACTAAGTGTTAACTTAAACCGAGAACAATTCAAGTCACTGAGAGAACAGCCTCTCAGTGAGTCATCTTCAGGATGCTTAAGGCGAATTCAAGAAGAAGGATTCACTACTCAGGAAGGCGGTACTCCCTGAGTAGGACTTAAGCCAAAGAAGAAGATGATGGTTCAGTGAGTGTTGGACAAGAACTCACTGAACCCCAGTCTCCTTAACCAACACAGTGATTGAAAGACTGAGGAACCAACGCCTGAAGAAAAGGCGGGAACAATAGGGAAAAGATCTGAGAAGATAAAAGTGTCAGCCCAACACTCTTCTCTTGTCAGATCCAACCTTCCCTATTGCGGCTAAAAGTCATGGAGTGTCAGCCAACAACTCCCAAAGTCTTATTAGCCCTTTCCTATTGGTTCTTGGAAATGACAATTACTATTTGTAATTGTCAGACACGCAACCTCAACAATTTGTATTATATTTTAATCACTTATACTTAGATTACTTGTGTATAAATAGATCAGATGGGAGAGAAGTTAACGTGTGCTTTGTATATTGAAAGCTTAGAACTTTTGCAAAGTAACTTCTCTCCTACAAAGAGTATACAACTCACTGAGATAGCTCAGTGGGTATATTGTTACCACTCAAGCAAAACTTGAGTTTCGATAGGAGACACCCCATACCCTTGTCTATTCAATCCCAAGTGTTTGTTCCGCAAAACACTTGGGTAATAGATTCTTGGATTCATTTCTAATAAGAATTTAAACGTTGAAAAATATTGTGTTTTTATATTCACGTTTTATAACTGTTAGAATTAATCTTAAACATTGTATTAGTCATAACACGAAATAGATTAACTTTCTAGTTAACTCTAATAGTGTAAAGGGACCAACAAGTGGTATCAGAGCCTCTGGTTTATAAAATCTTTTATACTAACCAAGAGTGCTCTAGGTTTTTAAAACCAAGATCCTACTATGGCTGATATCAATTTACCCCAGCTAGTCGACAATAAGGGTGGCAGCTACTCCGCTGTTGCACCCAGACTTGAAGCTGGGAAATTTAGCAAATGGAAGAAGCGTATGATTTGCTATCTTACTGGTATGGAACCCTACTACATCACCTGTATCAGGGATGGCCCATTTGTCCCAAAGACAGCCGCAGGGCTAAACAAGCTTGAGGCCCAATGGACCATTGATGAGAGGAGGGTGGTCAATCAAGACCAATGCCTGAAAAGCATCCTTATATCATGTCTTCCTGACGATATAATGGAATCAGTCATCAACTATCTAACAACCAAGCAAACTTGGGATGACTTGGTAAACAGCTTTGAGGGTCCCTCAGATACCAAAGAAAATAGGGTCATGGACCTTAAACTTGAGTATAATACTTTCAGGGCAAAAGACTCTGAAAGTCTCTCACAGACCTACACCAGATACAAGACTTTGATAAATGAATTATCAAATGATGGTGTTGTATTGTCCAAACATGAGACAAATGTTGGCTTTGTCAACAGTCTCCCTGAGAAGTGGCTCAACTTCTCACAAGGCCTGAGGAATGCTAACCACATTCAGAACCTTGAGCTCCCTGAAATTTATCAGAATTTTATCTATGAGGACAACTTGATCTCAAGGAGATACCCTGACTCAAAAACTCTTGAGTCCAAAAAGGCCTTAACCTCCACACCCATATCAACTGCTTTCTATTCTAATGGTGTTGTGCAGGATATTCAAGAGGATTCTGAAGAAGAAATTGATGAAAGGACTGGTGAGGAGTACCTGAACTTGGAATTCCAAGAAAGGGCACTCCTTGCTAGTTCAAGACGTTTCATCAAAAGAAATCAGTCCAACTTTACAAAACCTAAAGCAAATGAGACCACTGAATGCTTTAAATGTGGTAAAAAGGGTCATTTTGCTAGGGACTGTTATTCTAAAACTATCTCAGAACCCTCTTACAAATTCTCAGGAACTAGCAAGTTTCAACCTAAAATGTTTCAGTCCACCCAACAATTTCAAAACAAGGGTCAAAAGGATTTTGAAACAAAATATAGGAATATCAAAGCTAAACTTGCACTTCTTGAAACTAACCCCATATTGCCTCAGGCTGCTTAAACATCTAAACCTATTCAGACAAAGAACAAGGTTTTAGTAGCTGAAGCATATGATTGGGATGATGAAGAGGTTTCCTCAGATGAGGAAATAAGAGTTAGTGCACTGATAGCACTTTCTGAAGAGGATCAGGTGGCTGTGGGAAAAAGCCATGCTAGAAATGGAGAGTGGGTCAACATCACCATGAAGAAGGTAAATACTTTACTTTCTATGGATGATGATTCTGATTGGCAGTCTTACATGAATTATATTTGTGTTGATTTAAAGTTTGTTGAGGAACAAAGGCTTAATCTGTTTTCAAAATATAACAATATTGTGTCAGAATTGAACAAATGTAGAGATGAATTGCTTGTACTAAAGCAAGCCAAACTAGAAACAATAACTCTACAAATTCAGAACACTGAGATTTTGAAACAAAACCAAGTCCTTCAAACTGAACTTAACAAAGAAAAGGCTATCATTCAAATCTGGACCAAGAAGAACCCTAAGGTTTTTGACACTGTGGGATTAATCTCTCAGAAAACCATTGGTATTGACCCTCTTATGGTTGATCCAATTGTGTGTCATAATGAAATAAACTTTGTTCCAGCTGGCATATCTTTTGAGCAAGAATTGCTTCCCAAGTCAAATGACTGGATTGTCAGGGACAACCCAGTCAGTAAGTTACCAAACTTTGAGACTGGAAAGATCTTGCTTCCTGAAAGTCAGGCTTTGAAAAATATGATTGGACTTACTGAACAACTCAGTAAGCTTGAACTCACTGAACAACTCACTGAGTCTTTGAATGAGTCTGAATCAGAATCATACCCTCCACTTCCTCCACTAAATACCCTTCAGGGTGCTGCACCTAACTTAGGCCTCCCACCTATGGTCTTCTCACCACACTCTCCAAAGGAAAGATCAGGAATGGGAACAACCATCCCAAAGAGAGCAAACCTTGATGTCTCAGTATATACTGATGACTCATCAACTTCAGTCCCTTCTGAAGTAACAACCCAAAGCCCTGACTCAAAATTTGATCAGTTGGCTGAAATGGTCAGGAAGCTAGGAGAGAAGATTGCATCTTCTGAGAAATCTTCTCAATCCAAGAAGGAACAAAAACCAACTTCCTCAAAGACCAAACCCAAACCCACAAAACCCCTGAAAAAATGTGAACTATGCAACTATACAAATCATCTCACTGATGATTGCTATAGAGTCCTTTATTGCATGATCTGCAAAAAGGAAGATCACAGGACATCTGATCATAAACAATGCTCAGTCATGTCAAACTTTTCAGGACTTAAGGCTCAGTGCCTGAATTACCCTTCTGATTCTAAGCAGAAACAGAAGCAAAAGGCCAAGCCTTTTTCACCTTGCCCTTTATGTGGATTCAATGATCATCTTCCTGAGGATTGTCAAATTGACAAATACTGTGAATCTAGTGGAAGTTCCACTCAGAAATCCTCAGGAAAAGAGAAGGTCATTCAGTCAAGAAGAGGAATGAAACAATCCTCTCAGACTACTGAGGCTACCCCTGCAACTAAATGCAAAACATGTGGTAGCTCAGTCCACTCAACCTCTGACCATGAATCAATTAATACTTTCATAAAGACCTACAATACCAAACCCTCCATGAAATGGAGTCCTAGAAAGAACTGACCAGTTTACTATTTGTGCAGAAGCATGCCAGGGATCCTATTTGGCATCTAGACAGTGGATGTTCAAGGAGCTTGACTGGTGTTAAGGAGTGTCTGCACAAATATGTGGAAGAACCAGGACCCAAAGTGATATTTGCTGATAATTCATCATGTCTCACTAAAGGTTATGGTTCAGTAAACTGCAATGGTATTGTCTTTACTAGGATAGCATATGTAAATGGTCTTAAGTATAATCTGATCAGTGTCAGTCAACTATGTGATGCAAAATACAAAGTTCAGTTCGATGATAAGCAAGGAACCATCTTCAATGCAAATAAGGAAATTGTCCTCATTGCACCAAGAAGACAAGATGTTTATGTATTAGACATGTCAAGTCTAACTCAGGATGGAACTTGTCTCTTTGCTAAGGCCACTGATACACTCAACTGGCTTTGGCATAAGAGACTCACCCACCTGAACTTTAAGAACATTAACAATCTTGTAAAACAAAACAAGGTCCTTGGCTTACCATCTCTTTTGTTTTCAAATGATAAACCATGCTCAGCTTGTGAAAAAGGTAAACATCACAGAGCATCCTTTAAAACCAAAACCAACTTTTCCATCAGGAACTGCCTACATCTTCTCCATATGGATCTATTTGGACCTATCATTCCAAGGTCTACCAACCATGAGAAGTATACTCTGGTCATTATGGATGAATACTCTAGATACACCTGGGTATTCTTCCTGATCAAAAAGAGTCAGGCAGCTGAAACAATCATGTCCTTTGTCAGGAACATTGAAAACCAAAATGACATTAAGGTCAAATAGATTAGAATTGACAATGGGACTGAGTTCAAAAATTATGAACTTGAATGTTTCTGTGATGAGAAAGGTATTTCCCAAAACTTTTCCTCTCCATACACACCTGAACAAAATGGTGTTGCTGAAAGGAAGAACAAAACACTCATTGAAGCTGCTAGGACAATGCTATGTGGATCAGTCCTTTCCAACCATTTTTGGACTGATGCAGTCAAAACTGCCTGTTATACACAAAACAGATCCATAATTGTCAAGAGACATGGGAAAACCCCATATGAGCTATTCAAAGGAAGAATCCCTGACATCAGCTACTTTCATGTCTTTGGGTGTCCTGTGTTTATTCATAATCACAAGGATCACTTAGGAAAATTTGATGCAAAAGCTGATGATGGATACTTCCTGGGATACTCACTTGTCTCAAAAGCCTTCAGAGTGTTCAACACAAGGAGACAGCAGACTGAGGAAACATTTCATGTTACCTTTGATGAGAGCACTGATGCAATCAGGTTCTCAACTGCCTCAGTAGAAGAGATAGGAATTGATAATTCTTCAAGATATCCTCCTGATGAATATCTTTCTGAAAACAATCCTTCTACTCAATATCAAGATGATGCTAATCTCTCCTATTACATAATCCCTCACAACCTACCTAACCCTACCATCACTGAGTTTGTTGAGGCACATGCACACACTGATGATATCAATCAGTCTGTTCAAAATACTTAAGAACCAAACAATCTCAGTGAGCTGGTAGACACTCAAGATCCAATCAATGATCATGTGTCTACTCCAGAACCAACCCCTCTACCCAACCAGGCCTCCACAAGTTCAAATCAGTATCCAGGACCTCAAGAAAGTTGGACTAGGTCTCAGGACATTGAACTTGTCAATATTATTGGAGAGCCTACTGAAGGCATGCTCACCAGGAGCATGGCTGCTAGTCTAAGAGCAGCCTCATCCAATGAATGCCCATTTGTGGACTTCATTTCCACAATTGAACCCAAAAGTGTTAAAGAAGCTCTTACACATCCAAGTTGGGTTCAGGCCATGCATGATGAACTGGAACAATTTGATAGAAACAAGGTAATGACCTTGGTCAAATGTCCTGAGAATGTCTCAGTCATTGGCATGAAATGGGTTTTCAAAAACAAAACTGATGAAAATGGCATAGTCATTAAAAACAAAGCCAGACTTGTAGCCAAAGGCTATAATCAACAAGAAGGCATTGACTATGAGGAAACATTTGCACCAGTAGCAAGGATGGAAGCCATCAGGATCTTCCTTGCTTTTGCTACATACATGAACTTCAAGGTGTACCAAATGGATGTTAAAAGTGCATTCTTAAATGGTTCACTGAAAGAAGAAGTTTATGTTGAGCAACCTCCTGGATTTGAAAGCCATGAGTCTCCTGATCATGTCTGTAAGCTTAACAAAGCCCTTTATGGACTGAAGCAAGCTCCCAGGGCATGGTATGAGACTCTCTCAGCCTTCTTGATCCGTGTGTAGTATATATATAAATAAATATAGTATCGTGCACACGTGATACTTTGGGAAATGACAAGTCAAACCTTAGGAAAAGTCAAACTTGCAAAACCCGTGAATGTGATGTGTGTGATACCGGGCAAGTGATCACCCGGGTCGTGTCCCAGCGAGGTGTGAATCGAGGATTTCGTTTTAGGTTCGGAATTAAAATGCTTGATGATTAGATTTAGAGATTATTTGGTGTTGTGGTAATATTACACAAAGCAATGAAACGCAAAAGGTATTTAAAACTAAAAACGCACGTTTTAATTAAAATTGACGTTAACGCGCAAAAATAAAAGTGAACTCTAAAAATATTAACCCTACGAGTACCGAATTAATTTTCCTACTACTTAAATATAAAAAGAAAATTTTGGAAAAAAAAAGAAAAATATTTTTTTTGACTTTTAAATAATTTTTTATGAATTAAAAACTATAATTAAAAGAAAAACAAATTAAAAATACTAAAACTAAACTGAAAATTATGAAAATTTTTCTGAAATATCGTTAAACTATTTTTAAGCTAATAAAAATAAGAACTTAAAAAAAACTTAAGCAGATAAGCTGTTATAAGCCGAAACAGCTTATTAAAGCTTATAAAGAAAAAAAAGGTTTAAAAGAAATAAGAGAGAAAGGTTTAACTGAAAAGAGAAGTTAGTGCAGTTGTTGGGTTGATGTGTTGTGTTTGGTGCTTACTGACCTGGGTTCGAACCCAGGCAAATCAGTTTTTGTTTTTACTTTTTTTTTTTGATTACTCTTTACCAAATATTGCTTAACAAGTTTTTAAAAATGTTTTTTTTTTAAACATCAAACTATCAAAACAAGAATCAGTTGATTCACTTTCCTTTCAGCCACAAAAAAAAAAAATAACTCAACAATTTATTCTAATCAGTAGAAGAATAATAAGCTTAAGCTTAAACACCAACACAAGAGCTAACTTTTATCAACATTTTAACTTTCAACAAGCAATAGCAGTCCAACCACACTTTTTCCATTAACACAAATATTTTGCTTAACTCTTTTTAAACACCACTAAAACAAACATAAACACAAACAACTGATTTCTAAGCTAACACAAACACAAACAAGAATCTGCTTATAGAAGACTAAGCCACAACGATCAAAATTTGACTACCAAATCCAAAATAAAAAAAAACAAGAGCAGATGCAACTTTAACAAATTTTAACCAATCTTTAGCAAACTTAAACACACAAAACAAGAATCAGTCGAGAGTTCGAATCATCCACAAGCTAAATCATACACATACGAACTAAAATCCATTACACAAAACTACAATTTATCCAAACTAAAACCACAATTCATCCAAACTTCATGCAAGTCTTAAACTAAAGTAATAATCCAAAACATAACTTAAAATGATAAACTTAGAACACAAAATACGCATAAATTAAAAAGCAGTGAAGTAAATTTAAGCAGCGATTAAAACACAAAAAAAAACTCGACTTAAATTAAATTAAAACAAGAGTAAATTACAACTTAAAAATAAAATACAAATTACCTTAAAAAAAACGCTAAAATAAAACCTAGCCTTTTCGGCTGCTACTCGAGTTCTTTTTATACTACTAAAAAAAATAAAATAAAAACACAAAACCCTAGCTACTTGTGTTTGTTGTGTGAGAGTGTCTCTCCATTCGCTTGTTTGTGCTTCTTTGATGGCCCTTGGATGAATTCTTGGTGACCACTTCTTTAATCTTGAACCGTAGATCATCTTCTATTTCCCTCGGATCGCTGAGGTGGCGATGCATCCCGTGAAGAAGGTATCATGTGAAGGGCATGGGAGGTTGTGAAAGGTAGGGGGGAGGGATTGGCTTATTGGGTAAAAGAGGTGAGGATGAAGAAGAAGGGTAGTGACCGGGTTTAGGGATTTTGACTAAGGATTGGGGATTTTGACCAAGTTTACCTGCGTGTTTAGTTATTTAACTAAAAGGGTCGGTCGGTTTTTTTTAGGTTTGATGGGCTTGGTTTTAATTAAAATGTGGGCCGGTGATGGGTATAGTTTTTAGGTAGTGGGTGTATGGGTTTAACGTGGGTTGGGGTGATTGTGGGGGATAGTGGGTAGGGGTGGAGTAGTGTTTAGTTGGGATTATTTTTGTGGATCCGGTTGTTTAAAGTTTTAGTTTAGGATAAAAGGATTTAATAAAGGACCAAGAGTAAATCATGCAATCTTCAAGGACCAAATCTGCCAACGTATTATTCCAAGGACCAAAAATTTATTTTTTTATTATTATTATTTTTTTTTTATTATTTTCTTTTTCAAGCTTGAGGGACTAGACTTGCCATTTATGCAAATTTGTTTGTTTTTCAATCGTTTTCAATCATTTGGCATACAAAAACACATTTCAAAGATATTTTTAACATTATTTGATCGTTTTAAAGTGTTTTTGGTTGTTTTGACTCGAAAATTGGACGAAAAGATATGTGTAAAACGACACATATCAAATCCCCCACACTGAGCAATTGCTAGTCCCTAGCAATTTTTTTTATGAAAAGTTGATGGATGTATCTCTTTACCAGAAGCCATCACCTCTGGAGTAGCCAAATGTTTCAGTTCAAGTAAGAACTATGGTACACTGATAACCATATGATTTTGAGCAAATCATCAGCTGCCAACGGATTTGATTTGTCTTTACCAGAAGCCGTTTGCTTCTGGACTAGCCAACTCTTAGATAAAACAACTTATTATCTTTGGTGAGCTGATTACCAATTATGGTTTTCCAAAGCCTTTACCACAAGCCATAACCTTGCGGGCTAGCCAACTCTTCATCTTTTTAGGATATGGTGAGTCGAATACCATACAATTTTTGGCAAATTGTAAGCCGTAAACGGATTTGATATATCTTTACCAAGAACCGTTTGCTCTTGGATTAGCCAATCCTTTTGTGTGTTAGACATGGTGGACTGATAACCATTTGTTGTGTAAGTGCAAAACACTTACACCAAAAAAAATTTTGGCCAAAAATGGGGGAATTAGATGGTATATATACGTGATTAAATTCGTGAGAATTCCCCCCACACTAGAAATGAATATTGCCCTCAATATTCAAAGTACCGGCTGTTATGCCGAACTGAGAACGTAAAAGGGAAATATTATGGGCCATTTATTTTATTTTTGTTTTTGCAAATTTTTTTTTTTTTTTTTTTTTTTTTTTTTTTTTTTTTTTGAAATTTATATACAACAGCGGGGCATCTCCCCCACACTAGGTTGGTAGAAAGTAGAAAGAGGTCAGAAATATGGGTGAAAACCCATATGGTGTGCTACTGTTTTTGTTAACCGAGTCGCTAGCTTGACTCGACCCCGAATTCATTTGTCCATGGGGAAGCAAGTGGAAACCAATCTCAATCGGACTTTCATTCAAATTGTTTGGATAAACACTTGAACATGAGAAAGTTCCACACCGATGAGATAAAACCCGCGGTATTTCAATAGAAGAAACTATTAAGGGCGATACCGGGGTCAAATATGGTGTCCTCATTCCCGTAGGAGAAAAGGGAAAGAGCAATCACACCATATGTGATGAAGAGAAGCAAGATTTTTGTTATTATCATGTAAAACTCTTCATCATCAGAAGCATCATCGGCTTCAACGGGAGGGAGGGTTGGGATAAAATCTTCAAGAAGTAAATCTTTGAACACACCTCCCCCCACACTAGAATCATCCTCCAGATCAAAGTAGAAATGATCATATTCAGGAGGAGATATCACATAAGGGAGTTCAATCGAGAACTCCTCATGATATCGATCATTTTCATCAAAATGAAATACATCATACTCGGGAAGAGACATATAAGAATGGGAAGTGGTATTTACACTTCCCGTCTCTTCCAAATGATCGATATCAAAACGAAAGGCTTCATAAGCTGAGAATGAATAATCCGGATGAGGAGTGGGATTGCCACTTCTCTCCTCTTGATCATTAAACACAAAACTCTCAAATTCGGGAAAAGCATCCTCGAGCTCGAGCTCGGAAGGATAAGACGGCTTTTCCACAACAACATCATCCTTTGGGGGGAGAGCAAAGAGTGGTTCATCAAAAATCATCTTTTCTAAAATCGGGCCATCTCCCCCCGGATCAACATCGGGCTCAACAATTTGAGCATCAAACAAGAAGACCTCGAACTCTTCTTTAGAAATATCACTTTCCTCAAACGGAGGAGAATTATAGGAAGAGTCGGAAATGAGTGATGCGGAAGTAAGAGTAGGATTTTTGGCAATATCAATTCGACAAACTGATTCTGAAGGTGGGGCAAGTGGTGTGCTCTTAGAGCTAGCAGTTTTCACCACTTCCGTTGTATCCTCCAATTCGTGTTCATCGTAATCAAAAACACTCTTAACTTCCGCATTACAACTTTTGAACCATTCACTTGAACCAGGGGTTATGTTCGTTGCTTTGAGCTTAGCACGATGTTGTGCAACACTTTTGACCGTAAATCTTGAAAGTTTCGAATCAATTTTTTCAGATTTTTGATCAATAGTTGCAACGTTGCATTTAGACCCCTGATTAATGTTAAACGTGATCTCTTCATTCTCAACACGAATGGTCAATTCTTCGGCGAACACGTCAATGAGAGCACGACTCGTTCTTAGAAAAGCTCTACCCAAAATGAGTGGAACTCGAGGGTCGGCATCAAAATCTACTACAACAAAATCAGTAGGAAAGTGAAACTTTCCTACTTTCACCAAAACATCCTCGGCTATTCCAAGCGGATGAGTTATAGTACGATCCGCGAGCTCGAGTGTCATGCGAGTAGATGCAAGCTCCGGAAGAGATAATTTCTTCCATATCGAGAGTGGCATAAGGTTAATGCTCGCGCCAAGATCGGCCAAGGCAGGGCATTGAACCATCCCCGAGAAATCACATGGGATTAAAAACTTGCCGGGGTCTCCGAGCTTTTCGGGAAGCTTTTTGAGAACCGCCGAGCATTGCTCATTAAGTGGGGTTTTTGCCATCTCAGTCATCTTATCTTTGTTGCTTAGCAAACTTTTGAGTGTAGATGCAAATTTGGGCATAAGAACGAGAGCATCTGCGAAGCTTATGTCAAAATGCAACTCATTGAAGATTTGGAAGAATTTTTCCATTTGTTGATTGTTTTTCTCTTTAAGCTTTTGATCATTAAGCCTTGAAGGATATGGAATTGAAGGCTTAGAATTTGTCTTCGGAACATCGGGTTCCGGAATTGGAGTTTGGACCACCGAAGGTTGGACGTGTGCGGTACTTTGTGGGCTTGAAAAATGCACCTTGTCCGTTGTCACCTTGGCATCCCGATTCACCTCCCCCGGTGGAGGGGGCATAGGAGTCGAGGGTCCATTATGTGTTTTACCACTTCGAGTGGCGACAGCTTTTAATTCACCCTTCGGGTTAGGAATGGTATTTCCCGGAAGAGCTCCCGAAGTTGAACCTTGATTCATCGAACTCATGAGACTGGCAAACATGTTCTCAATTTTACCTTGAGATTGATCAATTTTGTAGTTTGTATTTCTGAGCTCACTTTTAAGCTCTTGACCCTGTTTTGACATTGAGGTTTGAAAATCATTTTTCAAAGTGATGATTTGATTTTGCATAGACCTCATGTTGGCCTCATTTAACTTGATGTAGTTAGCAAGTTCATTTGAGGAACCAACGGGGGCTTGGTAATGAGAAGCTTGAAAGCCTTGATTGAAATTACCCCCTTGGGTTGGGTATTGATTGATCGGGGCTTGAAATTGATTTTGAACATTTTGCCCTCTCGGTTGGTTTGGATTGAATTTATTTGGATTGTTGGGTTGAGAAAATCCGGGTGGTCCATTTTGATTGTTAGCACGATAGTTTGGGTCAACTTGGGAACGGTATTGATTACCTCCTTGATTGAGAGACCCGACTACCGGATTAACTTCACATCGACTACCATCGGTGGCAGTACAATTGTAGTATGCATGAGGACCACCACAAGTGACACAAGTTTCTTCCACCGCTTTGACTTGAGTGGGTGAAGAAGTTTGTGGGGAAGATTGTTTCTTTTGCTTGGAAAGAACCAAAGCTTGAATAGCCTCCGTGAGTTTGTCAATCTTAGCATCGGTGCTAGAATTACTCACGGGAGATGAGGTAGAATGGGTAGCACTCACTTGGGAGACAACCGGCTTGCTTCGTGTAGTGCGAACCTTAGACTTGTTCTCAATGATGGCTAAAGCATCTTTCGTAGTCCGATACAAGAGATTACCACCGGCGGCGGCATTAAGAGAGTCTTGATCGGAATGGTTCAAACCATTATAGAAGGTATCGAGTTGATGTAACTCGGAGAAACCATGGTGAGGACATTTGCGGAGTAATTCTTTAAACCGATCCCACGCTTCACTAAAGGATTCATCAAATTTTTGAGTGAATTTGGTGATTTCATTTTTAAGGGCTGTGGTTTTTGATGGAGGAAAGAATTCATTCACAAATTTTGACACCAAATCTTCCCATGTTAAAATAGAACGAGGGGGTTGTTTTTCTAGCCAAGTTCGGGCCGACCCCTCGAGAGAGAAAGGAAAAAGAAGCAATTTGATTGCATCTTGTGGTACATTTCGGTATTTGATGGTGGAGGTGATCTTGTTAAACCATCGAATGTGGGAATGAGGATCGTCCCTCTCAAATCCGAAATATTGACTCGAAGTTACTAAGGATAGCAACCCGGTCTTAAGCTCAAAGCTATCGGCAACGATTGCCGGAACAACAATAGCATCTCCGTAACCCTCGGTGGGTGCTTGGAGAAGCTCACACATGGTACGTTCCTCCGCCATTGTGACAATGGGAGGAACGGGAATAGCACGAATCTCGGGTCCGGCTATTGGGGCGGAATGCCCACGATTACGTCTTCGATTACGTCTTCTCGAGGTATGCACGAGTTCACGTAAAGGACTTGTTGACGGAGAAGAACGAGTGCGCATGCACTAACAAAAACAATTTCAATTAAAACAAGACCGAGGCAAAACACAAGTGAACTTAAACCTTAAATCAAACAAGCGTACGGTAGCTCTTCAAAAGATAAACGCGCAGAGTGGCGGGAGAGAAGAATGGATCTCTCTTCGGTCTGCAATTTAATGTCAAGACCTACCTTAAACCACTTGATTAGGTTGTTTATCAATCAAAGGTGAGCCGAATTCGCAAGCGACATAAAGGCAAGTTTTAATCTTTAGTTTGGGAACTTATTAATGGTCATACCCCCAGTTAGGTAGTATTCTGTCTTGGTTTTCGACGGTAATTTTTTTATTGTTTTATTAATTTAACAAGAAAAACGGAAAATCTTTTTGTATTTTTGTTTTTATATGATAATATATATACAAAAGAAAAGAAAAATATTTTTGTGTTTTATAATTTTTTTGGAAGTGATAACTTCGTGAAGAAGGATCTCAAGTCACTAATCGTTTAAACCTTAAACAATATTGTCGCAACACAACCTCCCCGGCAGCGGCGCCAAAATTTGATCCGTGTGTAGTATATATATAAATAAATATAGTATCGTGCACACGAGATACTTTGGGAGATGACAAGTCAAACCTTAGGAAAAGTCAAACTTGCAAAACCCGTGAATGTGATGTGTGTGATACCGGGCAAGTGATCACCCGGGTCGTGTCCCAGCGAGGTGTGAATCGAGGATTTCGTTTTAGGTTCGGAATTAAAATGCTTGATGATTAGATTTAGAGATTATTTGGTGTTGTGGTAATATTACACAAAGCAATGAAACGCAAAAGGTATTTAAAACTAAAAACGCACGTTTTAATTAAAATTGACGTTAACGCGCAAAAATAAAAGTGAACTCTAAAAATATTAACCCTACGAGTACCGAATTAATTTTCCTACTACTTAAATATAAAAAGAAAATTTTGGAAAAAAAAAGAAAAATATTTTTTTTGACTTTTAAATAATTTTTTATGAATTAAAAACTATAATTAAAAGAAAAACAAATTAAAAATACTAAAACTAAACTGAAAATTATGAAAATTTTTCTGAAATATCGTTAAACTATTTTTAAGCTAATAAAAATAAGAACTTAAAAAAAACTTAAGCAGATAAGCTGTTATAAGCCGAAACAGCTTATTAAAGCTTATAAAGAAAAAAAAGGTTTAAAAGAAATAAGAGAGAAAGGTTTAACTGAAAAGAGAAGTTAGTGCAGTTGTTGGGTTGATGTGTTGTGTTTGGTGCTTACTGACCTGGGTTCGAACCCAGGCAAATCAGTTTTTGTTTTTACTTTTTTTTTTTTTGATTACTCTTTACCAAATATTGCTTAACAAGTTTTTAAAAATGTTTTTTTTTTAAACATCAAACTATCAAAACAAGAATCAGTTGATTCACTTTCCTTTCAGCCACAAAAAAAAATAACTCAACAATTTATTCTAATCAGTAGAAGAATAATAAGCTTAAGCTTAAACACCAACACAAGAGCTAACTTTTATCAACATTTTAACTTTCAACAAGCAATAGCAGTCCAACCACACTTTTTCCATTAACACAAATATTTTGCTTAACTCTTTTTAAACACCACTAAAACAAACATAAACACAAACAACTGATTTCTAAGCTAACACAAACACAAACAAGAATCTGCTTATAGAAGACTAAGCCACAACGATCAAAATTTGACTACCAAATCCAAAAAAAAAAAAAAAAAACAAGAGCAGATGCAACTTTAACAAATTTTAACCAATCTTTAGCAAACTTAAACACACAAAACAAGAATCAGTCGAGAGTTCGAATCATCCACAAGCTAAATCATACACATACGAACTAAAATCCATTACACAAAACTACAATTTATCCAAACTAAAACCACAATTCATCCAAACTTCATGCAAGTCTTAAACTAAAGTAATAATCCAAAACATAACTTAAAATGATAAACTTAGAACACAAAATACGCATAAATTAAAAAAGCAGTGAAGTAAATTTAAGCAGCGATTAAAACACAAAAAAAAACTCGACTTAAATTAAATTAAAACAAGAGTAAATTACAACTTAAAAATAAAATAAAAATTACCTTAAAAAAAAAGGCTAAAATAAACCTAGCCTTTTCGGCTGCTACTCGAGTTCTTTTTATACTACTAAAAAAAAATAAAATAAAAACACAAAACCCTAGCTACTTGTGTTTGTTGTGTGAGAGTGTCTCTCCATTCGCTTGTTTGTGCTTCTTTGATGGCCCTTGGATGAATTCTTGGTGACCACTTCTTTAATCTTGAACCGTAGATCATCTTCTATTTCCCTCGGATCGCTGAGGTGGCGATGCATCCCGTGAAGAAGGTATCATGTGAAGGGCATGGGAGGTTGTGAAAGGTAGGGGGGAGGGATTGGCTTATTGGGTAAAAGAGGTGAGGATGAAGAAGAAGGGTAGTGACCGGGTTTAGGGATTTTGACTAAGGATTGGGGATTTTGACCAAGTTTACCTGCGTGTTTAGTTATTTAACTAAAAGGGTCGGTCGGTTTTTTTTAGGTTTGATGGGCTTGGTTTTAATTAAAATGTGGGCCGGTGATGGGTATAGTTTTTAGGTAGTGGGTGTATGGGTTTAACGTGGGTTGGGGTGATTGTGGGGGATAGTGGGTAGGGGTGGAGTAGTGTTTAGTTGGGATTATTTTTGTGGATCCGGTTGTTTAAAGTTTTAGTTTAGGATAAAAGGATTTAATAAAGGACCAAGAGTAAATCATGCAATCTTCAAGGACCAAATCTGCCAACGTATTATTCCAAGGACCAAAAATTTATTTTTTTATTATTATTTTTTTTTTATTATTTTCTTTTTCAAGCTTGAGGGACTAGACTTGCCATTTATGCAAATTTGTTTGTTTTTCAATCGTTTTCAATCATTTGGCATACAAAAACACATTTCAAAGATATTTTTAACATTATTTGATCGTTTTAAAGTGTTTTTGGTTGTTTTGACTCGAAAATTGGACGAAAAGATATGTGTAAAACGACACATATGAGACTCTCTCAGCCTTCTTAATCCAAAACAAATTTGTCAGAGGCAAGATAGACAACACATTGTTTATCTATAAGACAAATAATGATGTCATACTAGTACAAGTGTATGTTGATGACATCATCTTTGGCTCAACAAGTTTCAAACTTTGCAAAAAATTTGAAAAACTAATGGCAAAGAAGTTTGAAATGAGCATGATGGGAGAACTGACATACTTCCTTGGTCTTCAGATTAAGCAGACTGATAGAGGAATCACTATCAGTCAAGAGAAGTATGTAAAGAATCTACTGAAGAAGTATGATCTCAGTGACTGTGCCTCAGTCAAAACTCCCATGGTCCCCCCAAACAACCTTGGTCCTGATCTAACTGGTAAACCAGTAAATCAAACTCTCTTTAGAGGAATGATAGGATCACTGATGTATCTACTTGCATCAAGGCCTGATATCCAATTCTCAGTATGTCTATGTGCCAGATATCAATCTGACCCAAGAGAATCACACATCACTGCTGTGAAAAGGATATTCAGGTACCTAAAGGGCACTCCAAACCTTGGATTATACTATCCAAAGTGCTCAGGACTTGATCTCAAAGGATACTCAGACTCTGACTATGCTGGATGCAACATGGACAGAAAAAGCACCTCAGGCTCTTGCCAAATACTTGGTGGGAAATTAGTCTGTTGGAGTGCCAAAAAGCAACAATCAGTTGCCTTGTCCTCAGCTGAGGCTGAATATGTTGCAGCAGCTAGTTGTTGTGCAAATGTACTCTGGATGAAAAGTCAACTCAGTGACTATGGAATTCAGTACAAGATGGTACCCATCTTTTGTGATAACACAAGTGCAATTGCCATATCCAACAACCCTGTTCTTCATCAGAGAACAAAACATATTGAAATCAGATATCATTTCATCAGGGACCATGTCATGAATGGTGACATTGAATTACACTTCATCCCTACTGAATATCATTTGGCTGATATCTTCACCAAACCTTTGGATGAACCAACTTTCACAAGGTTGAAAGCTGAATTAGGAATGTTGGATATAGAAAATCAGTCCACTGATTGAAATCCTTCCAACTGAAGTGTAAATTCTTAAAACTTCAGGTCCCTGACTCATTGTGTATATCAGTGAAAAACATCTCACTGAATCCTCAACCGCAGGAACTAAACCCAAGTTCCTGAAATCTTGAGGGTTCAGGAACTAAACCCAAGTTCCTGAATCCTTGTTTCTCAGGAATCATTCCATATTCCTGAATCATCAGTGACTAATCCCAAGTCCCTGATATACCATCACTGAATGAAAAGTCATTCAGGGCCCTGAAAAGAGACATTAAATACTGACTTAAATGCTCTAAGTATCTAGTTAGTAAATGTCCGAGGTTGGTAACTGAACTCATATTTAATTCAAGAATATTTGTTCTTTTTGCCTTTCTGGCTTCCACCTCTGGGCCACCACATTCCCACTTGGCATTAAATGCCTCTCCAATCACATTACAAATATGTGATGACTCATCTCTGCAAGTTTTAATTTTTTAGAACTGCTCAACTGTTCACCTTGACTGTTGCGCCAAACCAGGAAAGTGGAGTGTTGGCATTAAATGCGGATCCCAAAACATATTATTCAAAACAATTTCCAATAATTCTTTTTGAATAAATTAAGATCGCTCAAATGTCCAAAACACCCCCATCTCCACTTTCCTATAAATACCCCAACCAAAAGAAACACACACATGTTTTTATAGAATCTTAAGCAAAACTCTGCCATTTTTAATTCTTAAAAACAAATTGTGTGTGTATTCTTAAGCTTTAGAAACCCATAAACCTTAGTCAAACCCAGACTTACCCACAAATGGCTTCTTCTAAAGCTGTGAAATACGCCCCTAATGTGGATTTCACAATGGAGGGTGTAGACCTAACCAAAAACAATGTGGTGGGAAATTTCTCGTATCCACAAATCTACCCAGCCTACAAGAACGTTATGAAATTTCTTCGTAATTGTTTTCTTGCAAAGGCTTTCACCCACACCCCCTCAGTCATCTACCATGACTATTTGAGGGAATTCTGGTGTACGGCTGTGGCTACCAGCCCCAAAGACACCAAAGAGTCAATCATCACCTTCACGGTGATGAATGGGAGTAGAACCCACTCCTTTGACTACTCAACCTTCATCAAAGCCACAGGCCTTGACTTTGCTGAAGAGTTTGCACCCAACCCTAATGATCAGGATATAAAGAATGAACTGATCTTTCTAGCACCCCACGACCACAGACGTCCTACAACGTCTGCTGGGGGGTTACTGGAGAAGGCTCCAGTAGTCAAAACATGGTTCCATCCTATTTGGAGGATACTGATGACATTTGTCATTCAGGTCCTGGGTGGAAATAAATCCTCTACGGAACAGTTGAACTCATCACAACAATTGATGTTGTTCAGTCTCCTTGAGGGTACAAAAATTGACATCGGAGGAATAATCTTCCGAGTCCTTGTTGCTAAGCTCTCAGGAAAACATAGGCAAAGGCATATGTCCTATCCTAGATTTGTTTCCTGTGTGCTTCAGGACCTACTTGGTTTTGACTATGTGAGGCCTGATGCAGAAGGTACGAAGCCTGACGTCCTGCACAAGTCAAAATTCACTAGTAGCATCAGTGAGGTTACACATATTGCCCCGACTGAATACATGCAATCAGTCATTCAGGGTAATGACGCTATCTCTCCAGTTCCTTCACCGACCAAAAAGGTGAAGAAGACAAAGAAGGGTCAGTCCAGCCAGGTGGTTAGACCCAAGCCACTCGCCACTGAGACTGATCCTCAAAACCAACTCAACCTTAAAAAGAGGTTGAAAAAGGCCGAGACCTCTGAGACACCCATTTCTGAGACCCTCTTGACCTTAAAACAAAGGCCAACGGAGGTTACTGAGCAATCATCCTCAGTGACCTCGGGCACACCCCTTCCACATGGTTCAACTGACATAAACAAGTCAGAGGAATCAGGAAGCATTCCCCCCTCACATCCCGATGAAGGAACTGTCAAAAAACAATCAGTTCCCATTGGAGGAAAGGGTTCTAAATCCTCGGTAAGGCAGCACTACCTTACTGAGAAGGGGACCCACAAACACTCACATCCCGTTAATGTTCCTGAGCAATCACCCTCAGGATCACAGGGAGAAAAGGACCCTAAATCCCCTGAAGGATAGCACAATCCTGATGGGAAGGGGGTCCACAAACTTTCACAATCAGTACCTAGTGATACCACTGGAAAATACCCATCAGTGGTTGAAGGTGCTAAGGGGGACAAAGACTTAGAGGGAAAGAAACAACCCGCTGATACGGAACCCATAAACCCCTCAAACGGTCCAATTCTCTCAGGAACTGCCCCCAAAAGCCAGGCTGGTGTTACCCCAGTTATTATGGCTTGTCAGGCTGAGCAAACCCACTCAGTTATTATGACAATGGGGTCAGGACCTGACCAAACCGAAGGCAAGTCTTTTTATAAAGAGGAGCCGGTTGATTTTTTGGGTATTGAGTCCATGGGGGACTTTCAGGCTTTTATTGAGTCTGATGAAGAGCTTAGGGAAGAGAGTGAAGAGGAAATTTTTGAGGCAGGTAAGGATATGGAAACTGATGTACAACCTGAACAACCTGAACAATCACATCAGTCATCTCCAAGCCAAAGTGAAGAGTCAGGTTCTCAATCTTCTGATTCTTCTGATACTGGGGACATCCTCCAAAAGTTTGATAACTCTCTTCCCCTCACTGAAAGAAAATTGGTCAAATTCCTACTGAAGACCAATAGAGCTCTTTTCACTGGTCTCACTGATGAGATGTTTGATCATCACACTGAAGCTGCTGTTCACTATGCCAACCTGAAGGCAGATGTTGAAAGTTTTCATGATGATGTGATCGAAATCCAATCCGACACCAAACACTCCCTGACAACTATTGATCTTCATTTCCAGAAGTTCAATCTTACTCTTGAAGGCATCACCAACAGCCTTGGAACTATTCAAACAGCTATCAAGGATGACCCCGCACTCACCAAGAAGGTCCTTCAGGCTGCTGAGACTTACTAGAAGCAATCAGCTGAAATCAGTGATCTTCTCAGCTTACTGAAGGATTCTAAGATTCAGGGTCTTACCTCTTCATTGGACTCAATCAGGACTTCCTTGGGTCATCAGGAAAAACATTTGGGTACTTGGGCACAATCTTCAACATCCTTGGTATGGTCTCTTGGGTCAAGGATGTCCGGCATCGAAGCTTCTCAGGCATCTCTGGCTGATCAGATCTCATCTCTTCAGAAAGAAACCTCGGACATCAAATCAATGATGACTGAGATCTATCAGGCTTTCAAAGGTCCTGCTGCTCCAGTGACTCCAACTCTTGCTATCACCATGGCTCAAGCAATAGTTGAGGGGGAGAAAGACACTGGAGTCCCAAGCCAACAACCTCCTTCTCCTCCTTCTCACACTGAGGGGGAGATTCCTGAAGCCTCTTTCACCCATCAAGATAAAGGCAAAGGCATCCTCACTGAACCTGAGCCTCAACCAGCACCGATCTCGGTTGCAAAGGATCCTGAATCACCAATCAGGATCCCATATGAAATTGATGGAGTCCTTCACCACTTCACAGCTGATGAACTCAGTGCTTATCTTCAGGAAGAGGAAGCAAAGAAGAAGTTAAAAGAGGAAGAGAAGGTGAGCAAGCCTGCTATAATTAAGGTTGTTCATGAAGAGGCTAAGAAAATTGGTCTTGAGGCTAAGGATCTCTCAGGAAGAGAAGGTGGTATGACCTTTGTAAAAGCTCAGTCTGAGGAGATGACTACTCTTAGGAAGAAAAGAGAGGAAAGGAATAAAAGGGCTGAAGAGATCAGGCAGAACAGGATTAAGAAATATCAGTGGTATATGACTGACAGGTTGAAGCCAGAACCAATCACTGATGTTCATATTCAATGAAACACCAATCCTGCCATTGTCACTGTCTACAGAGGGGCTGACAAGAGAAACTTTGATGTTCATACCCCCTTCAGATTCGCTAACTTTGGGATCACAGAGTTGGGTCTATTAACAGCTAAGAAATCAAATGTTGTGGTCCCTAGCCTGTTGAAGTCCTTGAGTCAGAGGTACAAAAGATTGGCAGCTGCACCTCAGGAACTTGGCACTCCATCTCTTCTTCCTGAATCAGCACAACCAGCTCCCTCTCAGTCTTCTTCAAAGAAAAGAAAGAAGATAGAAGCTGAGCCTGAGATCAAGATTCCTGGTCTTGACTGCAATAGGGCTCTCCCTGAAGGTGTTCCTTTCAGGAATAATATGGTCATTGAACAACCTGAAAGAGGTTTGTTCTTCATTGATGAGTTCGGAGACAAAGCCTTCCAAAGGTGGAGTGACATCGATTTGTCAGGGATCAAAGCCATGTTTGGCTTTCTAATGATGGCCTCTCCACTCAAGAATCCTGAAAATGTGAAGTTTTGTCAAGATCTGAAAAGGAAAATCAATGAGCATCCTGACCAACAAGAGCTGCAGTCAAAGAAGCCCAAGCTTGAAGCCCTTAGAATCAAGTTGAACTGATTGATCTGCCTGAATACCCGTCACTATCCCTTTTTTGTACTTAGTTTCGATAGGACTTGTAATGATATCAATAAGATGATGTTTTTATTATTTCAGTGTCCTTATTTACATTCTAGTACATTCAGTATGAGTAGAAGTCTTTAGCTCACTCATATCTGATCAAAACACTTAGGAATAATTTATATCCAAATAGGGGGAGATTGTTGGGTCATGAAAAACCCAAGAATACTTCAAACATGATTTGGACACAAATTAACTAAGTGTTAACTTAAACCGAGAACAATTCAAGTCACTGAGAGAACAGCCTCTCAGTGAGTCATCTTTAGGATGCTTAAGGCGAATTCAAGAAGAAGGATTCACTACTCAGGAAGGCGGTACTCCATGAGTAGGACTTAAGCCAAAGAAGAAGATGATGGTTCAGTGAGTGTTGGACAAGAACTCACTGAACCCCAGTCTCCTCAACCAACAAAGTGATTGAAAGACTGAGGAACCAACGCCTGAAGAATAGGCGGGAACAATAGGGAAAAGATCTGAGAAGATAAAAGTGTCAGCCCAACACTCTTCTCTTGTCAGATCCAACCTTCCCTATTGCGGCTAAAAGTCATGGAGTGTCAGCCAATAACTCCCAAAGTCTTATTAGCCCTTTCCTATTGGTTCTTGGAAATGACAATTACTATTTGTAATTGTCAGACACGCAACCTCAACAACTTGTATTATATTTTAATCACTTATACTTAGATTACTTGTGTATAAATAGATCAGATGGGAGAGAAGTTAAAGTGTGCTTTGTATATTGAAAGCTTAGAACTTTTGCAAAGTAACTTCTCTCCTACAAAGAGTATACAACTCACTGAGATAGCTCAGTGGGTATATTGTTACCACTCAAGCAAAACTTGAGTTTCGATAGGAGACACCCCATACCCTTGTCTATTCAATCCCAAGTGTTTGTTCCGCAAAACACTTGGGTAATAGATTCTTGAATTCATTTCTAATAAGAATTTAAACGTTGAAAAATATTTTGTTTTTATATTCACGTTTTATAACTGTTAGAATTAATCTTAAACATTGTATTAGTCATAACACGAAATAGATTAACTTTCTAGTTAACTCTAATAGTATAAAGGGACCAACAATTACCTACTGTATGTTTTGGGATTGTCAACCTCTGCTCAAGCATGCTCTCCATAAGCCCCACAGATAAGGGATATTGAACATCAACAAACATAGTGAACACCTGTCCAGAGACAGTTTCCAAAACATGAACTTGAGAAGTGGGATACAACTTCCAACTGTGTACCCACCAGGACTGTTGATTAGCCCACACAAAATTAGCCTGACCTCCTGGTAGAGAGTCCATCAATACTTTCAATTCTCCCCAAAGAAGAAGACCAAGTCCTTCAGCCTGATGAGTTTCATAGTATGTGGACACCATACCATAGAGATGGATCAAGTCTTGCTTATCCACCTTATCCAAAATCTCTCTAAGGAATGTAAAGTACATCACATTCCCATCAAGAGTACACAAAACATTTGTTTCTCCTTGTGGAATTGGACAAATTGTCCAATGAGCAATATGACCCCAAGGTTGACGAGGATCATCTTCAGAGTCACTTTCTGAATCAATCTGCAGAAGTTCTTGATCATCCAGCTCAGAAATGGGCCTAGAAGAAGGCTTCTTAGCATAACTCTTCTTTCTGGTTCTTGAAGAGGATGAGGGAACTGCCTGATTTGAATCGGCTGCAACATCAGAAGGGAAGGTGGGAATGAATGTGGCACTTTGTGGACCCTTAGCAGGAACAGACTCTGATACTTCAGCAGGAATAGAAGATGTCTGTGGTGAACCAGATGAGACATCATGAGTAGATACATCACCAGCATGAATATTAGAGTCAGGAATTTTAGCCCTTTTTGAAGAAGGCTCTTCCAAAACAGGTTTAGCTCTGGCTAAAACAGGTTTCATGATTCTGTCATGTAGCTTCTTAAGTTCTTCATAAGATAATCTCTTCACTTGAGCCATTTTCATCCCATGAGTATAGATTGATCCACTTTGATTCTTGACCACACGTCTCATAAGGTCTCTCTGATGTGCAGGGGTAAGAGGCTTATCTCTTTTTGCTTTAGCTTTCTGTTCTGCAATGGCCCTTCTTTTTTGTTTCATTCGATCCACCATTAGAGTAGGAAAATCCGGATCTGAGACATTAATTCCCAGAATGTTCTTGGCAAGTTGGTAATTAGTAGCTACTTGAGAACCAATTTGTACCCAATCAGCTTCAGACCAATGGAGAGAGGCAGCATCCAACTCTCTTTGTCTTTTAGGTGGTAAAGTGGAAGTAAATGGTGTATCAGCCCTTGCGAATTCTGCAGTAAAGTCTGCATGAACCTTCTTTTCCATTTCCATCCCCATCTGTTCATCTTCATGCATTTTTAACAACCTTTCTTGTGCAGCTCTTTCTTCATCAGACACAAGACCACCAAGATCATCCACCAATGATTCATGTCCTTTAGGTTAATCAGCATGAGTGACATCAGAATCATCAAGGATGGATGTATGAATTGCAGATACACTCGCAGAGGCATTGGTAGAGCTACCAGCAGCAATACTATCAGACTTAGGAGCAACATCAGCCTGAATACTACCAGCTGGAATAGCATCTGCAGCAGGAACATCTACTGCAGCAGGACTCTTCTCTGTCATACCAACATCAGCAGCAACAATCTTAGGAGTATCTTCATCAGTCCCAATAGAAGTACCCTCATCTGATAACTTATACATCTCAAAGGCTGGTATTTTAGACGCCCTCTGAAGCTTGGATAAGTATTTTCTTCTTTGATAAAGCTTCGGAGAGGTGGCCTTAGAGTCTTGAACACCCCCTCCTGGTCTTTTGGCACTAGCTAAAGAGATATTGGCCAACATATATAGTCTTTCCAGGTTAACTGAACCCTGAAGTTCAGTCTCTTCTTCTTCAGAATCAGATAAAATTACCCTTCTTTTCTTGTGTGGAATTTGACCTTCCAAAGTGGTAACTCTTTCAGTTAGACTGTGAATGGTTCCACCAAGAGTCTCCCTTGTTTCCTTGAGCTCTTTTTCCAAAGACTCCACCTTCTTACCAAAATCCTTCTTGATGTCATTTAGTGCAGACTCCAAAAGTTCCACTTTCTTTGCATACCTGTCAAGTAAACTAGACACAGATGTGACATTAGTAGGACCCTCAGCTCCACCAGCAGTTTGCTCTATGGTATGAGGAGCTGCAGAGGATCTGAGTGGAGCAGCATGAAAGTCTCCACCATCATGAGTGTCAAAGTCAAAAGACTGCCTAGTTGGACTTGGAGTGGATAACCTTGAAGTAGAAGGCATATCCATAGAAGGTGTTGGTTGGTCATCAGTTGAGGCCTGGACAATAGGCTCATCAGGGACAACAGTTTGAGGTGTGGTAGGTCTAGGAGATGGTGGCAATGGGGCATCAGCAGCAACCGATGCATTTGCATCAGCAGCAACTGAAGTCCCTTCACCAGCAGCATTGGATGCACTTGCATCAGCTGCATTGGATGCAGGTGGGATATTATCATTACCAGCAGGATCTGGATTGCCAGCAGCATAGGCATTAGGTAACATTGCAGGTAACAATGCCAAGTGTGGTCCTGCAAAGTTCATCTTCATTGTGGCAAACATTTTTGCAGTCAACCTAGTCACAATCTTATGGGTTGTGTCAATGGTCTGTACACCTAAAATAATTTGAAGAAACCTAGGGTACATTAGAAATCTGTTTTTCTCAGCTGTGACATTGTCAGCCATCCCTTCAAAAATGTATTTAGCCCAATTGTATACCCTTCCCTGTGACAAACAAATAAGACCAGATGCAATAGGACTAGGGAATTGGTCCCAACCACCTGTCTTAATACTAATGCACTGAAGCAAAGTGTGAACAAGAAATCTCCATTGAGGAGAGAGCTTACTTTTATAAAAAGTAAAATTACCAATGACAGGGTATCCAATGTCTGCCATGCCAGTCAGGATTTCTTCCTAGGTAAGATCATACACTCCATTCTCATCAGGAAGTTGAAGTTGTGTACGAATCAACCCCTCATTGATGATGTGTTCATGACCATCAATGATTGCTACAATTTCCTGCTCTCTTCCCACAATGTTTCGCACTTTAGCAGTTGCCCAAAATTGCTTAATGAGAGAGTCGTACACTGTAGCCGGACAGTGAGTAAGGGCATAATGAATAGATGACCCACGTAGAAAAGCCAGTACTTCGTCATAACCGTCACTCCTATCTAAGGATACCAAATAAGCAACCTTGTTGTGATCATCTTTGTATCGAAGTGTTGTCATTTTAGTGATCTAGGGTTTGAAAGGATATAGAAGATTTGAGGTGTGAGAAGTACAATTTTAGGTCAGTTATGATGTTGTTATATGGTTGCCAAATTTAGCGATTTAAATTGTAGGAATTTCGCGCACGTATCTTTGACCGATTTGACTTAACTAACTTTCCCAAATTTAATGAAATCAACAGGAACCATTAGTCAATCAGCAGGAACACTCGGTCAATCAGCAGCAATGGAGTGGTTTGACCAAAGTCAACATTGCAAATCCAGTTATTAAAAATAAATCGCCCAAATTAACTCCCAACACCAACCAACAATTAATTCCATGAACCTCCCCTTGAGCCTATATAATCCCTTGAAAAATCAATTCAACCATCACAATCACCAAACCCCAACATTAAACAAAATCACATACAATGAGCTCTTCAAAACCCGAAATCATCAACATCTCTGATTCTTCCTCTGATTCATCAGAATCATCATCTGATACATCATCAGGATCATCAGGGTGGAAGAATTACTTCCCACCCGAATATACCATCGGCACCAACTCCACCACCAAAAATAAAGGGAAAACAAAAACTGAGGAACCATCATCTCCCCCATCTGATGCTGAAGATTCTAGCTCTGATGATGATCCCACATCCTGGCCAAAGAGCTTGACATACTACCAAGGCGAATGGGAAACTTATCCACCAAACTGTCCAATTTCTGCAGAGCTAACTCGTGAAATGGAGAAAGTTGTTGCATCCTTCTACCAAATGCCAGTGCCTCCAAGGAATCAGGCAACCCCAAGGCCACGCCATCCAACTCCTGGGCCAAGCCAACCAAGACAATCAGTTCCAGTCCGAAAGAGAGGACAACCAATACCAGTGGTCATTAGTCTTGCAGCTCCAAGGTTACAAGGTGAAATCAGTGGGAGAGGAGTGAGGAAGGAGATGCCAGATTACATGGGCAAGGGCAAAGGGAAAATGGAGTAGGCTGTAGGTTGGGGTGTGGGCTAGGGTCTAGGAGTTTGGTCCTTCTGAGTAATGTCTTTTGTGTGGTTCTTTTGGTTGTAGACAAATGTTTTATGTTGGTGTATAATGTTGTCTTTTGATGATGAATGGTGAATCATTGTAACCCCTATTTTCAATGATCAATAAAGTCTTTTCTTTTGATGTATCTCATGAGATTGAAGACTAATAATTATTGCTTGACAATTAACCTGCATAAAGATAGAAAACACAAAACACAGAGCATACAAGAAAACAAAGTTACCTGCAAAACAAAGTTAGTACATAAAGCATAAAAATATAAGAAACATTACAAAGATACAAGCATTAGCCTCCCCTCAGGCTAATGCCTCCCCTCAAAACTAGCAAGGAAGAATACAACAACATGATTAGATAATCAAGACCATTACCAAGGAAACCATGGATAGTAATACAATCCCTCTTCAAGAATTGGCTCATAATAATTAGACCTATAATCATTTTGAAAATAAGGGCTTGAGGGTCTGTAAAATGGTTGAGCAACATTCCTTTTCCAACCAGCAGAATTGGTTTGATCAGCTGGAACTGGCTTACCAGCAGGAATAGTTGCAGGATTGCTATGCCTATAAGCAGCAACCGGATTAGCATTTCCAGCAGGAAATCCTGCTACCTTAGGCACATAAGGTGGAATTTTATCCACATTATTCCACATAGGTCTTGTCACTTGTCGTCTAGCAAACACACCCATTCTCTTCTCATGATAATCACAATCTTTGATGAGATGAACTTTACTACCACATACAAAACATGATTTCTTTTTAATCTTTTTGTTCTTTCCATGTCTTGTTTTATTACACACAAAAGTCTCACTACTAGTACTTGAAGGTGAACTGATTTTAAGAAACTTAAGTGAACTATTGACAGAATGAGCTATTTTACACATGGATTCACCATCAGTCACTCTTGAGGACTCATGGGACTTAGGTGTGGGTGACTCATCACTTGAATCACAAGAAACAAAGTCTTTAGACTCTGGTTCTGAGGACTTGACACTTGTGGAACAAGAGACAAGGTCATCAGGTTTAGGTAAGTCTTTGGACTTTTTGCCATAAACCATGTGTGACTCATCTGAGTCCAGGTCAGAGAGAGAGTGGATAGAGGAAGGCATAAAAACTCCTCTGATTGGTGGAGGAACTGCATGCATCTCTCCTTCTTTTACAAACTTTACAGGAATTTTATAGTCGACACGTTCAGGGTCAAAAACAGTATACTCATTAGGGTTATAGACTTGATCTTGCCCTATGTAGTCACCAAACCCTAAACCAAGTTTAGTTTTTACAGACATAGAACTATCAACTAACCTGTTTAGGTTTTTAGATGATTCTTTCCATTTATCGAACCTAGCCAAGTTATTGTTTAGCTTAGTCTGTAAATCCTGTTTTTCTAATATGACCTTAGCATTTTGAGATTCAGAATATTTAAGCTCATTAGTGGTGTTTTCTAAATCTCTCTGTAATACCTTAATCTTTTCCTCATAAGCTAACTGATTCTTTTGGTACCAAACCTTTTGTTTTTCTAAGGTTTTAACAGCATTTTCATAAGCTTGAACCTTAACAAACAATTCTTCATATTTAGGCTCTATGTCATCATATTCTTTCTTAAGTGCAGCATATAAATCATGACAACCAAAATGACACTTTTGTACCTGAGATGGAAATCCCATTAATGCATATTCTTCCAAGTTTTCCTTTGCCTCATAGGATTCATCATTTTCAGTCAGCTTAGCCATAGACTCATTATGAAACAAGGCTCTAATCTTCCTTGCCCACAATTCAAATTTATCTCCTGATAACGACATTGTGAAAAAGGTTCAAGAGAGAAGGTTTAGAAATGTTTTCTTCTTTATCAGAGATCCTCACCAGGCTCTTATACCACTTGTAGGATCGAGTGCTTCTAGCTTGATTAAGCTTGGTTAAACCGTTTATGTAAACACAAACAGCTTAGGAGAATCTCTAGGTGTAAGACTTGTGTCTATGCGGAAACTAAACACAAGAATATAAAGAAGAAAGTAACTAATAAGGTTTTGATCCTCTATGGATCGGTTTATGAACTAATAATGATTTTATTGATGATTGTAAAGTCGTACAAAACTCATAGACGAGTGTTCCTTTTATACTAACAAGAAGTCCTAACCCTAACCCGTCATACAAGAAAACGTGTGAAGAGATATACATCAATCTCTTCTAAAAATAAATCTAACAAACATTCTAAACTTACGGGATATCAATTACTAATACCCGCAGTAATGACTACTATCAGCAGAAACAAAAATAAACTACCAGCAGCAATGAACTTCAGTAGGAACCGCACACTATCGGCAGGAACCAACTTACACTACCAGCAGCAATGAGAAATCTATTATTTCCCAGAATTCCTAACATCTACATAGTGCTAATTGCCTATGTTGCCTCCACAACCGTAACATCATCTTCTCCTTGTGAGACGAGATTCAATTCATATTTTCCTATGTGGAGCATCTCTTGACACCACCACCACCCCTAATCATGTCACCATCTCCACCACCTCCTAGCCCACAAAACTAAACATGTTCATGTTTGGTTTTCAACAATAAACCTTTAGGAGCCTTTTGGAAATGAAGCTTGCCTCTAGTCATTAAGGATTTATGCTTCTTGTTGTTTCTCCTTGTTGTTTGTTATGTAGTCATACCAATGTATGACATTTAGTTTTATGAATGAATGGGCTTGTTATGTGGTTGTTTATTTTTGGCTACTTGGCCAATTTTTTTGTTTGTGGTTATATATTTGTCGTGATTGCTACATGTTAGATATTGTATATTTGTCATATAACTTTGTTTTGTAGCAAGAATCATTGCTCGATTCCTTGGTGTCCTTCAAACGAGGGGGAGTATACATCAAGGGGGAACTTTAACAACCTTTTTGCTTCGACAAAAAGGGGGAGAAATGGGATATAAACTCATTAAAAACTTGTTAAAGTTAATTTTAACTTAAAATGAGTTTATGTTTTGTCAACATCAAAAAGGGGGAGATTGTTGATGCAAATAATGTTCTAAAAACGTTATTTGTAACTTCACGTTTTGAGGATGACAAAATGTGAAATCATGTTACGTTAAAATTAACGTAAACAAGTTTTTAGTCGAAAGATCCCATTTCTATGCAAATCACTCTAGGTATGCACAAACAAATTTACAACTTGACAAATGATCAAAGAAGTGAATTTGTATCTAAAACTTCACATTTTTAATGTGACAAAACATTTCTTCAAAAATATATTTTAAAAATTATTTTTGAATAATTAAGAAATGTTTTATTGGAAAAATAAGTTCAAATAACATAACAGCTATTTTCCCCCCCAAAATCAGATCCAAACTTCCCCAAATAAGTTTTTACCAGAAAAGACAAAAAAAGGAGCATTTTTTTCTGGCACGGTACCACGGTACCACTAAATTTAGTGGTGCCGTGTGAACTTTAGTGGTGCCGTGTCCACATAACGGCCATATTTTCTCTACCTATAAATAACAACCCTATTCACAGTTTTTGGGCATCCCTTTTCACACATAATTTTCTGAGTTCTATACTCTCATCACACTTTCTCTTCTTGATCATTTTGTTTAGTTTTCTTTTGTTTTGAGAGTGATCCAATCATCCATCCAAGTGATCCTCTTTATTCCTCTTCAAGTGCAACAGAAGAACATAAGGTATCCAAGAAGATACAAAGTGTTGTAGTTGTAGTTAGAGCACTTTTAACATTTGTTACACACTTGATTGTATCTTTATATACATCAAGTTCATCTTTCTTTTGAGAGTTTGTGAGAGAAGAACATTGTGGTCTTATAGAGATATTGAATATCACTTATAGCTTGTGAGCTAGTGTGTTGATCAACTTGATCAACAGTAGATAGGGTAGATTGAGTCAAGTGAGAGTTGATCATTGTGATCGTGTCGAGATCTTGGAGATCTCTTGAAGCTTGCGGGCTAGTGTGTTGATCAAGTAGATCATAGGTAGATCGGGTAGATCGAGTCTTGTGTGATTGTGTGAAGTAGAAAGGATCAAGTAGATCATGGTAGATTAGTGCTAGCTAAGATTAGCACTCGACATTTAGCTTAGTGTCGGAAAATAGGATAAGCGACGTTGTACGGTTTTCTCCGCCTGAAGGGAGGTCTTGTTGACATAGTGCTTGAAACTCTCGAGTGTGGTACTCAGGGAGTGGAGTAGGGCTAAGAAGAGCTTCGTGACCAAACCACTATAAATTTCCTTGTCCCGGTTTGATCTTTCCATCTCTTTCCTTTCCTTTTATTTAGTTACATTAGATAGTTTAGTTTAATTGTTCATATTGGTGTTGATTGATTACACATAAGATTCAAATAAAAGTTTTTCAATAGTATGTTGATGCAAATAATGTTCTAAAAACGTTATTTCTATCTTTCGATAACTTCACGTTCTGAGGATGACAAAATGTGAAATCACGTTACGTTAAAATTAACGTAAACAAGTTTTTAATCGGAAGATCCCGTTTCTACACAAATCACTCTAGAATAAATTTACAACTTAACTAATGATCAAAGAAGTGAATTTGACACTTTTATGTGACAAAACATTTCTTTCAAAAATATACTTTACAAATTATTTTTGAATAATTAAGAAATGTTTTAATGGAAAAAAAAGTTTAATATACATAACAGCTATTTTCCCCCCAAAAGCAGCTCCAAACTTCCCCAAATAAGTTTTCACCAGAAAAGACAAAAAATGGAGTGTCTTTGTCTGACAAAACTCCACGGTTCCACTAAATTTAGTGGAGCCGTGGGTGATTTAGTGGAGCCGTCCCTCTATAACGGTCATATTTTTTCTGCCTATAAATACCAGCCCTGTTCATAGTTCTTGGGCATCCTTTTTCACACAAAACTTTCTGAGTTTGATACTCTCTTCACATCTTTTCTTTTTGATCATTTAGTTAGATTTTCTTTTGTTCAAGAGTGATCCAATCGTCCATTCAAGTGATCCTCTTCATTCCTCTTCAATAGCAAGAGAAGAATACAAAGTATCCAAGTAGATACAAAGTGTTGTCATTCCTCTTCAAGTGCAAGAGAAGAACTCAAGGTATCCAAGAAGATACAAGAGTTGTAGTTTTAGTTAGGGGTCTTGTAACATTTGTTACACACTTGTTGTATCATAGCATACATCAAGATCATTTTTCTTTTATGAGAGAGTGAGTGAAGATCATTGTGATCTTATAAGAGATATTGATTATCTCTTGAAGCCATTGGGCTAGTGTGATTGATCAAGTTGATCAAAGGTAGATAGAATAGGTTGAGTGAAGTGAGAGTTGATCATTGTGATCGTGTCGAGATCTTGGTGATCTCTTGAAGCCATTTGGCTTGTGTGATTGATCAAGTGGATCATAGGTAGATCGGGTAGATCGAGTCTTGTGTGAAGTAGTAAAGGATCAAGTGGATCGTGGTAGATTGGTGCTAGCTAAGATTAGCACTCGACATCTAGCTTAGTGTCGGAAATAGGATAAGCGACGTGTACGGTTTTCTCCGCCTAAAGGGAGGTTGTTGACATAGTGCTTGAAACTCTCGAGTGTGGTACTCGGGGAGTGGAGTAGGGCGAAGAAGAGCTTCGTAGCCGAACCACTATAAATCCTTTTGTCCCGGTTTGATCTTTCCATCTCTTCTCTTTACTTTTATTTCTTAAAGTTTTTAAGAAGTTTTAAAAGAACTAAAATAACTTAAAAACCGGTAAAACTATTCAACCCCCCCTTCTAGTTTTTCACAATTGGTATCAGAAGCCACGTCAGTCAAGATTTTAAAGTAAATTGTATTTTAAAACTTGAATCGATCAATGGATTCCGACAAATATCTAGAAGGGCAATCTATGCAAAGACCACCACTTTTCGAAACCGATTGTTTTATATATTGGAAAACAAGATTCGAAACGTATGTGAAATCAAAAGACATTGATCTTTGGCATGTTATTACCGAGGGTGACTTTCAACCAATTCAAATGAATCCGAAAACTAAAAAGGATGAAATAGTTTCTTATGATAAACAAAGTGATGAACTTAAAAATAAACTAGCCAAAAATAATGAGGCTAAAATGATGATTTACAATGCTTTGCCTAAAAAGGAATTTGAAAGAATTTTTATGTGTAATACGACAAAAGATATTTGGAAAACTTTGTTAGTCACTCACCAAGGTAATAATCAAGTCAAAGAGAATAAGATAGATCTTCTTGTTCAACAATAAGAAAATTTTTCCATTTCGGAAGATGAGTCAATAGATAATGCTTTTGCTAGATTTAATACTATTATCACCAGTCTTAAAGCTCTTGATGAAGGTTACTCTAGCAAGAATTATGTTAGGAAGTTTCTTAGGGTTCTACATCCTAAATGGAGAGCAAAGGTCACCGCCATTGAAGAGTCAAAGGACTTGGCGACATTGTCACTCGATGAACTAATAGGAAACTTGAAAGTTCATGAGATGATAATCAAGAAGGACTCCGATATAGTCAAAGGAAAAAGCGAGAGAGTTAGATCTCTAGCTTTGAAAGCCAAGACGGAGTCTGGTGATGAGGAATGTTCGAGTTCTGATAGTGAAGATGAAGAATATGCACTAGCCGTTAGAAACTTTAGAAAGTTCTTTAGGAGGAAAGGTAGATTTCCTAGACAACCTCGCGATGAAAAGAGATCATTCCAAAAGAACCAAGATGATAGGAAAGGGACAAGTGATAGAAAATGCTTTATATGCGGAGATCCTAATCACCTCATAGGAGAAAATGACCCAAACCACCAAAAACCAAAAACCAACGAGCTTTCATAGGAGGCCCTTGGAGTGATAGCGGTGAAGAAGAAGAGAAGAAGCCCAACGATGAAACATGCCTAATGGCTCAAGCTTTTAATGAGGTACATTCCGACTCTTCTTATTATAGTGATGATAATTCCTCAATAGATGACAATAGATTGCATGACGAATATAATAAACTATGCGAGGTTAGTTCTAAAATTTTAGGTAGAAACAGAAAACTAAAATTAAAATTGCAAGAACTTGAAATGCTAATTCTAGAACTAAAGGATCAAGTCAAAAGACTTGAGAAAAATAAAGAAGTAGACTTAGGATGTGGGTCATGCATAACTCTTCAAGTAGAAAATGAGAAACTCAAAGAAAATGCTTTGAGAATCATTAAGTTCAAAGAAGGAACTAACACACTTAATGAGATGCTTGAAAACATTAGGGTTAGTGAACATGACCGTGCGAGCTTAGGATTTGACCCAAATCATGCTTCTACAAGTAGTACTAAACAAGTAAAATTTATAAAGCCTGAAATATCTGATTCTGTAGGTGACGGCACCACTAAAGGTACGGACGGTACCATTAAATTTAATGGTACTGTGGTACCGTCTGGTGCTGAAGTCAGATCTGGGTCAATTTTGAAAAACAACTTAAGTCCTAAACCAAGTCACATAGTTTTAAATGGTACTAAAGTACCTATTGCTAGCATAGAGAAAGTCAAAAGCTTTTACAAACCCTTGTCAACTCCCGAACTTGGATTTGTAAAGCCCGACACTAGGTCAAAGACTCCTTTACCTAGAAAAAACAAATTCTCCCAAACCTCGATCAAGAACTCCTCTACCGAGAGGTAACTTTAGAAAACAAAGTTATCCAAGTAACTTCCCCATAACTTGGAATGAGAGTCAATCACAAGGTTACTTACCATGGGAAATGTGTCCTCCATTCTCACATCCTAAACAATTGCAACAAATGCGTAGGATGTTTGCCACTAACAACTTTGGACCCATGAGATATTGGGGACCAAATGCTTGAGCTTCTGTTTTGCTAGATAAACATGGTTGTAAATAAACTGGAAGTCCAACAAATGGAGTGTGATTAGTAATTACACTAATCTAGTGGTGAAAAATCAAGTAGTATGTCATATGCCTAGCTTTCAACAAAGGTAGTCTAGTCTTCAAAGTTTTAAGGGCAACACCTCAGGCTCAGGTACGCTTTCTTAAAACACCCTTTGTTGGTAGAAATGCTAAGCATGTAGTGTCATTAGTGTTAGGAATATAAATATTCAGATGAAGGCTCGGTCACCCCGAGCATCTATTTAGCATTCACATAGCTCGTAGGCTTATTTATATTAGTTTAGTATTATTAGTAATATTAGTATTATAGTTTTATTAGACTAGTCGTATTTATTATTGTGGAGTGGGTCGGGGTTTTCCCCACTGTCAGCTCACTCCACAGCCCACTAGGGGCACAAATATTAGTAACTATATAAGACCCTTCCCACACATGGGAAGGGTTGGAACTCTTGCATATTTTCACACATTGAATCTAATAGATCAAGTTTTCCCTTCCATCTCTCTACCTTCTCTCTAACATCTCTCTAACTCAAACCATGGAACTAATCTTCCATGAACCAAGACCACCCGAATAGATCCACACAATCAAGATGTTTAGATCTTACAATTGGTATCAGAGAGCCATGGCTAGGTTCGGTTTGATTGTGTGTCGATTTCATTTTTTTGGTTCGTATCATATGTTCTCAAATATGTGTTCACAAATCTGGTTCGTACCATTGTTTAAATATATCGTTTGGGCTTTAAAGAGTTGGCTGTTGAATATATCATTTTTGGTTGTTCAAATATGAAGTCAAGATCTCTATATTGATGTGTCTTGTGGTTCGAACTGAGTTTCTTGTTTTTGTTTTTGGTTGGTTTTTATTGGGCTGCTACTATCCTTCTACTATCTAAAGGTCCAGTTGGTGTTTACATATTCAGGTTTCTTTTAAATCCTTCATGTGGGCCTCTAACTACTTATGGTGCGTTAACGTGTATGGTTTTTTCTTTGAAATTTGTTAGTCATGCGTTAACGTGTATGGTGTTCTTTGAAATTTGTTAGTCATAGGCCTTATGTTAGCAGTTTAACATCGTGTATCTTGATAGTTGTGATGTTCATAGTGGCGTTTTGTGGGTTTGTGGCTTCATGTTCTAAGTGGCGTTTTGTGTACATAATGGTGATGATTTGGCATGTATCCGAAAATGGCAAAAAGTACATGTGGTCCATGCTGTGGCGTTTTAATGCTATTGAATATATAACTGTAATGGGTAGCATTTTGTCTGGTCTACACCTGCAGTTTTGGTTTTTAACTAAAACTGGAAAAGATAAAAAAAATGGAGATAGTGACTTGTGGTCCACACAAAGTAGTGATTTGTCTGTCCTAGCGTTTTGTCTAAGTGGCGATTTGTCTTAATGGAGATTTGTCTAAATGGCGATTTGTCTAATGTAGCGATTTGTGTCCTCATGAATGTAGCCTTTTGTCTACTCATAACATATTATCAAACAAATTGAAACGTCATGCTGCCAAAATTTCTAAGAAAGTAGCGATTTGTCTATGTCTCAAGAGATAAAGCATTAAGATGAAGATGAGACTATTTGACCACGATGACTACAACCAAATACCTATCAAACGACTTCAGCTTACACATCATCAGTCAACAATTACAACAAACAGATGATTAAGATGAAGATAGAAGACCAGTAGACTACTAAACCAAAATTAACCATACTCATTGACCTCCGCCTCTAAAACATCATCAGCCATTAACGAAATGAATGACCAGTAACACACCACAATTGCAATACATAATCCAACTCTATCCTAACTCCTTACCCTTAATTCCATCACAAAACAACCTCAAATCACAGACAAGACTCGACTCATCAAGATAATTACCAGATCTCAGATCAGTTCACTTTCAATCTTTCAAAAGATTCGTTTCATTGAACCTATCTCTTCATCGATCTTGTTGAAGCCTAGCTTCATTTAATATACAAACCATAAAAAGAAAAGATTTATAACAAAGATGTTATAATCATTTTTCTTGAGCTCGTTTAACAACAAATTACAAGAAAATGAAATACAACCTTACCCGAGACCCTATAATGGATCTTGGAGCCGTGTAGCGTTCTTGATTCAGCCTGGAGATGAAAATGAGGACAAAGGTAAAGGTACGGGTGTGTTTGTATTTGATTCGAATTAAGATGATTTAGTGATGTATTCGATTGTTTTGATGATGATTGAGATGTATCGAGACGATGATAACAGATCTGTGACTTGTTTGGTATTCGATTTGTGAGTAAGGTAAGAGGCAGTTGAAAAGAGATGAGTGAGGGCGGATTATTAGAGGTGTGAAATTAGGGGTACACCTAATGACCGAGGATTAGGGTAATGAGGGTTTTTGTTAATAAACTGGTTAAACAGTTGGTGTGGTGGATTGGGTTGAATGATTAACTTTGGGCCTAAGATGGGTGTCTTCTATTTTGGGCTACATTTTGTTTGCTGTTGGATCCAAAAATGACACAATGTGCTTGTGGAGTTACTGATGATCCAATAACAGTGTTATGGCTTGTTAATTTGGTAAATTTGTTTGTATAATCTTTTTGGGAAATGGTGTGGTAGTCTGGTAGTCCAAAAGTTCACGTGGATACACATGTCACGGCTAGTAATTGGGTGTATGAATGTCAATGTGATTACAGAGTTGTGGATTTGGCAGCATTGTCCTATTGGTGCCTACGATTTGAGTGAGCCAGCAATTTGATTTTTAAGATTTGAGTTATAGTTAACAAATTGCGATTTGGTTAAATGCGAGTTGACAAGTTGCTATTTGACTTGTTGCTATTTGATGGATTGCGACCTGACCAGTTGCGATTTGACGTTGCGAGTTGACACTTGCGATTTGACTTATTGCGACTTGGTTGATTGCAATTTGACTTGTTGCAATTTGACAAACTGTGACTTGGCTTGTTGCGATTTGATAAAGTTGAGATTTGACTTCTTTGACTTGAATTTCAAAGATTAGTAGTGCACTTCACTTTTGGCTATTCTTGTTGATTTCACGGTTTCTCTTGTTGATTTTAGAAAATCCCGCGAAAGATTCAATTTCTCGGTTTAAATCACAAGATCTGTAAAATCCCGTGAAATTAATATTGAACAAGTAGGCGGGACTTGGATGTAGACATAATAAAAGTTATGGGGTTTGACTACTTTTTCGGGATAAGTTTGTGCTACAAGATCAGCAGGAATTGGGAAATTATGATAACTTGGTTGGTTTGTTAATTCACGGGTTGGTGTACTTAGTGTCTCAAACTTCTCGGGGTTGGATGGATGCACGATGTTTGATGACCCTTGCTCGAGCGTATTTATGGTGATTAGACTTGGATGTTCAAGAAGTGGATATATACAATAAAGGATGGGGGGTTGGGTATATATATCACTACCTATATTTAAAGGAGTTACGTTGTTGTGCTCAATATAGGTTCTAAATCACAAATTTAGTGCAAGTATAAGTAAAGAATTTGTCTTTTATCAAGCTTCATCAAGAGATCGTTGTTTCTCAAGCTTCTAATGGGATTGTAGTACAAGATCTTCTCAAGAGGTGGTCACACTTAAAGACAGGAGGTGATTTGTTTAGAGACGTGTTTTAACCTTTTACTCACTCTAAAGTTAAATCATTTCATCAAGCGGTTTTGGCATATCACGAGCTTCAATGAATTGTTAATCTGCTAAACCATTGATGAGGAGACTAGCAAGAGGTTACTACAAGAGAGTCTTAATCACCATCTTCTTTGCAGCGGTTTTATTTGTCTCTTTCCATGTATTGTACCTGACAGATTCACAAACATCATGGACTCTCAGCTTTGGAAAAAAGGTCATTTCATGCCCTTTTTGAGGGGGAGAATTAGCGCGAGTCTCCTAGCGGTTCCGTTTCCAGCGGTGTGAATCTTAGCAGTTCCAGGTACAGCAAGTCAGATCGTAGCGATTCAGGATTCAGTGGTTCAGTCTCCAGCAATTTGAATCTTAGCGGTTCCAGTTTTAGTGGTTTACCTTTCAGCGGTCTGGGTCTTAGCAAATTGCCTAAGAATTCAGCGGTTTGATACTTACTGTTGTGCAGTTTGTTCTTGAATTTATTTCTCGGTTAAATCTAAAGAACTGTAAAATCCTGTACACAGTACGACAGCTATTCCATGCACTGCACCTGATAACATCCAAGCAACTGGGTCAGATAGCTATGCTTGATAGGACTGACTATGAGTCATGGGCACTGCTAAAAATTAGCGCATGTTTCTTCTCTTCTTGGCTAGTCAACAGCACAAGATGATCACGAGGTTAATTTGGTATTCTTTATTTGAGATTGAAGTTGAATTTCACGAAGGCGTCTACTTATTTTATCTTGAAATCGGGGATGGTTGGATGCATGATTTCAATGATAACTTGCTCGTGCTTAAGATGTAAGTTGAAGACTTGGGTTATCTAGTTACCAGCAGTCGGGGTAACTATCACTTAAGAGTTATTGGAGTACTCAGTGTCACACGTCAATGACGATGTCGATAATCGCGAGAGGTGTTAATGTCTCATACTTTGGTTGGGTATTGAGCACTTAGAGATTTGCTTGGAGCATTAATTCTCTACACCGTTCTTCCAACATTAGTGCAAGTTTAAGTAACAAATTTGGGGACTTCTACTTCAGTTTTCAATATTGGTATATCGGGTTGTCTTCATCATGTGGTCACTAATCTGTGTACAAGGTTGGGTAGTTGGCCAAAGGTTTTAAAAGTTGTGATGTGATCTGTAATTCTCACGAGATATTCTTAACCCAAACTGATATTCACCAAAATCAAATCAGTCATGCCATATTCAATCTATTACTGTCTCACGGTTTTTTCTTGGTTTTGTAAAATCCCGCGAAAGAACTTATTTCTCGGTTTAAATCATAGATTTGTAAAATCCCGTGTTGATGGGCTATGCGCTCTTGACCATGATCGGGTTAAAACCATTATCAAAGTTCAGCTATAACATCTCAAATGGCTAGATCGGGGCATTTAATCGACAAGATGTGACTACGCCGTTTGTTTAGTATTATTTATTTGAGGCTGAAGTGAAATTTCATGAGTGCGTGCACTTAGTATCTGAAGATATCGGGGAGGTTGGATGAAGATTCTTCGAGATCCTTGTTCGAGCTTTAAATTCAATGATGAGGACTTGGATATCTAGTTATTTTTTCTTTCTCCCTATTACAAAATAACTATCACTTTAAGGAGTCACGTTGTAGTGCTCAGTGTCACACGAAGTTGTGGATATCCAAGAGGTGATGTACGTCTTATACTTGATGGTTGGCTGGTTGAAGAGTATAGAGTACTTAGGGATTCGATGTCGCACGAAGTCTCTGCACCGCTCTTTGTCTCGCATTAGTACAAGTTTAAGTCACAAGTTCGGGTTATGTTACTTCAGTCTCAAGTTCATTATATTGGGTTTTACTCCATTAGTGGTCACGAAATCAAGCCGATAGAATGATAATGGGGTTGGTATGGAGTTAGACGAGAGAAGTAGTAAAGAGAGAGTTATGACGTCTGTACACATCAGTGCAGGCCTCGCTCTTCATCATAATGATGTCTATTCAAATCAGTTCAGGCCTCGTTCTTCAATGACTATGACGTCTGTACACATCAGTGCAGGCCTCGTTCTTCATCGACAATGACGTTTGAACACATCAGTTCAAGCCTCGCTCTTCATCATTATGACGTCTGTACACATCAGTGCAGGTCTCGCTCTTCATCATTATGGCGTCTGCTGACATCTCTTCAGGCCCCGTTCTTCAAAGAAAAGAAAGGTGTACGCTTCAGTGCGCTTTATCTTTAGAAGAAGAGAAATCTTCTTATTTATGGCCATTCTCATCAACAAGATTCATGCTCTTTCCGTGCTTATTCAATCTTCAAGTTGATCGGCGCATATTGGAGTATACTTTTATTCACATATTCAACCAAAAATTGCAGTTGACAGGCATATGCAATTTTTGAGGGGGGGAAAGGGTGAATAAACAACATGTCAGTCTTCAAGAACCGTCAAGTGGAGCTACTTACTATTGATGGTATTAATATTCACTAGTTCAATCATCAAAATATTGCAGTTGGCAGGCATATGCAATTTTTGAGGGGGGGAAAGGGTGAATATTATTCTACATGTTGATTGATGATTGAGAAATGGTCATACGACTCCTGAATACGTCAGTTCAGGAGTCGTGCAAACCATGTTTCTCCAACACTACTTCTTCCGTCTATCAAGGTGTTGAAGAACATGGTCATGGAATGCTAATCGACATCTTCTCATGGGCTAATTCAATCAGTAACAAAGGGTTTCTAGTCAATGCTTCATGTATACGTCATCAGGCTACATGTACACATCATGATGATGATTCCGATTAATCGTAACCATCAGGGGAGAGAAATGTGTACACCAAGGATGCACAATAGGTTCACGTGATCGGGCTTTATACTGCTTCTGAGTTGAAGTTATTCCGGTGTTGATAACCGCAGAGATGATCAGTGGTTCAACTTGTTACCTTGGTATTATCGTTTCACTGCTACGTTGTGTGCTGATTAATCGTAACCATCAGGGGAGAGAGAATGTGTACATCAAGGACGCACAACAGGTTCACGTGATCAGGGTTTAATATCCAAGGATGGATACATACTATAGATGATCAGTGGGTCAACTTGTTACTTTGGTGTTATACTAAAGACTGAAGAAGGTCGAGTCGTCAGTCTATTCTTCATTCTCTGCTGTGTGTTATCGTCTCATGTGTACGCTGCGGGCTGATGGGTTATATGTAAGGTTACTGGAAGGCATTTGGTGAGATGAAGATGGTTGGTATTCTGTTCCTCCATATTTGGCAATCTTGAAGAAGGTCTAGTCTTTAGTCTTCTCTACATTCTCCGCCATGTGTTAGAAGACTAAAGACGGCATGCATTCGGTTATCTAAAGACTTCTTCATATTATGGGCGTTCATCCAAATTCTTTCTTCTATTATGGGTGTTCATCAGAAAGGTTGTCAGATTAGGGGAGAGTGAAAAGCCTGAATTAATCCCTAAGATTAAATGTGCTCACATTACTCTTCAGCAAGTAAAGCGATGGCAGCGGAGATATTCTGGAAGCTGAGGAGTAATGGTTTTCGGTTCGTATCCTTGTATATATTTTGCTTCTTACATTCTTTTTCATATCTTATACCATTTTTGTAAATAGATATATAGAAATCTTGCTAATTGTAAATAGAGAAACGTAAAATCAGAAAAACCATAAAAATTAAAAAATTAGAAAAGACCAAAAATAGTTTCACCTAGGCATGTCTTCTGTTTATCGATAACATTTACGGACTTAGAAATGTCATTCAATAATGGCACGGGTCTTTAAATGAAGCTCGAGCAGAAGTTAAAATGGATTCTTAAAACATGTCTAAATGGCTTGCTATTACTTTAGATAGCAACCCGCACTTCAAATTGGGGAAAGCACGTCGCCAAAAGGACGGCTGTTCCTCCAACTGGGTGATGTTCACCTGGGCATGGATTACTTTATATCCATTTTTTTCCAATTTGATGTACGTTTCAGTGCATCATTTCTTGAAAAAGAAGAGAAGTCTTCTTTGCATACAAATAGTTTTCATTCTATGATTCTTCTGAAAATTATTTGTGAGACACTTGGTGAATATGTGTTGTATGAAATTTGTTTAAACTTGGATTATGCATAAAATTTGTCACTCAATCAACGACTACAAATCTTTAACTAGAATACGAGTCATTGATTGAGGGGGAGAGTGAATTCAAATTTTATATCATCAAACGGGTTTCTAGATTAATTCATATTCTTTGAAAAGGTTTTGTAGTTAATGGGGTATTAGTTGAAGAGAAAATTGCTAAAATTTATATCAAATGGCCAAATGTGTTAGTTGCTAGAAAGTTTAGGACATTATGTGCAATTTGCTTATAGTTTCCTAGCTTCATATAACTAGAAGGTTCATTTGTATCACTTTGGAATCCTCGTTTAATCCCCTAGATACATTAAGACTCAAAACCTAAAAGAAGTTAGAAAACCAGTTGTGTTTGATGTTCTTGAATACTCCACTGGCATTTGTATGATCTAAGTGAATGAGTTTCAAATGTTGCTTGTCTCTGCTGCTTAATTGTTGTTGATATTGTGCATATGTTCTCAGGATTCGCTTAGGTATATTGCTATTATGTTAGAATCATGTTCCTAAGATCCTGAATTGAATATTGAAATCTGTGTGAATTGCCATGTTCATGATTGCTAATTGCTCTTCATGCTAGATAGTGGTTTGACGTACTTCCTGATTGTGGTTTGATTATAAGATGAACTTGGTATTATAATGTGGCAAGCTGCTGAAGGGTAGCTATTAAGGAATAGTGTATCTGTATGTATGTATATCTGTGTTGATATTCTTATGCAGATTCCATAGCCAAAATGAATGTGCTAGTTCCCATTCTAACCATTTGATCAGACATTCAAACTCTATTGATTGGCTCGGAATTCACCACAGCAACAACGTCGGCAACAACAACAACAACAACACTTTCACCACCACCACCACCATTCATCTATTTTGGTCTCGCCAAGTGGGGATCAACTACATTTTGCGAAAGATTTTTGGTGGATGGATGATTGATGTTGACCACTGACTCACTCAGAAAAGCGGGTGATTACATCGTCTGCGTAAAAAGGTCAAAATCATATGTGTCATAATAATCAATTGTGCAAAATAAGCAGTGAATCTCCCTCTTAGATTAAGGGGGAGCATAGTATGTCCCATCATCAGACTACATTAAATCGGACACATTTTCTCCCACATTTTCTAACTTATTTAAATCAATTGGGATCACAAATCTCAATTGGTTTGAAATTTTTGATCGGGGGAGAGAATGCGATTTAAATATGAAATCTGATAAAATGCGATGTTTGGACGTAAATGTAAGCTCTCCCATATGTGCTAAACTCTTTCGTATATCGATGCACATATTGAGGGGGAGCGAATTGACAAAAAGGATTTGGCATGCATCTTATGTGAGCAAGGCTCAGAATTCACCAATGAATTGACGATAGTTAAAGTCAGTAGTCGAAAGGACATGTCCTGGACAGGTAATAATTTCAAGCCAGTTTATCTGGTGATGTAAGCGTGTCTCGCAAAGGACGTGTCTGAGTAGAATGTACCGATTTCAAGCGATTTTCCTTGAATGTGATCTAGACGGGTAATAATTTCAAGCTAGTTCACTAGTGATGTAAGCGTGTCTCGCGATGATCATGTTCTTGGAAAATCAATCAATTCAAAAGTGCGAGCTTCACCTGACATGTGCAAATTTATAAAATAATTATTCGAGCACATGTTGAGGGGGAGCATTTGAAAAATATAAAACTCTCAAGTGTTTGCAAAAATGTGTTTCAAAATCATGAACACTTTGAGAGATTTTTCAAAGATTTGGTTTATGGCAATCGTGGAAGTACACCAAAGACCGACCATTTCAGTGAATGTATGGAGTTATAAGGATGGTTAGGTTAGGCTCAAGTTCCCATGATCCCGCCAGAGCCGGAGGGATCTACCCAGGGACAATCCATTAGTTAGTGTAGAAGTCCTTAGGTATGATTAAAAAAGGAGAAAAGTGGATAAGGGAAGAGTGCCGACTGAGATGGAGCTAGCACTGGAACAAACCCAACAAGGTTCTAGTAATGAAGTCTCGGTAAGCACTGAAGGGGTTGAAGAATGAAAAAGAATTGTAAAGATAAAGGGTGAAAAGAAAGAAGCCCTCCTTACAACTTAGGCAGAAACCGGGTCAATACATATGCTGTCAGAATCACTTAGTTGATTGCTGGCATTGAAGACAAAGTATCATGGACCCAGTGATACGCTGCACAACCCTCCTTAGCCACTCAAGGTCTCTCAAAGGACTCTTGTTTCAATTGTCATGGAGTTCAATACATTTCTATCGTCTCTCTCACTCCGAGTTAGATGATATTGAAAAGGTGGCAGTCCTCTCCAGCCTCCGACCACCAAATCAAAACGCACAATAGAGTCTAGAGCCACGAGATGCATAAAAAGATCTCTTAGGGACACAAACTATTTCTACACTGGTTGGTCAACTTCAAGGACACCAGTTGTAAACTAAGAGTCCTACACAGATCTTAACAATCTGCCAGAACATTTATGAGAGAATTTATGAATGTAATTCTCAATGATTGAATGGAAATTCCTGCCAGGGTCAACATCAAGTAGCCCTGAAAGCAGGTCACTTCGGTAATTCCCTGTGGATTACGCTTAGTGATCGCGGCGGTTTCAAACGGTCTACAGTCGTGGAGTGATCTCAAGCGACTCACCTAATCGTTGATATACTACGGTACGATCTTAAAAAGCCCTCTGTAGGTTTTCGATTAGGAACGGTCTTGGTAAGGATTAGAGAGAGTTTTCACACTATGCTGTTAACAATCTCGAAGTCCGAACCAGTAAGTACCGGACGTTTTATTGCTAACTGTCGTACGCAAGAACTTCTGGCGGTTGTGGCTGTTGGATGCTGTAGCTGGTTGCAGTTGTAGCTGGTTGCAGTAAAGATGCCAATCCTCTACCACATGCTCACACTACATCATCATTGTAACTCAACAAAGTCATGATCAACCAAAAAGACCTTCAACACGGCTTCTACAAACTCTGATGCTAAAGATCATGACACCAAATAGTGTGAGCATGTCGGCTCAAAGATTTACACATCGCATGGAAACATACTACTGAAAGATGGCTTGAAGATACATGTTGGATGATATTTTCGAAGAATACTCAGAGTCATCCAAGACAAAGGAAAAGTCATCAAAAGTTCACTGCTGAAAGCAAAATGATCAAAGACGTTGAAGAATCAATGACTACGAGCTATGAAGACAAGTTCTGAAGACGGAATGCTAGAAGTCAAATTATTATTTCCGGGGTGACCTCCCTTAGGGGGAGATTGTTAGGAATATAAATATTCAGATGAAGGCTCGATCACCCCGAGCATCTATTTAGCATTCACATAGCTCGTAGGCTTATTTATATTAGTTTAGTATTATTAGTAATATTAGTATTATAGTTTTATTAGACTAGTCGTATTTATTATTGTAGAGTGGGTCGGGGCTTTCCCCACTGTCAGCTCACTCCACAGCCCACTAGGGGCACAAATATTAGTAACTATATAAGACCCTTCCCACACATGGGAAGGGTTGGAACTCTTGCATATTTTCACACATTGAATCTAATAGATCAAGTTTTCCCTTTCATCTCTCTACCTTCTCTCTAACATCTCTCTAACTCAAACCATGAAACTAATCTTCCGTGAACCAAGACCACCCGAATAGATCCACACAATCAAGATGTTTAGATCTTACAATTAGAATCTAACATAGTAGGCACTATAACAAAGAAATGAAATTCATTTTTCATCATGACTCAAACATTTGTCAAATACTATTATGACAAACTCAACTTGTCCAGAAATGTACAATGATCGCTCCAAGATCATGCGTGACAAGTTTGAGATGAGCAATGATGAGTGGATCAAGTTTCTTCCCTAGCCCGTATATAATGCTACTTGAAGAAAGTATCCTCATAAATCTAAGTATACTATATATGTATAAGATACTTAGCTTAGAAAAATCTTAATTCATTTTAACGCCCATATCCGCAAAAATGAATCTCACAAGAGACGATGAAGGTGAGTGCGCGGATAGTACTAGGTTAGGGGCATGATAGGTAATTTAATTTACCTAACGGCAAGTAGGCCCGACATCATGTCTAGTGTCTGGCTCTGTGGCCGCTTGTAAGAAGGATCTCAAAACTTCTTAACTTAAAGCGTTTGATGTATCTTCCGATGCATTAATGGCACTACACACTTGAGATTATGATATCTCGAGGAGATTGGTGTAGAAACTGTTGTCTATACCAACTCTTATAATGTGGGAGATAATGTGGATTGATAAAGAGAGAGTGATGTTTGTACCCTCATAGGTTGTTGTCAAACTTCTTGGTTCTCCAAGAAACAAACCACTCTTGCTATCTCCACGACCGAAGCCATATACGTAAGCGCCGGAAAGGCATGACAGCAAGTACTATGGATGAGACAACCTCTAATCAAATGAGACGTCCATCTCAACAACACTCCTGTGAAGAGTGATAGCCGAGGTGCAAATAGACTTGACCGAGAACCCCGTGGATTACTCATGTACTAAGCTTATCGAAGTACGTCATCTCCTTCGTTACGATGATGTCAAAAGAGAAATTGTTTCTTAGAAAAGCTTCCCTTAAAGGACAACATCATCGATATTCTAACCAATACGTCCTCCACACCCCTCTTATGACTATTTGAATATTTCTTCGGAAATATTGAAGTCATCGCTCAAATCTCATCTCATGACTCTCTAAATGTTTCATTGGAAATATTGGAGTCATTTCTCACGTCTCATCTTATGACTCTTTAAGTCATCCTTCTCATCCCACTCATGACTATTTCAATATTTCACTGGAAATATTAAAGTCATCCCTTACGCTCTATCTCGCAACTCGCTCAATATTTCACTGGAAATATTGAAGTGACTCCTTACGTCTCGCTTCGTGACTTTTTAAGTCATCGCCCTCATTCATCACATGACTTCTAAATATTTCACTAAAAATATTAAGTCATTCCTTACGTCTCGTCATGTGACCTTTTAATATTTCACTAGAAATATTGAAGTCATTTCTCTCGTCTCGCATCATAACTCTATGAGTCATTCGTCTAATTCCGCTCATGACTAATTAAGTATTTCATTGGAAATATTGTAGTCAATCTCTAAATCTCAAATCTTGACTTCTACTTATTTCACGGGAAATATTAAAAGTCAATCCTAATTTTCCTTCCAATGACAACCTAGGCATTTCCTTGGAAATACTAAGGTCATTCCTTGTCATCTCGCCTAATCGTTTTCATCAAAGAGTTTATTAGGTATAAACTTTTTCCTCGCGTCAAAGAGTCTTACTAAATAAGTAAGATCAATCAATCAAGAGTCGAAACAGAACAAAAATGGGTCTCACAGACACACGGCTTCATTAAAGTGGCACGGCACCACTAATGTTTAGCGGTACCGTGGTACCGTATGTCTGAGAAAGCCCGTTTTTCCTCTATTTCCCTCTGCACAACCATTTCAAACAAACATACTCACTGTGAACTGCTGTCAAAAACCGAACCCAACACCAAAATCCAATCACACTATTGCTAATCAAGATCGATGCATTGCAATCAAACAATCCTAATCACTACAACACAAATTGTAAGTCAATTATCTTTAATTTCTTTTCAATTTGAGTCTAGGGTTTGTTCTTATACATAAAATCGAATTGGGGGTTTTCAATTTTTGTTGAATTTTCATACAATTAGAACTAGGATTAGACAATGTAGTACTTACATGATTCCCTAAACCTAGGATTTTTATAAACCCACTCATATTGCATAACCTAGTCCGAATTTAACCATTTAAATCGGATTAAGATTGATTAATTGTAGAGGAATCAAGTCTAGGATGATTAAAATTCCATCATTTTCAAAAAAGGACACGTATCTAGGATCATGAAACCTTTTTCATGCATTGTTGATGCATACTAAAAACGATTTTGCATGCATACATGATCTCTCAAATATGGATCGAATTACATAACTAATATGTATTCTTCGACATATTTGCTTGAGCAAAATTAAAGTTAGGAGCGTTTGGGTAATCTCATTAGGTTTATTTTTAGAGTCGAGATCACCGCACCTCCACATTGTTTGCATTTAGGCACACACACACATTGAGAATGTGATCACCAAATTGCAACAAGTTAACATGTACAAAATTATACTTTCGTAGGTAACAATGCCTCGTAATGATTATCAAGATACCAAACCTTACATTCCCCGTCTATTAGACGATCCAACCATCCCCGATGAGCAAAAAGCTTATCTTGCTAAAGTCCAAGATCGATATATACACGAAGGTCGTGTAGTTGATGCTCATTTCGTTCTCTTGGACAACATCTAAGCTTGCTTCCCTACTATCGACTTTGATTGTTTATACAAAATAAACGATCAAATTTGTCCTCGTTTTGTCCTCGAGTTTTATAGTCGAGTCCGTACCTTCAATGACCTTGAGGGTAATGTCTTCCTTGATTTTTGGATCCAAAACCAAAACATCATTATTTCCATCTCCGAGCTTGGTGACATTCTCGGTGTTCCTTCGTATGGTCAGTGTGCATACACTGAAGACCATTCTCTCGAGTCACTTTTCTATAATCTTGAAAATCAAGGTGCTTATCGTACCGAAATCCCCAATCTCGAAGCCATCAAACAAGTCATTCAAACTCCTCGAGTCGCCAACACGTATAAAAAACGTGATGGTTCCATTGTCCATCTTGACCCAAACAAAATCTACCTCGAAGAACTCCTTCCGGACCTCAGAAGTTGGGAACTTCTTCTACGTGAGAAGGTGTTGAGCCTTGCGGGCAACCGTGAACACGTTTCGGCGAGTCTCGCCCACATGCTTTATTGTCTTAGTATCGAGAAATCATATAACCTCGCATACTACATGGCCAAAAGGATTGCCAACATTCATAGTCGTTCCGATAAGCTCATGCCATACGGCATGTTGCTTACTCGTCTCTTCACGTGGGTCATGTAAAATTTCCCACATCTTAATAATGTCGGCTATGTCCTAGTCGATCCCGTCATGAAACCCCTTGGTGGACCACAACGTCACACAAAGCAACATAAGGACAAAGGGTCTAAACGCGGATGAGGATATTCCTCTTTCGTCTTCCTCCTTCGGTCATGGTTCATCATCCCAACCTATGGATGAGGATGATGATGAGGTAAACGAAGAAGGAACGTCTCGTCCTCATAATCCCTCTCCCGACACCTTCTTTCGCAACCTTGACATGTCATCGTTCGCACAAACCACCGACCTTCCCTTCAACCAAACCAACTTAACTTCGGTGATGAGAAGGCAAACAACCATGTATAATCGACAAGTGTCGATGCATGAGCAAACAATCGGGGGGTTCAAGTCCATTGGCAAGGCAATCAAAGGGCTCGGGAACAAGATAAAGAAGTTGGGGAAGAGAAGAGATTAGACAGGACTAACTTAAGTAGTATTACTAACTTAAGTATTATTAAGCTATTATCTATGGGGTCATGGCAATCTAACATTAACAAGTTTAAATTGTCTTAACAAGTTTTACTTGACATTGGTTACTTTAATTAGCTAATCAATCTTTATGTTTTATTATGAGCTTTGTCTAGTTCATACATTTTCTTTTATTTTATTACATGCACTAGATGATAAAATTGCCTAGAATGATGCATGCTTAATAGTTGCCTAAGCTTAGAAGATCACATGATAATTTTTAGTTGCTAGTTTAGACTAGTGTTAGGAAATTTATGTCATTATTCCTTAGTAAATTGAGGCTTTGGGATTTGCTGCAAAATAGTCCACCCAGAATTACCCATTTTAGGCAGCCTAGAACCTGCAGAACTGGAAAAAGAGTCAACTGCAAGCCACGGCTCCACTAAATAGGGCACGGCTCCACTAAATTTAGTGGTGTCGTGGTACCTTTAGTGGTACCGTGCCCTGGCAAGACGAATTTAACTGTTCTCTTCCACTTTTTGACTCTCTTTTCCTGGAAATCTGCAAACACAACCTGATTCCAATACACCCAAATCCCCAAATCCACCATCCTATCCATCCTTGCATGTTTTGATTTGGCTATATAATCTAACATAATACATTGCTCATCCTCACCACTTCATATTCACCATACAATTATCATGTCTTCAACCATTTCTACCACCTCACACCAAGCCAAAAAGCCAAGGCTTAACCTCAAACCAACCAATGAGACAATTTTTATTGATCAATGGATCAAGAATGTCTACACACCACAAGCTTCAACCAAACCTTCCAATGAGATGATTCTCATTGATCTAACTTTGGATGATGATGAAAAAGCCCACACACCACAAACCTCAACCAAATCAACCTCCTCAATCTCTACACCCCAAGCTCCTTCAAAGGCCAACATCATCATCCACCTCCACCACAAGAATCACCACACCCTTGTCTCAACCAAGTCCTATTCAACCACTAGCCTTAACACTCACCTTATCACCATCAACTCCCTTTGAACTTGGCACTAACACATCATCCTCATTACTCTCCCCATCACCACAACCACTAATGGGTCATCCCATTCTTTATCCCCTCCAACCACATAACCTAAGTTGTCCTTGTTGTCACAACAACCAACACCTCATCATGTGCCTTAGAGATGAATTGAGCCTTCAATTCTCCTACCTTGAGCACCTTCTCACACCACCACAAGGACCCATCATTCTACCTCCACCACCACCCAATAGCCCACACAACTAAACATGGTTATGTTTAGTTTCTCCAATAAAAGCTTAGGACCCTTTTGGCATTTGAAGCAAATCTTGAAGTCTCATATCACTAAGGATGTTTATGTGTTTTCTTGTTGTTTGTTTTGCTTCCATGATGTAGTCATACTTATGCATGACATTTGTTTTCTTTTTATGAATGGGCTTTCATGTGGTTGTTTCATTCTTATTTTTATGCTTGGCTACTTAGTCATTTTTTTGTGGTTGGATATTTGTCGTAAGTGCTACATGTTAGATTTTTTATATGTGTTATCTAACCTTGTTTTGTAGCACGAATCATTGCTCGATTCCTTGGTGTCCTCCAAATGAGGGGGAGTATACATCAAGGGGGAGCCTTAGCAAACTTTTTGCTTCGACAAAAAGGGGGAGAAATGGGAGTAAACTCATTAAAACACGTTAAAACTAATTTTAACTTAAAATGAGTTTATGTTTTGTCATCATCAAAAAGGGGGAAATTGTTGATGCAAATAATGTTCTAAAAACGTTATTTCTATCTTTCGATAACTTCACGTTTTGAGGATGACAAAATGTGAAATCACGTTACGTTAAAATTAACATAAACAAGTTTTTAATCGGAAGATCCCTTTTCTACACAAATCACTCTAGAACAAATTTACAACTTAACTAATGATCAAAGAAGTGAATTTGAGTTTTAGACATCACATTTTTATGTGACAAAACATTTCTTTCAAAAATATACTTTACAAATTATTTTTGAATAGTTAGGAAATGTTTTAATGGAAAAATAAGTTTAAAATACATAACATCTATTTTCCCCCCAAAATCAGCTCCAAACTTCCCCAAATAAGTTTTCACCAGAAAAGACAAAAAATGGAGCGTCTTTGTCTGACACGGCTCCACGGTTCCACTAAATTTAGCGGAGCCGTGGGTGATTTAGTGGAGCCGTCCCTCTATAACGGTCAGATATTTTCTGCCTATAAATACCAGCCCTGTTCACAGTTCTTGGGCATCCTTTTTCACACAAAACTTTCTGAGTTTGATACTCTCTTCACATCTTTTCTTTTTGATCATTTAGTTAGATTTTCTTTTGTTCAAGAGTGATCCAATCATCCATTCAATTGATCCTATTCATTCCTCTTCAATAGCAAGTGAAGAACACAAAGTATCCAAGTAGATACAAAGTGTTGTCATTCCTCTTCAAGTGCAAGAGAAGAACTCAAGGTATCCAAGAAGATACAAGAGTTGTAGTTTTAGTTAGGGGTCTTGTAACATTTGTTACACACTTGTTGTATCATAGCATACATCAAGATCATTTTTCTTTTGTGAGAGAGTCAGTGAAGATCATTTTGATCTTATAAGAGATATTGATTGTTGGGTTTGAAGATGCTGCTGCTTCAGGTTTGGTTATACTGCTCATGGTTCTAATGAAGAATACACTAAGTATCATTCTGCTGCTCGACTAAATGATTCTACTGCTAGTGTATTTATTCTACTGCTGAGTTTCTGAGAAGATTGAAGAAATAAGCTAAGTATGATTCTACTGCTAGACTACGAAGATCCTACTGCTAGAGTAAATCATTCTACTGCTTATTAGATAAACGTGTATAGTTTGTTAGATAATTATGGTAATGATACGAATAGATATTATCTTGTATAGAAAGTCTTTGTGACCGACTAGGACTCCTTAAGTCTATAAAAGGAGGATCTAGGGTTAGGTTAGCATATGTATTATTGTTAGTTCGATTCACTTCAAGGTTATTGTAACCCTGTTATTTTTGAGTAACCGTATTTAATATATTGAGGTGATTGTTGAGAGAATTCTTGTGTGTTCGATTCAAAATTCTTCTTAAGATTAAGTACTAGTTTCCGCATAGTATTTAATAGTTTGTTCAAGAACAGTCTCTATACCTATTGTCTTAGATCTACATCTGAGATAATTAACAAGATCGTTAGCTCAACTGGGATCAACAAGTGGTATCAGAGCTTGTGATCTAGAGACTGCTATCAAGAAGAATTTCGTAAACTCAGATCTGTTCATCATCTACATAAGCAATGGATTCCGAATCTACTCATATGGTGACTGCTTCAAAGGTACCAATGCTCAAGGCCGGTGAGTATGAGTTATGGAAAATGAGGATTGAGCAATACATGAAGATGCTTGACTACTCCATATGGGAAGTCATTCAGAATGGAGATACTCTACCTGCTAAGGGTGCTGATGGGACACCATTACCCATTAAAACTAATGAGGAGAAGGCACAAAGAAAATTGGAAATCAAAACTCACAATATTCTTTCGATGGGTATACCGAATGAATATCAATTGAGTTTTAGTGACACTCAGACTGCTAAGGAGTTGATGGATGTTGTTGAACTCAGATTTGGTGGGAATGAGGCCACCAAAAAGTCTAGGAAGAATCTGCTCAAGCATCAATTTGAAACATTTACTGCCTTAAGTTCAGAAAACATTGATGCTACCTATGATAGACTTCAGAGGTTGGTGAGTCAATTACAACTTATGAAGGTCTCAATGCTTCAAGAAGACATTAATCTCAGGTTTCTGAGGAGTTTACCATCTGAATGGAATACTCATACAGTGGTCTGGAGGAACAAGACTGATTTTGAGAAGATGACTTTGGATGATTTATACAATAATCTGAAGGTGTATGAATCAGAGGTCAAGGGATCATCAAGCTCATCTTCTAGTGCAAACAACCTGGCTTTTATGTCTTCAAACAACAAGGGATCTGGAAGCTCTCAAGAAAACCATTCTGCTGCTGGTCATGTTGTTTCTGCTGTTGGCACATTTGGTTCTGCTGCTAGTTCAAACACTGATAACATCAGTGATGCAGTTATTTGTGCCTTTTTGGCTGATCTCACCACAAGTACTTCTGTTACTGATCAGGATTTGGAACAAATAGATCCTGATGATCTAGAGGAGATTGATTTGAAGTGGCAGATGGCCATGCTTACTATGAGGGCTAGGAGATTTCTGAAGAAAACTGGAAGAGCACTCAAGTACAGATAAACCAATGTGGGGTTTGACAAGGCCAAGGTTGAGTGTTATAATTGTCAGAGAAAAGGGCATTTTGCTAGGGAGTGCAGAGCACCAAAGAAGAACAAAGAGACTACAAGGATTGTTCCCATTGAGAAAACCAAGACTACTGCTGCTCTAGTATCTTGCGATGGCTTGGGAGAATATGAATGGAGTGACTAAGCTGAGGAAGGACCAAATGCTGCTTTCATGGCTGAAGAAGAACAGAAGGGACACAATTTTGCTCTAATGGACTATGCTTCTTCATCCTCTGGTTCAGACTCTGAGGTATCTAATGAGTCTACTTGTTCTTTTAAATCATGCATAGATACTGTTGAGGAATTAAAGTCTAGGAATGAGAGTTTAAGAATGGAAGTAGAAAAGTTAAAACTTGATAATTTAGGTTATGTATATGGCCTAAAATCAGTAGAAGAAAAACTTGACTTTCTTAGACAGAATGAAGTAGAGTATGTTGATAAGATTAATGGACTAGAAGTTGAAATTATTAAGAAAAATTGTGAAATTAATGTTCTTAATAAAAGAGTAGAGGAGGCTAAAAAAGCTAGAGATGTAGCTTTATCTGAGAAAAAGAAACATGTTGTTAGGGTAGAAAAACAACAATTTACATCAAATAGTGTCAATAAGGCAATTGAAAGTCAATTAATGAGAAAAGGAAGTGGCTTAGGTTACAATGAAGTACCACCCCTAGTCAAAAGTGCCTTTGCACCTCCTAGGAAGGAATTGTCTTTCATAACTGAGATAGATGCAAAACCTGTAGGTGAAACATGTGAATCAAATAATGAAAAACCTGATAGAACTAATGTACCTAAGGTTGAGATGAAGTCTGATACCTTGATCATTGAAGATTGGGTGTCAGATAGTGAGGATGATGAGACTGACTCAACACCTAAGGCTAAAAAGGAAGAAATTCCTAAATCAGTTGAAACTAAAGCTAAACATGTTGAGTTTGTAAAACCTATGCTAGGAAGTAGGATCTCTAGGAAAATGGCTGAATTTGATGAGAAACCTAGAGAATATCCTAGAAAATCTAATAACTTGCCTAGAGGAAACCAAAGAAATTGGAACAGCCTAATTTTACACAAGTTAGGTAGTGATTTTGAACTAGTTAAGAAGGCATCTAACAGTTGTGGTAGTTTTGAGCATTTAGAGGAAGATTGTTACTACTACAAACCTGTTAGAACTTATGCTCAAAAACTTGTATGGAACCAACACACTAGGGTGAACCATAGGAATTTTGCTAGAAAGACTCACCCTCACCCCAATAGAAACATGGTTCCTAGGGAAGTTTTGCTGAGAAATGGTGCTACTAGGACAATTACTACTGCTGCACCAAAAAGGCCCATTCAAAAGAAAACAGAGTTTTCTACTGCTAAGGCAAAAGCAGTTTCTACTGCTGAGCCAAAAGTAGTAACAGACACTATTGTGGGCAATCACTTTTATGCTGTTAAGGCCTCAGCTTGCTGGGTCTGGAAACCTAAAATTAAGGTTTTAGAGCATGTTCACAAACACAGCAGTGCATCAATGGACTTGAAGAAATTTGATTACTTTGATGCACAAGGCAGATCCAAGTCAGTAATGGTTTGGGTCCCAAAGAGAAACTAATTCTCTTACTTTATGTGCAGGGCAATCTACAGGATTAGCTAAAGGATAAATGCATTTTTGATAGTGGATGCTCTGGACATATGACTGGAGACCAAAGCAACCTGGATGACTTTGAAGCTATGGATGGTGGCTATGTTGCTTTTGGTAATGATCCCAAAGGTGGGAAAATTGTTGGTAAAGGTACTATTAGAACAGGCAATTTGGATTTTGAAAAAGTGTACTTGGTAAATGGACTTAAGTTCAATCTTTTTAGTGTCTCACAAATGTGTGACAAAAAGAATTTTATTCTTTTTACAGACACTGAGTGTCTTGTCTTATCTCCTGACTATAAGTTGCCTGATGATAAATCAGTGCTACTTAGAGTCCCTAGAACAGATGATATATACAGTGTAGACATAAAGAACATAATTCCTAAAAGAGATTTAACTTGTCTGTTTGCCAAAGCCACAATTGATGAATCCAAACTTTGGCATAGAAGGCTTGGACACTTAAATTTCAAAACAATAAACAAATTGGTTAAGGGAAACCTTGTGAGAGGTTTACCTTCAAAAAATTTTGAAAAACCTGAAACCTGTGTTGCTTGTCAGATGGGAAAGCAACATAGAGCTTCTTGTAAGTCCAAAGTGGTGAACTCTATTTCTGAGCCCTTATACATGTTGCATATGGATCTTTTTGGGCCAACTTATGTGAAAAGTTTGAATAAGAAAATGTATTGCCTAGTTGTCACAGATGACTATAGTAGATTTACTTGGGTTTTCTTTCTAGCAACTAAGGATGAGACTTCTGGTATCCTTAAGGCTTTCATAACAAGAGTAGAAAACCTAGTTAATCACAAAGTTAAGATAATCAGATGTGACAATGGAACTGAATTTAAGAATAATGTGATGAATCGGTTCTGTGTTGAAAAAGGTATCTTAAGACAGTTTAGTGTGGCTAGAACTCCTTAACAAAATGTTGTTGCTGAGAGGAGGAATAGGACATTAATTGAAGCTGCTAGGACAATGTTGTCAGAGTCAAAATTACCCACTATTTTTTGGGCTGAAGCAGTTAACACTGCTTGCTTTGTGCAAAATAGGAGTAAGGTAGTGAAGCCTCATAACAAAACCCCTTATGAATTATTTCATGGTAGGAAACCTATGATAGATTTCTTGAAACCATTTGGGTGTCCTGTTACTATCTTAAATACCCTTGATAACCTAGGCAAATTTGATGAGAAGGCAGACCAAGGTTTCTTTGTTGCATACTCCACTAATAGTAAGGCTTTTAGGGTATTCAATCAAAGAACTAGGCATGTGGAAGAAAACTTACATGTTAGGTTTAGTGAAACCACACCTAGTGTAGCTGGAAGCGGACCTGAATGGCTGTTTGACATAGATTCATTAACTAAAAGTATGAATTATGTGCCAGTAAATGCAGGTACAACTAACATGTCTGCAGGAACACAAGATAATTCTAATGTAGGTACACAAGCCAAGGCCAATGAATCTGCAAAGGAATTTGTCTTAATTGAGAAGTGGAAGCTTGATCAACTTTTCACATCCAAAGAGAAAGAGGGCAAGAGTTCACAAGGTGATGCTGTTCATAAAGATGTAGAAGGTGGAGATGAACCTTCTAATACTGAAAAGGTGGTTAATGAAGAACCACATGTTGCTGATAAAGTGGATCTTGGTAAAAATAGAGGTAATAACTCAAGCAGTAGTATTCCTGATTCTATTGCTAGGCCAAAAGTTTCTGCTGCTCAGCCTAGTAGTTCTACTGCTATACCAAGATTTTCTACTGCTGATGAAGATGGAAGATCCTTTGATGATGTTAACTATTCAAATGACCCAAATATGCCTGGATTAGTTAATGTTTATGCAAACACTGATGATGAAGTTGTTGAAGGGTTTGGTGCAGAGGCTGACTTAAACAACATGGACAATGCAATTCCATTCAGTCCTATTCCAACCACCAGAATACACAAGGATCATCCAAAGGAGCAAATTATTGGAGATGTTCATTCTGCTATTCAAACAAGAAGTAAAACTAAAGGTTTGAGTAATTTGTTTGATCAAGGATTATTTGCTCAGTCTCTTCATCAAAGAAAGAGCCACAAGGATCTACAGAATTGTATGTTTGCCTGTTTCCTTTCACAAATTGAACCCAAAAATGCCTACAAAGCTTTACAAGATGAAAGTTAGGTTGAAGCTATGCAAGAGAAGTTATTGCAGTTCAAGCTTCAAGAAGTCTGGACATTGGTAAATTTGCCTTCAGGAAAAAGGGCAATTGGTACTAAATGGGTGTTCAGATGCAAGAGAGATGAAAGAAGAATAGTAATCAGAAACAAGGCAAGATTGGTGGCTCAAGGATACACTCAGGAAGAGGGCATTGACTATGATGAAGTATTTGCATCTGTAGCAAGAGTAGAGGCAATCAGACTATTCTTGGCATTTGCTTCATTCAAGAACTTCACTGTGTATCAGATGGATGTGAAAATTGCTTTCTTGTATGTAAAGATTGATGAAGAAGTGTATGTGATGCAACCACCAGGTTTTGAAGACCCTAATTATCCTAATAGGGTTTATAAGGTGGGTAAAGCACTATATGGCCTACATCAAGCTCCTAGAGCTTGGTATGACACCTTGTCTAAATATTTGTTAACCAATGGTTTTAGTAGGGGAACCATTGACAAGATTCTGTTCATCAAGAAAGACAAAAAGGATATCCTACTTGTTCAAGTATATGTAGATGATATCATTTTTGGGTCTACAAACAAGGTGTTATGTGAGGAATTTGAGAAGCTCATGCATAGTAGATTTCAGATGAGTTCTATGGGGGAACTCACTTTCTTTCTTGGGTTTCAAGTTAAACAAAAGACAGATGGGATTTTCATCAGCCAAGACAAGTATGTGGCTGATATTTTGAAGAAATTTGGTTTTTCTGATGTGAAGCCAGCTAAGACAACAATGGAGACCAACAAGCCTTTGCTCAAGGATGAAGATGGGGAAGAGGTTGATGTGCATTTGTACAGATCCATGATAGGATCTTTGATGTATCTAACTACTTCAAGACCAGACATTATATTTGCTGTGTGTGCTTGTGCCAGATTTCAAGTGAACCCCAAAGTTTCTCACTTGAATGCAGTGAAGAGGATTTTTAGGTACTTAAGGAGTCAAACTAGGTTGGGCCTTTGGTATCCTAAGGATTCAACTTTTGATCTGGTGGCATACTCAGATAGTGATTATGTTGGAGCAAGTTTGGACAGAAAGTCAACTTCTGAAGGCTGTCAATTTCTTGGACATAGGTTGATCTCTTGGCAATGCAAGAAACAGACTGTGGTGGCTAATTCAACAACTAAAGCTGAGTATGTGGCTGCTTCTAGTTGCTGTGGACAAGTGCTCTGGATTCAGAATCAATTGCTGGATTATGGGTACAACTTTATGAACACCAAAATTTACATTGATAATAACAGTACAATGTGTATCATTAAAAATCCTGTTTTTCATTCAAAAACAAAACATATTGAGATAAGACATCACTTTATCATAGATTCTTATGAGAAAAAGCTAATTCAAATAGTTAAAATCCATACTGACAACAATGTTGCAGATTTACTCACTAAAGGTTTTGATGTGAGTAGATTTCAATTTTTAATTGCTAGTATTGGAATGATCAATCTTTGAAAAATCTTATCTCTGTTTGTTTTTGTGTTAGTTTGTAAGGATTTGTACTGTTATTAATCAAATCAGTTGTTTCTATTGCTTGCTCTGTTTGTATGTTGTCTGCTGCTAGTTGTTTATTCAACTACTGTGAAAAACTATGGTTTGAGATTATTGTGGTATCTTTTTTTCTTGTGTTTTTGTGGTTTTGGACTAACCTTTTGTAGGAAAAGTCAAAGGGGAAAGCTTATCTGATGGGAAAAAGATGTTTGAAAAGATCAGCAGACATTCTGCTGCTAGTTAAAAAGTTTCTGCTGCTAAGCAAAACTTTCTACTGCTGGAGTTCTACTGCTCGGATTGGAACTATTGGGATTCTACTACTCGGTTTCAAACTTAAGGGTGGATTTTGTAACTTGGTGCGAATAAAACCCTAATGATATCCAAAAGGCTTAAAAACCCAATTCGATCTCAAAATTAACTTTGTGCGCCCAAAATTATATCAAATTCAAACCCTAACACATCTTTTAATCATCTGATCAAAAACCCCCAAAATCAAAACCCTAATTTCACAATGACAAAAAGAGACTTCTCCGATAATCACAATCAAGTGGCGTTTCTTCAAAAGGTCCCAGAAGCTGAGGGTTTTGCTGAAGTTATTGACTTTCTTAATGCTACATATTTAAGGTATGCATTAGTAGCAAATCCCACTATATACATTTCCCACATGAAACAGTTCTGGTCTACTGTTAAGGCCAAAACTAAAAATGGGGAAGAATATTTGAGAGCTGTGGTAGATGAACAAAGGATAATTATTTCTAAGTCATCTATAAGAGAAGCACTTCATCTTTCAGATGATGAAGAAATACTTTGCCTTGATAATTCTACTATTTTTCAAGAACTTGAAAATTTGGGTTATGAGAAGAAAAATAATGGTTTAAAGTTTTTCAAAGGTCTTCTCTGCCCACAATGGAAATTTCTTCTTCACACCCTTCTCCATTGTTTAAGTCCTAAAACTACAGGGTGGAATGAGTTCAGCACAACTCAAGCATCTGCCTTGATTTGTCTGGCCACAGGACAACCCTTTAATTTTTCGGCTATGATTCTGGATGGGTTGAAAAAGAATATTTCTGGAAAAGTTTATGTTTACCCAAGGTTTTTGCAATTAATCATTAATAAACAATTAAAGAAACCTAAGGTACATAAAGGAACACATGACAGCCTGAACTTAAAAGAAAAATGTTTTTCTATTTGAGAAAGAATGGTACTGGATTTTCTGGGACTGTAACTCCTTTGTCCCAACATATATTACAATTGGCTGCTTCTCAGGGTGAAGGTGCTGAAATCACAATAGTTACCCATCATACACCCACTCCTAAATCATCACCTGAACAAACTTAAAAGACCCAATCCCCTAGGATTTCACCCAATAAGGACACTGAACAACCTCAGGCCAGTGTTGGTATGGAAGTAGATGAGGCTGCCACAGGTGATGTAGGTGGCATGATGGGAGAGGCTAGCACTACTGATCCTGGCTTAGCAGCTGGACAAGAGAGTGCTAACATAATTAAGACCTCAAACATGGCAACATCTAATGTAGAAGGTTCTCTTGAACCTGATGCAGGTGATGGTAACCCCAGCCAACTGGCTAAAAAGGGGGGGCTCAGATGATCAGCCTAGGGTTGATACTAAGTTTAGGCTCATTGATTCACCTCTCGGACCAGGTAACACAGGTCGAAGTGATGAGGGCAGAACTGAAATAATTGAATTGATGGATACTTTTGTACATACTGACAATGTCTATGATTCACCTCTTGGGCCAGGTAACACAGGCCGAAGTGATGAGACTAGAAAAGATACTGAGGAATTGATTGCAACAAATGTACAAAATGACAAATCTGATGATCCACCTCTCGGGTTAGGTAACACAGACCGAAGTGGTGAAGATAGTCTGCAACTTATCAAAGAATTGATGAAAAAGTATACAATATTGTCAAATGAAGTGCTTGGTCTCAAACAGGAGGTTCAGAAACTTAAAACTACTCATGGTGCTGAAATCAGGAAGCTCAAACAAAGGATTAGGCATCTTGAGGGAGTTAAGAGACCAAGGACTTCTAATACTAGAAGGTCAAAGTCAAAGAAGGTTGATTCCAAACCTGGTTTGGGGGAGGATGCTCCCAAACAGGGGAGGAATGATGTCAAAGATTCAGGGGAGGTTGAGAAAGATGTTGCTGGTAATGAAGGTGTTGATATGGACATGGATTCTGGTGAGAATGAAGATTTTGTGGTTAAAGATAAGTCAGGTAATGAAGTGGTTCTTGAAAATGTTGCTAGTGTTCAAGATGGTGAGTGTGGAAAGGTTGGTTTCACTGCTGAGGAAATTGATAAAGCTGCTAGTATAGCTCTTTCTATTGCTAATGAAGATGAAGCTGCTGTTGAGACTGATGGTGTTCAAAATGCTGCTAAGGGAGATTCTGCTGCTGGTTCAGGGCATCCTACTGCTAGTGTTGCTCATTCTACTGCTGAGCCAGAGCAAGGTTCTACTACTGAGTTAAATGATGATGATGTGAGCTTGGCTGAGATTATGTTAAAGCTTAAGTCCTCAAAAACATCAACACCAAAGAAACTACCACAATCACAACAAGAACAACAACAACAACAACAACCATCATAACCACAACAACCAGAACTTGAGTCTCAACCAACAACAACAAAACAAACAAATTCACCTACAACAAAACAAGTAACTCCCACACCTACAATTCCAAGAACTTCTGTCAAAGGAGTAAGCATAAGAGAACCCATTCCAACCAAAAAGCCTGTACAAACACATACATACACTGGAAAAGGAAAAGGTAAGATGGTTGATGAGCCTAAGCCTTATCCATTTCACATTCCTTTTGAATTTTGGCCTCCTGACCTTAGAGAAAAACATGATCTTGAAGCTGCTAAGAAACTTGCAGCTGAAGAAGAGGCATAATATGAAAGGGAGCTTGAAAAACAAAGGGAACAGGCTGAGAAACAAGCTGAGATTAAAGCAAAGTTGAATGCTTGGGATGAGGAAAGAGCTAAATGTGAAGATGCTATGGAATGGTTAAAGGTGAGGGAAGAATTGAAAGATGACTTTACTGAAAAAGGTGAGTTTGATTGGTTAGAGAAGTTTAGAGTAAAGCACAAGAAGAAACTTCTTACTCAGAGGAAAAAGAAGAAGGTGCTTAGACCTCCAACTGCAAAGCAAGTAAGAGATTTTCATGAGCATTACTTGAAAAATATGAAGGGCTGGAAGCTTGTGCAGTTGAAGAAATACACAGATGCTGAGGTTCAAAAGAAATTTGAAGTAGCTAAGAAAGAAGTGGAGAGGAAGTTTACACCCATGGAATTAGATTCTGCAAAGCTTTCAAAATATATGGCACCAAAGGCTTATCTAAGAGTAGATACAGAGGTTGAAGTAGAAAAGACTAAGAAAGAGACTGAGGGTGTCAAGAAAAATGTGGAGTCTGAGAAAGTGATTAAAGAAAAGGAAAAAGTAAAAGAAAGTTCCAATGTTGGTGAAAAGAGACCTGGAAGGGTTTTAAAGTCTGTTGGAAGAAAGAAGATGAAGGCTAGAAAGGGCAAAGAAGTGGTGAAAAATAGTTCTGAGAGAAGTTCTGAATCTAAGAAAGAGTATACTAAGTCTGGTGAAAAAGATGTTGATAGGGAGGAAACTGAGAAGGATAAAGAAAGGATAATGTCTCTCACAGTTCAAGCACCACAAAAAGAAGCTGAGATGACTAATGTAGTTCCCCTAACAACCAAATATCCAATCATTTCTTATTCACACACGATCAGAGATGGAAGTGAAGCATACTGGGAGTTCAAGAAATCTAATGGTCTATATTATGGATTTGTTAGGTTTTCACAGATGTTACACTATATGGATAGAGATGATGTGGTACAACTCTGGAAGCTGTATAAGGAAAGATATGGTGATCAGAGACCAGATGTGGTATATGAGAGGGTAATCTATTATTATCTGAAGAACATGTTTGAGCCACATGATGAGGATATTGAATGGAGGGCATTGTTACACAACAAAGTTCAAAAATGGCATTTGTATCAGTCTTGTGGTGTACATGAATTGGTTGGTCAAGGTGTGTTGATATACATGCTTGTGGAAAAAGATTATCCCTTGAACTTTAACAAAGAAGTTATTACTCAGATGTTGCAGCCTGAAATGTTACAGCTACAGAAAGGATTTGATCGTCAAGCTTATCAATTGATCAAGAAATATGAATATGTTCTCAACCCAAAGAAGAAAGTGTGAATATGTTTGGAAGCATCCTCTTGGTGTTTATCTGTGATTAAAAGAAACTTGAATATTTTGGGAGAAAATACCAAGTTTAGGGGAGGATTGTTGGGTTTGAAGATGCTGCTGCTTCAGGTTTGGTTATACTGCTCATGGTTCTAATGAAAAATACACTAAGTATCATTCTGCTGCTCGACTAAATGATTCTACTCCTAGTGTATTTATTCTACTGCTGAGATTTTGAGAAGATTGAAGAAATAAGCTAAGTATGATTCTACTGCTAGACTACGAAGATCCTACTGCTAGAGTAAATCATTCTACTGCTTATTAGATAAATGTGTATATTTTGTTAGATAATTATGGTAATGATATGAATAGATATTATCTTGTATAGAAAGTCTTTGTAACCGACTAGGACTCCTTAAGTCTATAAAAGGAGGATCTAGGGTTAGGTTAGCATACGTATTATTGTTAGTTCGATTCACTTCAAGGTTATTGTAACCCTGTTACTTTTGAGTAACCGTATTTAATATATTGAGGTGATTGTTGAGAGAATTCTTGCGTGTTCGATTCATAATTCTTCTTAAGATTAAGTACCAGTTTCCGCATAGTATTTAATAGTTTGTTCAAGAAAAGTCTCTATACCTATTGTCTTAAATCTACATCTGAGATAATTAACAAGATCGTTAGCTCAACTGGGATCAACATTAATTATCTCTTGAAGCCATTGGGCTAGTGTGATTGATCAAGTTGATCAAAGGTAGATAGAATAGGTTGAGTGAAGTGAGAGTTGATCATTGTGATCGTGTCGAGATCTTGGAGATCTCTTGAAGCCATTGGGCTTGTGTGATTGATCAAGTGGATCATAGGTAGATCGGGTAGATCGAGTCTTGTGTGAAGTAGTAAAGGATCAAGTGGATCGTGGTAGATTGGTGCTAGCTAAGATTAGCACTCGACATCTAGCTTAGACTCGGAAATAGGATAAGCGACGTGTACGGTTTTCTCCGCCTAAAGGGATGTTGTTGACATAGTGCTTGAAACTCTCGAGTGTGGTACTCGGGGAGTGGAGTAGGGCAAAGAAGAGCTTCGTAGCTGAACCACTATAAATCCTTTTGTCCCGGTTTGATCTTTCCATCTCTTCTCTTTACTTTTATTTCTTATATTAGTTAGTTTAGTGTAGTGTTCATATTGGTGTTGATTGGTTACACATAAGAATCGAATCAAAGGTTTCCAATAGTAAAGTTTTTAAGAAGTTTTAAAAGAACTAAAATAACTTAAAAACCGGTAAAACTATTCAACCCCCCCCCCCCCTTCTAGTTTTCCACATAGTAAAGTTTTTAAGACGACTTAAAAACCGATAAAACTATTCAACCCCCCATTTTAGTTTTCAACACATAGCCTTAGAGACACCATCGACTCTTCAACCCTTTTTAGAGTCACTATACCACGTAGTGGAAGAGAAAAATAAAATAATAATTGTGGTGGGTGTGAGTATATTGTTAGGTATATTTTGTTGTTATGTCAGGGACGTTTAGGTGATAAAATTGATAGTGAACAGATAAGCTAATAATACGCTGAGTTGGCAATGGTGAACGCGGTCACCACTTCACCGAGTCTTAAAGTTTAGTGCATTAAAAAAAAAAAAAAATTGTTTCTTCATTTTTTTTAATGTAAAAGACGCATTTTGCGGACAATAAAGATTGCTCAAAGTTCTTAATAAATTTTATCATCAAGTAAATGCTAAACAAGTCACTTTTCTACTGTTGTGAGATAGTAATCAACTTTGCATAAAAGTATGTTTGGTAACAAGCTTTTTACAGCATTTTTGAGCGTTTAGCATTTGAATATTAAAACTTGTTTGACAACAATCATTTAACATTTTTATTTTGTTTAAATACTACTTTTATAACTACACCTACATTAACAAACACGTTTTTGTAAAACAAACCCTAAAGTAGCAAATAAAACTATATTGCAACATTTATGTTTTTCAATATAGGGATACTTTCAATGCGTGCATCAATGTGATGCAAGTAATCAACAAGTTGATGTGAAGGCTTCAATCTGGCTAGCATTGGCCTCTCAGGATCTCTTCACATCTAACATCCATGTTGCTAATGCTTTTATACGATCCCAAACCCAGTCTATCCAAAAATATGGATACTTTCAAACAAATGCGCAATTTAGTGCTCAAAGTATTTTTCAAAAGCATAATCTCACAGGTTTAGCATGTATCATTACAAGTTACATACTTACATGTATAGTTGACCCATTCTTTTTGACGTGGAAGTCAGTTAACAAAGTTAGCCCTTATTTGTGAAAATCGCATTTAAATTTAAAGGGATTTTCTAACGGGCACATGTAAGCACACCAAAAAGGACGGCAGGTCCCATGAAAAAGGACGTCCGGACCCACAAAAAGGTACACTTCTCAAATAAAAGATGTGGGTCCGGACGTCTTTTTTCATGAGACCCGCTGTCCTTTTGGTGTGCTTACATGTGCCCTAAGGGCACATGTTAGAAAATCCCAAATTTAAAACATGTCACTAGTTTCTAACTAAAAACAAACAGCAAGTCATTTTCCTTTGTTTAAAACAAAGTCTTTTTCCTACTCGACCTTTTTTTATATTTGTTTGACAACTTCTCCATAGATTGTTTGCAACACACACGTTAAGTTGTCAAACATCAACTACTACTATAAATTGCAAGTACACTCTAGCATGAAATCTTCTCATAATTATCTCTGCTGTGTTGTATATATGCTTTATGTTTTGTTGAATCTTTAAAGGTGTTTATAAGGTTCTAATCTTCTGGATGTCATGTTAAGGAAAGGACTTGCCACCGTTATTGGTGTTGTCGTTTTTATCATCGGTAAGTTATATTCCATGATAGATCCAGTTAGTTAGTAATAAAATTATTCTGGTATTATAAACTTATTTCCAGCAGATTGTTGATCCTAAAGGTTTATCTTTTGCAGCTGTTATACTGGCGGTATGGATTTTTTTCTATATATGCGATCATGTTCAAATGGAGCTATCTAATCTCCCTTTATTCCCCTCAGCGTGGTTCAAGTTATAGAAGACATGGAAAAGGAAAGCCCATACGGTTCACGGCTCAACAGCTAAGAATAGCTACCGACAATTTTAGGCTTGTATTGGGTTCAGGAGGGTGTGGGACAGTTTACAAGGGAGTATCTAGAAATAATATACCTGTAGCTGTGAAAGTTTTAAAGGGGGGCCTCAGATAAGATAATCGAGGAACAATTCATAGCTGAAGTATAAGCACCATGGGAAGAACACACCATTGTAATCTCGTTAGGCTTTATGGGTTTTGCTTTCAGTCAAGTTTAATAGCTCTTGTATATGAGTACATGGTCAATGGCTCTTTGGATAACCACTTATTCAAATCGAACAAAGGAGCTATTATAGGGTTTGAAAAGCTCAATGAGATTGCTGTTGGGACTGCTAATGGATTCTCGTACTTGCATGAACAATGTCCCATTGTCCCCAACGAATAGTTCACTATGATATCAAACCAGGAAACTTACTCTTGGATTCGAGTTTTTCAGCAAAAGTAGATGATTTCGGTTTAGCCAAACTTTGCAACAGGGACAGCTCTCATATAACTATGACAGGAAGACGTGCAGTGGTACCCCTGGCTATGCTGCGCCTGAGCTCTGGATGCCTTTCCCAGTTACACACAAATGGGATGTTTATAGTTTCGGCCTGCTTTGAAATAAAAATATTCATTGAGTTTGTTTTTTTATTTATTTATTTATTTATTTTTATTTTTTACACACAAATAAAATATCGACATCTTGATTGTTCATTTTATTGTTAGGCAGCACACTCAGTTTCTAAATTATCCTACGCATAACATTTTGATTAAATTATACATATTAAAGGTCTCAAATTCAAATCTGAAGTGTAAGATCAATGATACACATATCGCAATACAGAAATTTGAATCACTTCAAGCCAAGTAGGGAGCTCCCTTGGAAAAAAAATGGTGATTCCCCTCGAAAATGCTGTTTTGCCTATAAGATTATTGTGTGTTTGCTGAAAAACGCCAAGTCGTCATTCATCAAATCATCCAACATCACTCCATACCTACGCATATAGAGATAATAAATTCGAAATATAAATATTGAGAAAGAGAATGTGGCGTGGCATTTACGGTATGAATGACTTGGACAACACAAAGTGACGTGGACACAATCAAAGTTTAAAAACCGGTTATCAGTAGGTTGTAGGTCAATGAAGTGAGCCGAATCATGAACCTTTTTCGAACGTTTAGTAACCTAACTAATATATACCTAAAGTTTGGTAACTTTGATGAACAAAAATAAAGTTTAATAAGTTAAGCGAACATTTTTACAAAATTTAATAATATATTTGAATATTAAACCGATATCCATGCCTCTTCTTTGTTACACTACTATGTTAATTAAGCAACTTCGGTATTTGTAAAACTATGAGCACTCACCACTTTACACGGTACCATGCTGTTGTTAATTAAGCAACTTCAATAGTGAAATAATTTTACGAAAATTGAAAGGGAATGTTTTATAAAAGTATCATACTTGTCATTATTTTTTTAGGTATCGAACAAAAAATTGTTCTAATCTTTCAAATTAGGTCTTCTTGAGGTACTTTGTGACATTTTTTCCATTCAAATTATTAAAACTCCTATTAGCTGAGAGAGGCAAAAATGTCAAAAAATACCCCAAAAAGACCAAATTTGAAAGATTAGTACCTGTATATAGAAGAAAAAAAAATTGTTCGATACAAAAAAAAAGAAAGAAATTGTAACAAGTATGATACCTTTATAAAATATTTGCCCAAATTAAAATTAGTTTTGAGAGGAAAAAAGAACATTAAAATTAATACTAAAATCAAGACTTTAAAAAAGATAGTTTTATAAATAACCATGTTACAACCATCATCCAGTAGGGATGAGCATGGTGCGGGTTGGTGCGATTTTTGGTGAAAATCAAACCACATCCGCAATTGCGGTTATCAAAAAATAGAATCCACAACCGCGCGGTTTACTGTTTCGGTTTTTGCGGTTTATAAAGTTTTGTTTTTTCAAATTTTATTTTTTGGTATATATTTATTATTGTTAGCTTTAAAGTTTTGTCATATGTGGGAATTGCAATAGCATTCAAAGTACAAGGACTAGTTTAGTCATATTGCTAAGTTAGAACTTGTAGCTTGTAATAAATACCCTCCTATGTCAATACTAGGAGGGTTGAGGATTCATTTGTAACACATGAGGTGTGTGTGTTGTCTTTACTTCTCTCTTTAGACAACATACACACCTCGGCAATCAATAAACCGAAAGTTCAAAGTTAATCTTTTGTTCGAGTTTATGGTGTTTCCTCCACCTCCAAACGTGATTCTTGGTCATAATAATTATAGAATAAATATATTATAAAGTTACATGATAGGTTGAAACATATATACAAAATATTGTGTATTAGTATGAAATTATAAATATATATAATAGTAAAAGTCAAATGAGATGAAGAATTTTAAAAACTTTAATAATAAATTGAAAGAAAAGTAAAGTTGTATCTATACTATCTAAAGATTCAAGAGCTTAATTTAATGTGGAAGATGATTTGTGCACAAAAGAAAGTACGGTACAATCAATTCTAAGCTCGAAAAAATACAAAGATGTCTCAATTGAATGTTGTGATGGTTCGGTTATAATACAAACTTTCTGATTTCCAGGTGTACTTAATGTAATTAAAACAAGCGAATTGAATTAGTCTTTTAGTTTGCTCAATCCTTTCATATTCATCTGTTATATAAAACATTTGGCTAATGAGCAACTATAAATATGTAATTTGATTCCTGATTTCATCCTCACAAGTTTCGACTCACAGTAAGATCAATTTTCGTACAAAAGGAAAAAACATAAAGGAAGATCTCAGCTTTCTTTCGTGGTGTACAATAAAACCCGAAGACCTTTATAGATCTAAGACACAACCAAACCCTCACCGTCACTCCCCAACTCTCAATATCATTTCAAGACTCGAACGTAAAGCAAATCCAATGAATCTCGTATCTATTTCGTGGTACTCAATCAAACATCAAACATCAAACCATTCAAGGTCTAACACACGAAATAACAATCATCATCGTTCAAAATTTTGAAGCTTATACTTCATTAAGTATGCTTCATTTGATTTCCGAAACTAAAGAATAAGAATGATAACAATTATGTTACCCTCCTTTTCTTGGTTTGTTCAACAACAAAACACAACGACATCAACGTTTGTCGATCCTACCTGAGACCCTCCAAAGGATCTTGAAGCCTTAACATGCTTTCTTGATTCGAATTGAGCTTCAAAAACAAAAATCCAAATCTATACACAACCATGGCCCTCACATCTCTCCCCAACACTCATCAAACTTAAACCAGATCAGATTTACAAAGAAATTAATATAAGATTTCAATTTAATTCGTTTGTGTTACTCACAGATATATCAAGACTTTTGAAGGTCATACAATCGAAATAAACAAAACAAAAACAACCAAGACTCAAAATAGAAATGGAAGTACATGCAAATAGATCTCATGTATAGTTTTCATGTGCTTATAACTGATCTTTACAGATCTTTACATCCCGAAAACCAACTCATCATTGATCTAAAATTACACCTTACCCGAGACCTCACTTAAAGATCTTGAAGACGAGCTTTGCCTCGATATGCGAAGAAAGTTTCAAAGGTTTCGTTTAGTTCTGTGTTTCGTGGCTTAGATTTGTAAAGAAAATGATGTGACTAAGTTGTACGGTTCGGATAGAAAAGATAACAACCAGGTTAATGTATTTGTTTTGGTTGTTGTGGTTTAGATTTGTGTATAGCGATAGATGATTCATTGTTATGTTTGTGTGTAGTTTTGCAGGTAAAGAGTATTGGTAGCTGCGTTATTAGGAGGAAAGAGTACAAAGGGGGCGTGTTGTTAGAGGGAGAGAAAGAGATGGCTGCGTGCTTTTAGTAACAACAAATTTAGGTTTACAAATGAGCAAAATTAGGTCTCTTAACTATTTTGTAAAATTAGGGTAGGAATGTTTGATGGATTGGGTATTACTACCCGAATATGGCCTGGGCTTATTTGTGGCATTATAATCCGAATTTTGGACTGAGCCGAAAATGTTATTTGAATTTGTAAATCATATAATATGATTAGCCATTTAATATACCATTGATTTTGTAGCCATTTAATATACGATTGATTTTGTAAATCATATTTAATATGATTAGCTGTACCTAGCAATATTTTTGTTCAATATTTAATATCATTAATTGCACCTATGAATATTCACTTAAACGAGGCTTTGTCAACCCGTGCGTTGCACCGATTGTATCTAAATGTTCATAGCGTAATGGTCGGTACTAATTAGGTTTCCAGTATTTAAAACAGTTTCTTCACATTAAAAGAGTACATGTGAAGAGACTTTTTCAAATATGTTACATTTAAAAGAGTCTTCACATGTAATCTTTTAATATGAATAAGTTACGTAAATTATTTTTTGCCTATTTATTTGGCACTTTTGTCATAGTGAGTTATAAAACCATAAGGCATTACGAACCCGTGCGTTGCACAAATTGTATCTAATGATTGATTGCGTAATGTTTGAGATAGAATTGTTTAAAAAAAAAAAAGTTTAAAATATAGGAATGAGTTTTATCATTGCAACACAAAACACAAAGGATTCGTAGCTCCATAATCACTACACAATTAGACTTCATTATTTGATTGTATGTCTCTTTTCAAAACCTTGGAGCAACAATTCCCCACCAAACTTATTTTGTAACATATTTGTTTAGTCGAATAACTCTTTTTGATACTTGCTAAACCAAAGTCCATTTTTAATGTGAATTATGTCAATCTACTACAATAATCATCAATTAAACATATCCCTATATGTTTAACATTTTTTTTAAAATGATAACTTTTATTTGTTCAACAAAAATTCATATATACTGTGGTACAATAAAAACTATTATTATGCTAACGATAACATTAAATTGCACTTTTGTTACATTAGTACAATACAAACTTGTATATGTTCTTTTTTGTTTTAATTGCCGGAGATGATTGGTATACTTGCAACTGCAGTATCCTTTCATATTCATCTTCCATGTTACCTTTAATATGGCAGAATTCAAGCAATCTCTATTTGATTTATTCATCAAATAATGCCTAAAAAGATTATAAAATGGTCTTTTGTATAGGACGGTGGTGTTTTTTTGTAGGCATTCCCAAAAATGAAAATATGGAAACCTTTAAATAGCTAGGTGGTATTTAAGTGAATCTTCATAGGTGCAATTAATGATATTAAATATTGAACAAAAATATTGCTAGGTACAGCTAATCATATTAAATATGATTTACAAAATCAATGTTATATTAAATGGCTACAAAATCAATGGTATATTAAATGGCTAATCATATTATATGATTTACCAATTCAAATAACATTTTTGGCTCAGTCCAAAATTCGGATTATAATGCCACAAATAAGCCCAGGCCATATTCGGGTAGTAATACCCAATCCATCAAACATTCCTACCCTAATTTTATAAAATAGTTAAGAGACCTAATTTTGCTCATTTGTAAACCTAAATATGTTGTTACTAAAAGCACGCAGCCATCTCTTTCTCTCCCTCTAACAACACGTCCCCTTTGTACTCTTTCCTTCTAATAACGCAGCTACCAATACTCTTTACCTGCAAAACTACACATAAACACAACAATGAATCATCTATCGCTATACACAAATCTAGACCACAACAACCAAAACAAATACATTAACCTGGTTGTTATCTTTTCTGTCTGAACCGTACAACTTAGTCACATCATTTTCTTTACAAATCTAAGCCACGAAACATAGAACTAAACGAAACCTTTGAAACTTTCTTCACATATCGAGGTAAAGCTCGTCTTCAAGATCTTTAAGTGAGGTCTCGGGTAAGGTGTAATTTTAGATCAATGATGAGTTGGTTTTTGAGATGTAAAGATCTGTAAAGATCAGTTATAAGCACATGAAAACTATACATGAGGTCTATTTGCATGTACTTCCATTTCTATTTTGAGTCTTGTTTGTTTTTGTTTTGTTTATTTCGTTTGTATGACCTTCAAAAGTCTTGATATATCTGTGAGTAACACAAGCGAATTAAAATGAAATCTTATATTAATTTCCTTGTAAATCCGATCTGGTTTAAGTTTGATGAGTGTTGGGGAGAGATGTGAGGGTCATGGTTGTGTATAGATTAGGATTTTTGTTTTTGAAGCTCAATTCGAATCAAGAAAGCATGTTAAGGCTTCAAGATCCTTTAGAGGGTCTCAGGTAGGATCGAAAAACGTTGATGTCGTTGTGTTTTGTTGTTGAACGAACCAAGAAAAGGAGGGTAACATAATTGTTATCATTCTTATTCTTTAGTTTCGGAAATCAAATGAAGCATACTTAATGAAGTATAAGCTTCAAAATTTTGAACAATGATGATTGTTATTTCGTGTGTTAAACCTTGAATGGTTTGATGTTTGATTGAGTACCACGAAATAGATCTGAGATTCATTGGATTTGCTTTACGTTCGAGTCTTGAAATGATATTGAGAGTTGGGGAGTGACGGTGAGGGTTTGGTTGTGTCTTAGATCTATAAAGGTCTTCGAGTTTTATTGTACACCACGAAAGAAAGCTGAGATCTTCCTTTATGTTTTTTTCATTTTGTACGAAAATTGATCTTACTGTGGGTCGAAACTTGTGAGGAGGAAATCAGGAATCAAATTACATATTTATAGTTGCTCATTAGCCAAATGTTTTATATAATAGATGAATATGAAAGGATTGAGCAAACTAAAAGAGTAATTCAATTCGCTTGTTTTAATTACATTAAGTACACCTGTAAATCAGAAAGTTTGTATTATAACCAAACCATCACAACATTCAATTGAGACATCTTTGTATTTTTTCGAGCTTAGAAGTGATTGGACCGTACTTTCTTTTGTGCACAAATCATCTTCTACATTAAATTAAGCTCTTGAATCTTTAGATAGTATAGATACCACCTAGCTATTAAAAGTTTCCATTTTTTCAGTTTTGGGAACGCCTACAAAAAAACACCACCGTCATATACAAAAGACCATTTTATAATCTTTTTAGGCATTATTTGATGAATAAATCAAATAGAGATTGCTTGAATTCTGCCAAATTAAAGGTAACATGGAAGATGAATATGAAAGGATACTGCAGTTGCAAGTATACCAATCATCTCCGGCAATTAAAACAAAAAAGAACATATACAAGTTTGTATTGTACTAATGTAACAAAAGTGCAATTTAATATTATCGTTAGCATAATAATACACTGGTACAAAAACTGGATATCGTCACACCACAAAATGTGTGACTATATGCATATAGTCACACATTTTTTTTTGGTGTGTGTGACGAAAAGTCGCGCCACCGTAGGTATCATATGGTCACATTGTTTAGTTTGTGGCCGTTTTCATTGAAAAAGAGTGACTAAAACCCGAATATGTGTGACCAATTAGGCACAAGTTTTGTTGGATTTATCAGTATGTGTGACTATTTCTCATCCTATGGCCACATGAATATATAATAAATGTGACGATTGTGATGATTTAGTCACACAACGTGTGTTGTTTTTTTCGAGTTAGTCACGTACAATTTAAAAAACAGTGGCCAAAAGTGTGAATAAGTGTGACCATATGCTGTTTAAAGTGAAAGAAATGTGTATTTTGTGTGACTATTGATCATCCAATGGTCACATGAATTTTTGTGTGTGTGTGGCCTTTTGTAATATTTAGTCACACAAAGCATTTTTGTTTTGGGTATTTAGTCACATACAATTAAGCATAAAATGACCAGAAGTGTTAATAAGTGTGACCATATGTTGTTTAAAGTGAAGAAATTTGTATTTTGTGTGACTATTGATCATCCAATTGCCACATGAATTTTTTTTTGTGGCCTTTTGTAAAATTTAGTCACACAACGAATTAAGCAAACAATGACCAAAAGTGTTAATAAGTGTGACTATATACATCTTTTAGTCACATTTAAAAAATCAATATATATCAAAACAAATTCAAATACAATAAAATTGGAATGTATATAACTGAACCACTAATACATATCATATAAGCAGTACTAACTTATAACTAACAGGTGTAACTAATACAATAGCAGTACTAACAGTTGTAACTGATACACTAGCAGTTTCAACAAGGGCTTCATGTTCTTCGTCAACCTTTTTATCCTTTCTATGATTCATGAAAGTAACTGAAGTTATTTGCAGAATGGGAAGTAATCATCTTGTTTTTTTTTTTCTTCAGAAAATTCAGCTCGTGGTGCCCATGCTCATCCCTGATTCATGAAAGCAGTAAGCAACATAAGTAGTAATGTAGCATACTAAGGGTAGATGATGTGGGGAAACTTCACCTGAATAAAACCAAAACCTTTACAATTCCCAGTCTCATCAGTAGTTTTTCCCTAAACTTGAGGTAGGCTTGTTGCTTGGATATTGCAGCCATTAACATACACGAAAACACCCAAAATTCGGCAAGTAAAAATGTGTGTTTGCAGCCATTAACATACACAAAAACATTGAAAATTCAGCAAGTAAAACCGTGTGTTTGCAGCCATTAACATTCACGAAAACACCAAAAATTCAGCAAGTAAAACTGCGTGTTTGCAGCCATTAACATTCACGAAAACACCCAAAATTCAGCAAGTAAAACTGCATGTTTGCAGCCATTAACATTCACAAAACACCCAAAATTCAGCAAGTAAAAAATGCTTGTTTGCAGCCATTAACATACACGAAAAGACACAAAATTCAGCAAGTAAATAGCCGTGTTTCCGGCCATTAACATACACAAAAACACCCAAAATTCAGTAAGTAAAGAGGCGTGTTTGCAGCCATTAACATACAGGAAAAGACCCAAAACTCAACAAGTAAAGAGGCGTGTTTGCAGCCATTAACATACAAGAAAACACCCCAAATTCAGCAACAAAGAGACCTATTTGCAGGCCGTTAACATACACACAAAAAACCCACAATTCAGAAAGTAATGAGACAACCTATTTGCAGCAATTAACATACATAAAACACCCAAAATTCAGCAAGTAGTGACAATCATTCACATACATAATATTCACTTTGTAAAGTACACCAGTACTAGTCCATACATATCACAAAAGTTTTTCAAATTAAATATCGCGTACCTTTACGGTGGTGGTCTAGCGAACTAGTTGTAGCAGTAGACTAGTAGTGTTGTTGCAGCGACCCAGGCAGAAGTGTACATAGAGCTGTTGTAATCAACTGTGTAAGCTAGTATGTAATTCATTGATAAAAAACAATAGCAAAAGTCAAAATCAAACCAAAATTCATGTCACTCATATTCAAGTCAGCCTCTAAAATCAAAATCATAACCAAAAGTTAAAATCATACATTCGATGTCACCAAACACTCAATATAAACCGAGTCTCATCAGTAGTGTATGTTTAGGGAATAAAGAATTAGTTAGTTAGTTAGACCAAACGTATGTCTACATGTCTAGATTCTGTCCAGATTGCTAAAACCTGATTTAAAATCTTCATGAAAGTTGATGCCGTTGTTTGCTTTTCCCTATCTAAATCCTTCAAGTATATGAGCAAGTGCTCCATGGACGCCCTGTGCCAACAAAGATAAATTAACGGGTCAATATCACCACGTCTTTTGATAAGCAAATTAAATTGCGAACAAGACATAATCACAGAGTTTCAACCTGCTTTTTCTTTTGATTTTGAGAACTGTTAATCACAGCCTCTAGTGCAGCTGCAAGCAGTTTATCGTGAAGAGAAGGCAAATATTCCAAATCCTTAGAGAAGCAAATGGAATCACGTCAACATTATCATCTTATATGACTGCTTGCGGCTTGTGTGACAATCAAAATGATAACATAAAGCTACGATACCTGATATTATCACCATCATTCAGTAGAGAGATAAACGCCACTTCTGATCCATTCGTCTACATAGAGATATGTATACCAGCATTTATAAATAAAGAGAGAAAAAAAAATGTATGCGTGTAAGAAAGAAAAATAAACAGAAAGAGAGGGGCCTGATTTCCAGTTCTCCAGACTGATAAAGTGATACTAATCCACAAGTTCTATCATCCTTTTTAAAAGTTGAAGTCCAACAACAAGGCTTCTCAAGTTTTACTTTACGCAACGGCTTATAGTTCCCTTAACAAAATAGAACTTATTATTAGCTCTACACCAGGTCTATTTATTAAGAAAATGGATGGCTCAAAGTGCATTTAAAAGCTTACAACCATCATGAGAACACTAGATTTTACTATTCTATGTAAAAATAATCTGACGGGTCAAACCCCGATCCATTTGACCCATACACGTTTTGTCCCTAACCCATTTGGGCACACCCACTTACCATGTGCATTAAAAAATTGAAAACATATAGTGCTATAGCCATACCTGAACCACAGATTTTAAAGAGTATAAGCACAGAGCATCTTTGAACACCTTAACCTTCGCTTCATCGAGTTCAAGCTCACAAATTTTGGTCTTCTCCACGTTCTCTACCAAAGAAAACATGTCAGCTACCATTTGACTTAAAAAAGGATGACTTATGCAAAGACACATACATCAAATATAGGAAGTGTTTGTTGCTCTTGCTCTGAATTACTCTCATCACCATTACATTCAACATTTTTCGAAACTAAAATCCAAAACAACAATATATAATTAAACATTTAAACCACAATTACTAGATAAAATTGACAATGAAAGCATAAGTTAACATATGTAACATATACTACGATGTAATGAACTTCAATAGTAGCAAACTGATGGTCCCGTTTATATAAATTTGGGGCTACATAAACCCTAAATTAGAAATTACAAAGTAACAAAAATATTTATATAGAAAATCACAAAATCACAAACGCAGAAACGCTTCAAATTGATTCCCTAACTGAAGATATAATACAATAAAGTACCTAATTTATGGATAAAGGAACTTGAAATTGGTGTCGATGACTCGACCGGCGACTAGTGGATGGTGACTAGTGATGGTTTTCGGTTGAGCGCAGAGACGGGTGAGACGGGGCTACTGAAAAGATAGAGATGTGAAGATGAAGATGAAGATTAAGAAAAAAGATTGGGATGTGAGACGGGGAGAATATGAAGATGAAGTGTGAGATTGTGAGAAAAAAGATAGAGATGGGTGGAGGACAATTTGATTTTTGGGGAAAAATTTAGGCGGGGCTATTGAAAAGTTGAGTGGGAAATTTTACTTTGGAAAAACTAAGTGAAAAGTAGCTGTCATTTTTAAATAATGATGTGCATTTGGTCACACTATTCAAGTGTGTGACATATATTTGTCACTTTTAAATGCATATCGTGACTAATGCTTCAAACTTACTTTTCAGTTGCCACACATTTCAAATTCATATGTGTCTAAATTTTTCAACAAAAACTAATAGTCACGTTTAAATAATGTGTGACAAACTTGAGTATATGACTTAGCCATATACACAATTACTTCGTGTGACCATATATGAATTTTGGTCACACTTTTCAATTGCGTGACATATATTTGTCACATATGTATATATATAGTATGACTAATGTTTCAACTTTATTTGTATCCGTCACACGTCTCAAATTATAAGTGACTAAAAAATTAATTTTTTTTTACCAGATACATAGAGTCTGTATCCTCAGATGTAATTCCGAAATGGTCACACAAGTCGGATCAAGTGTGGTTGTTTATTTTATTCTGGTACATTTAGTCACATAAAAAAGCGACTGTGTGGCTGTTCGAAAAACAGCATGTGTGACTAAAACCCATTTTTGTACTTGTGATAGTTTGTATTGTACCACAGTATATATGAATTTTTGTTGAACAAATAAAGAGTTATCATTTAAAAAAAATGCTAAACATATAGGGATATGTTTAATTGATGATTATTGTATTAGACTGACATAATTCACATTAAAAATGGACTTTGGTTTAGCAAGTATCAAAAAGAGTTATTCGACTAAACAAATATGTTACAAAATAAGTTTGGTGGGGAATTGTTGCTCCAAGGTTTTGAAAAGAGACATACAATCAAATAATGAAGTCTAATTGTGTAGTGATTATGGAGCTACAAATCCTTTGTGTTTTGTGTTGCAATGATAAAACTCATTCCTATATTTTAAACCATTTTTTTTAAACAATTCTATCTCAAACATTACGCAATCAATCATTAGATACAATTTGTGCAACGCATGGGTTCGTAAAGCCTTATGGTTTTATAACTCACTATGACAAAAGTGCCAAATAAATAGGCAAAAAATAATTTACGTAACTTATTTATATTAAAAGATTACATGTGAAGACTCTTTTAAATGTAACATCTTTGAAAAAGTCTCTTCACATGTACTCTTTTAATGTAAAGAAACTGTTTTAAATATTGGAAACCTAATTAGTACCGACCATTACACTATGAATATTTAGATACAATCGGTGCAACGCACGGGTTGACAAAGCCTCGTAACCTAAAAACTCAAACGTGTTTGAAATAACTTACTATGAAAGTATAAACAAAAAGCATTTTATCATACAAAAAGTAAAAAGTAATGAATGTTAGTGTGTTTATTTTAAATAAATAAAAAAAAAAAATATTTGAATATAACGGAGTGGTGCGGTGCGGTTATTCGGTGGAAATCGAAACCGCACCACAAAATGCCGGTTTTCTATTTTTAAGAACCGCACCGCCGGTTTTTATTGCGGATCGATTTTTACTGTGTAGATTTTTTTAGTTTTTTGGTTTGCGGTGCGGTTCCTTCTTACCCTATCATCCAACATAGGTTTCTTTCCTATTTCCACCCTGATATGTGACCCGCGATTCGATGTATACTATTACCAAACAAGATGAGAATATATATGTGCGTGTATGGCAATATATTACTCCCTCCGTCCCATATTAAGTGTCCATAATAGAATCTTGGGATGTCTCAAATTAAGTGTCCATATTGTATTCCAACCAATGAGATGAGACTTTAGTGTGTAAAAATGATATTTAATTGGTGGAGTGCTTAGTTAGTGGAATTTCCTAAAACTTTGTGAATTTTGAAAATGAACACTTAATATGGGACGGAGAGAGTAATATATTTGGCAACAAGGCGTGTCAAGTCGCCAGCTTTGACCTCAACTTTTTTATTTCTATTTTAGCCATGCTTTAACCTTATTTAAACATGTTTTTGTTTGCAGCTAGAGTAGTATAAAAGAGCGGCAATCACATCTATGAAATTGCAAGTCCAAGCACAATGACATCTTTTCAAAGCCTCACCATACTCTTATTCTTCTCTCTTGTAACATTTTCGTTTGCTGCTTTAGATCCAAATAAACTACCTAAAAACCGTGCCATTCACTTTCCCATTCGAAAAAATGATACTAGTCTTCAATACTACAACACCTTTGATTTTGGAGAGTCACGTATCATTATTGATGCATTAATTGATCTTGGAGTGGAATCTGTTTGGTTTGATTGTAGGTCATACGTTTCATCGACTTATAAACGAATCTCATGTGGTTCAAACAGATGTCAGAAAGCCAAGGGGTGGTATGAATGTATAGGGTGCAACTCAACTCCTAGACCAGGGTGTTCCAACAACACCTGCGGTGTCCTTGCTTTCAACCCCAACCGACTATACTTCATAGCTCAAGAACTTGGTGAGGATACAATGAGGGCATCATCAACAGATGGACGCTTTGTTTTGAGAGATTACGACGCACCCAAATTCCAATTCACTTGTGCAGACTCTGATATTATAGATGGCAAACCTGGTGACCATACAAAAGGTTTGGTTGGCCTTGCAAGAACTCAACTTTCATTGGCTTCTCAAATTTCATCTTCATTCAATTTGGCTCCAAAATTTTCTCTTTGTTTACCATCATCGTCTGAAAATGGATTAGGGGACATATATGTTGGTGGAGGGCCGTATTACATGCCACCTAGTCCCCAAGATCAATCTTTATCACTTATAAGGACCCCACTCGCTGTCAATCCAGTTAGCCCACCTCCAATTTATTCTGAGGGAGCTCCATCCAATGAGTATGTCATCAGTGTTCAAGACATTGAAATCAATGGTAAACGTGTATCGTTTAATTCATCTTTGTTATCTTTCGATAAAAATGGGTTTGGGGGAGCCAAGATTAGTACTATAGCACCTTATACCACTTTACACGCATCCATTTATAAGCGTCTGGTTAAAGATTATGTGAAGGCAGCCGCTCTGAAGAAAATCAAAAGGGTAACATCTGTAGCCCCATTTGGAGCATGCTTTGTGTTAGTACAAATCTTGGGCTCAATGCAAGGTCTAGTTTAAGCTAGCTCTCGGCAGGGGCGGATCTTGTGCTAAGTATCTGTAAAGCTGCTAAGAAAAGATAACACCGTTAGTCTCACCGCGGAAGGGGGTTTCCGCGGTCAGCCTCCGGTGTGAGAGTAAGTGTATTGTTTATAGAGAGAAAGTATATGTGCGGATTGTGAGAGTTAATGCTATGTGGTGTATTAGTTGAGGGTCATAAATGAGGTAGGGGTATTTATACTACCCACACCTGCTACCTGCAGCAGCATCGGGACTAAGCGAGCCGAGCTATGCCTAGTCTAGCAGGTAGGTGTCAGGTCACGTGCGGGACATAATCTCGAGAGATCTGGGATGGCGGTGTGGCGGCGCTCGACCATGTGTCCTGGCCCGTCTTGGCAAGACCGGGGTCTATGGTATGTTCTTGTCCGGCCCAGCTTGGCCGGGCCGGGGTCCAGCATGGTTCGGATTACCCCAGGGTCGGGGCTATTATAAGCATGTCCGGCCCGGTATGTTGGGTCTGCGGGTACTATACACGATTAAGTCCCCCCAGTCTAGTATACTTGTCTTGTTTGAGAACAAGTGTTCTAGACTTTTTCGGTGTTCCGCGGCTATAGATGCCGTGTCTCGCTGGCTAGACTTTTGTTTACAATTCCGCGGCTGACATTGTCGCGTGTCCCGTCTTGCTAACTAGATATTCCACTTGCCGCTTGCTTCGGGTGTGACAGCCTGTCATTGGTATTCACGAAGCGTTTTTACCCACTTATTTACTGACTGACTTGACGTTTTGACGGCTGACCGTTCGTTTTCTGCGACCATTGTGACCGTTCATCTGGGTAGATCTTCGACCGTTCAATAAGTGTCCGAGGACGTGTCAAATTTGTGGCCTTTCGATCTAACTGATGGCGTGTGTGTGCGTGGCTATAAATACAAAGGGGCATCCCTCTGTTATACTTTTTTCACACACAATAATTATTTTTACCACTCTATAGAAAAAAGACTCCTACCGCCTTTATCATTCCTGCTTCCGTTACTTCCGGGACTAGATTTTCAGGTTAGGTTTCTTCTACATTCCGTTTTTTGATCACCTAGGATGGCACCAGACCGTATAGATAGCGTGACCTCTAAGCTTACCCAGTAAGCTTTAGATGAGTTTTGTAGGAAATATAACATCCCCGGTCAACTTTTAACGGAGGCGCCCGGTGTCCGGGATACTATTAGGGATGCACCGGAGGGAAAGATAGGTGTTTATACTAGGTTTTTTGAGTTGAGTAATTTTAGGATCCCTCTTTCGCTGTTCTTACTACGCGTTTTGGAGTATTTTTAGGTCCACCTTTCCCAGTTGTCGGTTCTAGTGGCGTGTAGGATTAGTCATTTCGAGATCCTCTGTCGCGTCCATGGTGGTACTCCCACTGTTGCCCTTTTTAGGAAATTTTACTACGCCGGTATCAACAACGGCTGGATGACCTTAGAAAAAAGGAAAGGTCCTAAATCCTTAGTGGTCCCCGTCTGCTATACTGCCGCTCTTGATTTGGTCAAGAATTGGAAGGATAACTTCTTCTTTGTCAAGCGAACCATTTTCTCGCTTTCCATTCCGTGGTACGACAAAGTGTCGATAGAACGTGACCCTCCTCCTTCTAACGCGGATGTGGATCAGGAGTTGTTGCGGCTCCTTGATACTCGGAGGGCCGCTTTCAAGAAGTATCCGGACGTTTTTTTTTAACATTATAGGGTTGAGTCAGATCTGGGATGATGATACCAGCCGTCCTACTTTTTTATGGCCGGATGATTCGGGTGGGTTGCTAGATCTGTCTTATTATTATTTTTCATATGTGTCCGCATCTAACCATGTACTTTAATTTTTGCAGAGATGGATTTGTTCTCCTTCATTAGTCAGCCGGATCCCTTCAAGGTGGCGACCGGGGAACTTACTCTAAAGGAGGGTTAGCCCACCTTGAGGGCGGAGACGGCCTCCCGTGTTGTTGAGTCATCGGAGAATGTGATTAGATTGTCGGAGCGTACTGTGGTGGATGAGCTAGAGGCTGCTAAGGCCGGGAAGAAGAGGGTGACCATCGATGCACCAGAGAAACCCCAGAAGAGAAAGAGGCTTGTTCGTAAGGAAACCGCGGCTGGGTCGGGTACGCCTTGTCTTTTTTTTTTTTTTTTTTTTTTTTTTTTTTTTTTTTTTTTTTTTTTTTTTTGTTCGTGTATATGTTGCCTGTACTGATGTCTTTTTCGTTTTTATTTTTCAGGTGGTCTTTCTGCGGAAGATCCTCCTGTGCTCGAACTTCAGGACGAGTCAGGGGATGGGTTGCAGCGTTCTGGTCCTCACACTGATGCCAACATCATGAAGAATGCCACTGTTGTCTCTTCTGATTCCGCTGCTCCTGCTCATCAAGATTCTGAGGGTAGGGCCTTCGAGACTTCTTATCTGGACCCTACTGAGTCCATCAACCGTGAGTCTGCCGGCCCGTTTGTTGAGGCTTCAAACCCGGATCATGCCGAAGATGTGTTCGAACAAGTTGAGACCGGGTTTGAAAGGGTTGTTGATTCCGGGGACTTCTACCAGTCCGTTTCTGTTGATACTGCTGAGGCTTCATTTACATATGTTCCGAAGTGGCTGCCTATTAATTGGTTCAAGATGGATGACCCTTGGATTTGTCGTAGCTTCGTGGATAACCTTGCTACACCTGGGTATGTGTTCGTGCTTCGCAATATGGCAGCTGAAGACTTGCTGAACCAGTACAACCTGCTCACTTCTCAACAGGTTTGTATGAGTTCGGAAGTTCGTCTATGGTTGGAGTATGAACTTTAGCAGAATCACAAGTTAGGTAGGAAGCTGGAGAGGAGGGATAAGCTAATGACTGACCTTAGGGCTCGGGCTTGTGAGCTGGAAGGTGAGTCATTTCAGACAGCTGAGCTCCGTAGTTGAGTATCCGAACTGGAGGCGGCCGGGGAAGCCAAGGACAAGGAGTTGGCTGAACTCCGAGCCAAGGACCAGGAGTTGGCTGAACTCCGGGCCAAATGTGATAGGCTATCTGGGGAGGTAGCCTCAGCTGGGGACTTGGCCGCAAAGAATGCAGAGTTGACTTAGAGGGTGGCGGGTTTAGAGATAGTTTGTGGTACCTTGGAGTCGCAGGTTAAGGGTGAGGAGCAGTTGGGTAAGCTTTTTGTGGAGAGGGAAGAGGCCATCTGCGCCAGCTTCGAAGAACATATAGCAGATTTGGATAAGAGGCTGGCCGCTTTGAATGCGAAATTTGATACGGAGCTCTTCCCTCAGTGTTTGATGGTTGTTGAGGGTAAGAGATGGGTCATCGGCCATGGTTTTCGCAAGGCCTTCCAGAAGTTTAAAGTGTGCCTAGAGTTGAAGACCAGGCTGGGTGAGTGCATCTCCGCGGCTCTTGCTGAGGGGCTCCATCAGGGGTTAGAGGCCGGGGTTGTTCATGGGTCAAAGGGAGTTAAGCTTGAGGATGTAACAGCCTACAATCCCGAGGCTCAAAAGTGCTACCAGGATGCGGTGGTGAGGTTGGCGAATGTGCTTTTTTCGCTGCTGGACTCCCTTGAAGCTTGTAAGGATGCTCCCTTAGAGTTTTTGATGTTCCAGTTGGTGTTGGAGGAGGAGCGTGCTCCGGGGTCTTCGGAGTTTACATTTAGGCCTCCGATTACGGAAGAGCGCATCCTTCCAGAGTCTGTGCTTAAGTCTGTCACCGCTCGTCCCAAGTCCATTCCCGCGTACAAAGAAATGAAGAACAAGAAATATGGGACCGAATTTGATTATAGTGACAAAAGTCTTGTTGTCTCGACTCCCGCTCCAGCCACTTCTGGGCCATCCTCCAGTGTTTCTCCTGCAGTTTTCGAGCCTAGGACCATCACTATTCCTTCAGGGCCGGTGACTGCTCCAACCGGGGATGATAGTACTCAAAACGATGATATGTTTGACACATCGGTCCTTGGCAAGATTGACCCTAAGGAGTTTTCTTGAAGCTTATCTTAGTAGTTTTGGTTTCTTCGGCGGTTCTTCGGGCGATATTTTGACTATATCTGCCTTGCCGCGTCTTTGTGAACCTTTTATTATAATCTTTGTTGATGTAATCTGGATGTATGCATCCGTAGATATTGTAACTGACTATGAATATAACTTAACTATTTTTGCTGTGTTTACACTTTGTTGCTTTGTTGCTTTTAGTATATTTTTTTTTCTTTTTGCCGGGGTTTGGATGGCCGGACTTGATTTGCTATCTCTGTGTATCCATACTTAGAATTCCGGGGATAGCTTAATTGGTCAATGGGCTTGCAATACCACTTATATGCCTTAGTTAATTCTGAGGTTTATTGTCCTCATGCCGGGCTTGCAACACATCTTACGCATTTTTATGATTGTGGAATTGATTTTCGGGTTATGTATGCATATGACAAGAGTAAATAATAAAAGAAAAATGATAAATAACTTTTGGAAAATTTGCGGAGTTGATTGGACTCCGCATGTCTTTAATAGAAAGAAATTACATAAAATTGACCAAGTACGCTAGGGTGAGTTCCTGCTACCGGTCTTTACCGCGGCCAGCTACAAGAATGGGAACACTTACATTACACATAACATTTCTTGAGGTTCCGGATATTCCAATTCCGGGGTAGGTCTTGGCCATTTTGGTTCCTGAGCCGGTATGCCTCTTTGCCCAACGCTTCCACAACTTCGTATGGGCCTTCCCATTTAGGGCCCAGTTTTCCGGTGTTCTCAACCTGGCTGGCCTCATTGTTGCGGTAAACGAAATCTCCTGGTTTGAAACTTGTGCCGCGGACCTTGGCATTGTAGTACTTCTCTATCTTTTCCATACTTCTTGCTTCTTCGATGGCCGCGACCTCTCTTCTTTCTTCTATGAGATCCAGGTTCAGTCGTAGGGCTTCATCGTTTTCTACTGGATCGAAAAGAGCACACCTTAGGGAAGGCATTTCTATTTCCACGGGAATCACGGCCTCCGTCCCGTAAGTCAGGGAGAATTTCGTGTCTCCGTTGCTGGATTTAATCATGGTCCGGTGTGCCCACAGCACATGTGGCACCTCTTCCAGCCAATCTCTGCTTCCCTGGTCAATTCTCGCTTTGATTCCTTCTCCCAAGCTCCTGTTTGCCCTTTCGACCAGCCTGTTTACCTGCGGATGTTTAACTGATGCGAACCGCTGCCTAATGTTAAGTTTTTCGCACCAGTCCTTGAAAGGGTTGTCTCTGAACTGTTTGCCATTATTTTACACAATTTCCCCCGGAAGGCTGTACCTGCACACAATATTGTCCCACACAAATTTTTTCACTTGATTTCCGGTAATGGTTGCAAGGGCCTTGGCCTCAATCCACTTTGTAAAGTAGTCTATTCCCACTATCAAATACTTAATCCTTCCTGGAGCTTCTGGGAATGGGCCGCAGATGTCTAGGGCCCATTTATAAAATGGCTAGGGAGAGGTGATAGGGGCCAACTTATGCTGCGGATTCTTGGGAACTAGTCGGTGGACTTGGCATTCTTGACATTTTCGTATCACTTCCCTTGCGTCCCTATGCATGGTAGGCCAATAGTATCCGGATCTGATTGCTTTTGCCATGATAGCCCGCGGTCCGGAGTGCATGCTGCATGATCCTTCGTGGATTTCTCTAATCACATAGTTGGCTTGTATTGGACCTACGCACCACAACCACGGCTCTAGGAATGACTTACGGAATAAGACTCCGTCAATGATGGTATATTGTCTTGCCTTTATCTTTAACTTCCTAGCCTTTTTCTGTTCCGCGGGTAGCACCCTATTTCCCAAGTATTCAAGGAGTGGGGTCATCCAGGTATCCCATTCTTCTTCTACCACTGTCATGACTTCTTTCTCCTCGATTGATTTTTCTTTTAGGACTTCAACCAAGACTTGCTTTGTCAGATGAACAAAACTGGTGTAGGCTATTTTGCTCAATGCATCTGCCTGCTTATTTTGACTCCGCGGAACCTGTCTTATCGAGAACGTGCGGAATCCTTGTATCAGCGTCCGAGCTTTTGCTAGATACCGCATCATGCTTTCCTCCTTTGCTTCATACACATCATTGATTTGGTTTGCGACCAGCCGAGAATCCACATTCGCGGATAGGTCCTTCACCCCCATTTGCTCCGCTATCCTTAAACCAGCAAGCAATGCTTCATATTCTGCCTCGTTGTTGGACGTGTCAAACTCAAACCTTAGAGCATAGGTGAATTCTACACCTTCAGGATTTGTAAGAATTAAGCCTGCCCCGGAACCTTCTTGGCAGGAAGATCCATCAGTGTACAGATTCCATGGCTCAGCATACAGCAATTCTTTTGAGGGTGTTTCCATTGCCAGGGCTTCTTCCTCCGAAACCTCCGCAATGAAATCCGCCAACACCTGGCCTCTTATAGCTGACCGCGGTCTAAAGCTGATGTCATGCTCCCCTTGCTCGATAGTCCATTTGGCCATCCTACCCGTATTCTCTGTTTTTGCCAGCATTTCCTTGATCGGTTGGTATGTGATGACAACTACCAGATGTGCTTGAAAATACCTTCTGAGCCTTCAAGCCACGTGAATTAATGCTAACACCAGTTTTTCCATTGGACTATAGTTTATCTCCGGACTTTGAAGTGCATGGCTGATAAAGTATATAGGTTCCTGTCGTGGCCCTCTTTCCGCCAGCAGAACTGCACTGATAGCTTCCTTTGCCGCGGATAAACACATTATCAGTTTCTCTCTTGGTCGGGGGGCCATAAGAGGGGGAAGGTTAGCAATGTGCTTTTTCATTTCTTTGAATGCCTGCTCCGCTTCTGGTGTCCAGTGGAAGTTACTTTTTTTGACACATTTCTTCAGCGTCTTGAAGAATGGCAAGGATTTTTCCGCGGACTTTGATAGGAAGCGGTTGAGACTCGCTAATTTCCAGTTCAAACTTTGCACTTCCTTCAAGGTTCGTGGGGAAGGTAATTGGGCAACGACCTCGGATTTCTCCGGACATGCCTGCATTCCCTGTTTACTGACCACATGTCCTAGAAACATCCCTTCCTTTGCCCCAAAGGTGCACTTCTTTGGGTTTAGCTTCATGTTAATTTTTCGGAGTGTCCCAAAAGTTTCTTCTATATCCCTTAACATCTCTTTCTCCGAGTGGCTTTTGATGACCAATTCGTCTACATATACCTCCAAGTTTCTTCCAATCTGTCTTTCGAAAGCTTTATCCACCAGCCGCTGATATGTGGCTCCCACATTTTTCAAGTCGAAAGACATTTTTTTGTAGTAAAAAATCCCTTGGTTTGTGTGGAATGCGGTTTTCTTTTCATCTTCCGCGGCCATCTGGATTTGGTGGTATCCTTATACGCATCCAAAAAGCACTTAAAGGTGTATCCACAAAGAGACTCAATTTTTCAGTCGATCTCCGGAAGGGGGTAACAATCCTTTGGACAAGCTTTGTTCAAGTCTTTGAAGTCTGCACACATCCTCCAGCTCCCGTCTCTTTTCTTGACTAGAACCGGATTTGATAGCCAGTCATGGTAGTGAACTTCCCTCATTATATCGGCTTCTACCAATTTTGCCACGTCATCATTGATTGCCTTGTTTCTCACCGGGGCTTGCCCTCGTTTCTTCTGTTTTACCGAGGCATACCCTTCCTGGATACTCAGCCTATGTTCAGCTATGCTCCGCAGCACTCCAGTCATATCCGACGGTTGCCAAGCGAAGATGTCCAAGTTGCTTTTCAACAATTCACATAGGTCCTTTTTTCCTTGATCAGTTAAGCTTCCCCCTATGATGATGGTCTGGTCTGGAAATTCAGGATGTATTGCTACTTTGACACCCTCTTTTGCCGGGGTTTCGCCAGAACTCTGATGGGGTTGGGGTTCCGTGACCATTTGGCATTCTACCGGAATGACTTTGTCGCTATGCAAGGTGACTACTCCGCCTTGGGTGGGGAATTTTATCATACCGTGTGCCGTGGAAGGGATGATTTTTAACTGCCGTATCCCCGGTCTTCCTATTATACCATTATACTGGGAGGGTGATCTAACCACCATGAAATTCATCCATGCACTAGCCGAGTTCTCTTCATCACCCAATGTTACTTCCAACAGGATTTGCCCTAAGGGCCACGATATCTCACCGCTGAAACCGAGGAGTGGTGTTGTGGCGGGGACCATCTTTTTCCTGATTTCTGGGCTAAGGCGGTTAAAGCAGTGCTCGTAGAGCATGTAACACCCCAACCCGACAAGGGCAAAGGTATCACAAATACGGATTCTTATCAGAACAACACAAGCATAAGACATAAATAATACAATAGGATTCCAAGGTTTACAATGAAAATTCTGAAATTACAAGGCTATAAAAGAATATACAAAATTTCTAAGTCTGAAATACGAATCTCTTCTAGCAATCTCAACTCCAGAATAGCTAACAGGGTCTTCTAAGTCCAAGGTTTTCTCTATTAATAACTCAGCTTCCAAATAAAACCTGCCGCGGGAAAAGAAACGCGACTGAGCTTAAAAAGCCCACTGAACAGATATATAATAAACGGAAACGAAAACAAACAGAAATGGAAGTAAAAGGAAAAGAACAGATATAGCATAATGAAATAGATAAGTAAAGGTACAGAGAGAGAGTAAAGGTTTAGGACAGTAATCCACCACGAGCCCAGAAACAGAAATACCATATCCATGTAACCATAGCAGAAATCCAGAGGGGATGCCTCTCAAGTAACCAGATAATATGAGGGGTGACCTCATGTATCCAACAGAAATATATGGAGTAGCTAGCTCCCAGAACATGAAAGATGTGGATTGCACCCACCATCAGTCACCAGAAATCAGATATATCAGAATCATCACAAAACAGAACGAACCTAGGATGCATCCATACGCCCCCCAGAACAAATCATATTGGCCATAATATCAGTAGTGTGCATGCATATCAGAATCAGAATGGGGACGGTGTGGCTAATTACTCGAACCACACACGAGTCATGCCAGTGGTGCATCACAGACACGGCCATGTTACCTTCATGGCTAGGGAACAAATTTTGGCTCGGGTATCAAACTGGGAGTCAAAGGTCAAAGGTCAAAGGTTCAAAGGTTCATATCATAATCAGGGTGTCATATCAGAAGGTTCAACATCAGAAGGTCAATATCAGGAGGTCAATAGTCCAAGTTCCATAGTAACAGTTCAATTAAAAAGGTTTCAAATTAAGAGTCCATTTAAAGAATCTTTTAATAACGGTCTTCATAAAAATGATCTTTCAAATGGTTTTTCATAAAGATAATCTTTTAAAATGGTTTTCATAAAAGTTAGTAAAATCCCAATTAAAAGAGTATTGTATCACATTTGTAGTCATCATTTTAAAATAGCTTTTTCTCAAATCATTTTCAGGTAAGAATTAAAGAGGTTTTCACAGTCTAGGTTCATATCCTAGATCAAAGGTTCAAATCAAAGGAATCATGGCAAAGAATCAAGTCAGAGGCTAAACAGATCAGAATCATGAAAGAGATCACAGGAAACCTTACAGAGAAGGTCAGAATATCTGTACCTTATTCCAAAAGCAAAACAAACTCAGAGATGAATAAGATGAAACAGAGTCAAGTCCTCTCCTTCTTCACACCTAGAGGGGTAGAAAAGAATTACAAACCTTTCCATTTTTAGCAGCTTTCCATTTTTAGAAAGTTTCCTTATTTAGAATGTTTCTATAATTAACAGGGTTCCAATATTCTCATTAATATTCACAAATTATCCAGAGTTTCCTTTTTAGCTTTTAGATTCCCCAAGTTACTCTTTTAGTCCTTTAGGTTTCATAATTTACACTTATATCCCTTTACTTATCAAAGTTACGAAATGAAACCCTAGATTCACATAGTTTACATTTTAACCCCTCTCATTAGTTTATTAACACATCAAGCATTTTATTTTCCAAGATTATAGAGTGTGCCCTCAAATTAACGTATTATACGAATTATACCTTCAAGTTTCATGATTTACAATTTATAACCCTTAGTTTAGGAAAATAACAATTTACACCCTTTTTAAAAGTCTTAACAGCTTTTAAGCCTTAACTGGACCTGTTTCAAATAATTTATGAACCATATTAAACCTTCGAAATAAAATCTATAAAAATTCACAGACGTTCCCCAGGGTCTTAAGTATTTTATGTAATTTTTCCAGATTTTATTAAGTTGTCTAGGTACGAACTAAAAATCCTTTTTCCCAACCTGTTCCAGAACCGGATTAAATAAAAACACCCGATCATTTTTCATCTGTTTTCCCAGTCTAGAAAATTTATAAAATTCTAAAAAAATTCCAGTAATTAGCTAACATGTTATATATTACTCAGCTCAAAGGAAACATCCTAATTAGTTATGGTTTGAAAATGATAAATGAAAAACCCGGACTGTTTTTCCAGACTTTACAAATCCGATCAGACACATAATTTTACAAAAAACAAAAAGTAACCTTCCAGGCCTCCAAAAATTACAAACTAAATTTTCCCAGGTAGCCACTTCATTGAACTTAGTTTGAGACTCAAAAACCATCCCAATACCCGTCCACATCATTTAGTTACAGCCGGTTAAAGTCGAGCAAAGTTCCAGATCAGTAGCAATTATCACAGAATCATGTATATACTTAGGGTTTTGTTCATCCCGTTCATTAGTTCTTGACACCAACGATTTTAGGTGAGTCCACAACATATTTAGGTCAATTCTTAAGTGTATTGTCGTGTACATATCAACTCAAAACAACACAACACCACAGATCGATTCATAGGCCATTCTTAGTTTGTTATTTTATGTGGATTGTTTTATAATTTTATGTAACATGTTCTAGTTTATTATGAATATGGATTGACGAGGATTAAACAAGGTTCAAAACAAGAATCAACAAGAGAAGTAGAATTAAACAAGGATTTAAGAGTTACCCTCGAAGTGCTACAAAGAAGAATGAAGAACAAAAGGGTCGAATACCCACAGAAAATCAGCCGAACACCTTAGATAAAACCTCACTTCGTGCAACCCTATACACCATCGATCGAAGAACAATTGTGCCCGGAATATTACACGTCTAACCACCACTTTGAAACCACAAAAACCACCCTTCTGCTGCTGTGATTTGTCGACAGAAAAAGGAAGAAGAGACACCCTTCTGCTGCTGTGATTTGTCGACAGAAAAAAAAAAAAAAAAAAAAAAAGAAGAGAGGAGGCAGCCGAGATTTTTGGTGTAGAGAGTTTTTTTAGGGTTTGTTGATCTTCGGTTTGTATTTTTTTTTTTTTTTTTTTTTGAAGAAGAAAAGGATAAGTGTGATATTAAAGGGGAGGTGCCGAGCAAGGAGGAGGGGAGGGCCAAATTTTCGGAATTATAAGGGTGGACCAAATCAATAGTGATCATGATTGAAAATTTCCAAAGTTAACTTGTATATTCAAATTCAAAATGATTTAATTTTGTGTACTATATATAATATTCGGCTAGGGGTGATAAAAGAAAAGTCCAAGGCAACATTTTAATGTGTTATATGCAGCTTAGTATGATTTTGTTTCATAAGTTATTAGTTTACCAAGCTTCGGAATCAATTCGGTGCATTAAGGACTTGTTGTGTGAAAGTTTTAGATTGTAGGGGCATGTTTTAAAATTTTCGGGTTTTACAACTCTTCCCCTCTAACAAAAAAAAATTTCGTCCTCGAAATTTGCAGGAAGCAGAGAGAGAAGAGAACGGAATACTCATACGGGATGCGAACAAGATTTCAAATCGAATTAATTGTATTCACAGCAGAGAGCTCTTCAAGAAGTTTAAGATTCACAACTGAGGTCAACAGAATGCAGCACGAGAGTCCAAATTCACGCAGATATTTAACGAACGAAGGTAGAATATACGCATAGGTAGAATGAACCTAAGGTCTCACTAATCACGGATAATCCATCGGGAGTCAAGCTCTAAACTTCTTAGGTACTTCCCAAGATATCCTATGGCCACAATGAGGGCACGTTATATGGTGTAAGTATTATCACGTTAATAATACCAGCACCACATAATTATGCCTTCATGATGATCATACTTTATCTCAAGTCGTGAACAAAACAACCTATCTTAATCCACCTAGTACTTCTATAGTCTCAGAGGTCAACAAAGTCGATGTCATAGTCAAGAGGGAAAACAAACTACTCGCAAGAGTATCGGAATCCCAGATTGCCTATCAGATTAAGGTATGCCGTCCACAAGCGTCAGATCTTCCACAATTCATCAAAGCCATCATGGAACTGAAATGCTTCTAAGGAACTTAAATCATCAGAGGGTCTTAAATTTGAGAATACTCGGAGGTGAAACAAAATCGTGAACTTGTGTCTGGTTCGTCAAGCCTCCTGCTGTTCTTCTTGGAGTAATGTGAATTTCTGGCACGATCTTGAAATCCTTCATCCTCCATTCTGCCCCCGCTCTCAATTCATCTTAGTACAACCAAGGTGAATAGGGAAGTTAGACTGCATGTCTTCATCAGCTCCAGGTTCGCCGTCTTGAGTAGATTTCTTCTTCTGCATCGTCAACACTTCTGCCTTGTAAGGGATGCCTTCACTCTTCAGGGTAGCCGTCGTTGTTGTTAACATTTCGAGTGCTCAATCAACCAATCCCTTATCAATATGGAATCGAAGTTGACTATCCAAGAAAGACGGATCAACCAGGCAAATCTTATCGTTCAAAAGTGAGAGGGAAACATTTTTATACTCATGGTTAAACACCACAAGACTTTTCATAGGGATAGAGAGGGGTAAGACGGAATCAAATAGTGTCAGAAGATTCATAGGTGCTTATCAAAGGCAAGAGACAAACAACAGAATGTATCGAGTACGTCATCGCCGTGGAGATTTTTAGAATTGTCCGAAGAGGCATCAAAATGATTAACAAAAAGATCAGATATCAGAGTTGGAATTTAAAGATAAGGTTCAATAGTGTCAGGTACTTTCTATGCAAATTTCAATGTTTCAAAGCTTAATTAGGTTTCAAATCTTAGGTGTAAGGCATAAGCTTTCAATTTACAAAAGTGATCTCAATAAGCTTTAACCAAGAGCAAGGTACGAATCAGAGTGATGCGGAAGCAATGATACCTAAACAAATGCCTTATAGGGAAATCCTAGAGCAATTCTTACAGGTTATCTTATGAGCGCCTATAGTGGAAACCTAGTGGTCCAAACTTCACAGGTCAAGGGTAAATGTATTACAAGTCGCAGCCTGGTCTCTGACACCATAATTGTAACACCCCAACCCGACAAGGGCAAAGGTATCACAAATACGGATTCTTATCAGAACAACACAAGCATAAGACATAAATAATACAATAGGATTCCAAGGTTTACAATGAAAATTCTGAAATTACAAGGCTATAAAAGAATATACAAAATTTCTAAGTCTGAAATACGAATCTCTTCTAGCAATCTCAACTCCAGAATAGCTAACAGGGTCTTCTAAGTCCAAGGTTTTCTCTATTAATAACTCAGCTTCCAACTAAAACCTGCCGCGGGAAAAAAAACGCGGCTGAGCTTAAAAAGCCCAGTGAACAGATATATAATAAACGGAAACGAAAACAAACAGAAATGGAAGTAAAAGGAAAAGAACAGATATAGCATAATGAAATAGATAAGTAAAGGTACAGAGAGAGAGTAAAGGTTTAGGACAGTAATCCACCACGAGCCCAGAAACAGAAATACCATATCCATGTAACCATAGCAGAAATCCAGAGGGGATGCCTCTCAAGTAACCAGATAATATGAGGGGTGACCTCATGTATCCAACAGAAATATATGGAGCAGCTAGCTCCCAGAACATGAAAGATGTGGATTGCACCCACCATCAGTCACCAGAAATCAGATATATCAGAATCATCACAGAACAGAACGAACCTAGGATGCATCCATACGCCCCCCAGAACAAATCATATTGGCCATAATATCAGTAGTGTGCATGCATATCAGAATCAGAATGGGGACGGTGTGGCTAATCACTCGAACCACACACGAATCATGCCAGTGGTGCATCACAGACACGGCCATGTTACCTTCATGGCTAGGGAACAAATTTTGGCTCGGGTATCAAACTGGGAGTCAAAGGTCAAAGGTTCAAAGGTTCATATCATAATCAGGGTGTCATATCAGAAGGTTCAACATCAGAAGGTCAATATCAGGAGGTCAATATCAGGAGGTCAATAGTCCAAGTTCCATAGTAACAGTTCAATTAAAAAGGTTTCAAATTAAGAGTCCATTTAAAGAATCTTTTAATAACGGTCTTCATAAAAATGATCTTTCAAATGGTTTTTCATAAAGATAATCTTTTAAAATGGTTTTCATAAAAGTTAGTAAAATCCCAATTAAAAGAGTATTGTATCACATTTGTAGTCATCATTTTAAAATAGCTTTTTCTCAAATCATTTTCAGGTAAGAATTAAAGAGGTTTTCACAGTCTAGGTTCATATCCTAGATCAAAGGTTCAAAGCAAAGGAATCATGGCAAAGTATCAAGTCAGAGGCTAAACAGATCAGAATCATGAAAGAGATCACAGGAAACCTTACAGAGAAGGTCAGAATATCTGTACCTTATTCCAAAAGCAAAACAAACTCAGAGATGAATAAGATGAAACAGAGTCAGGTCCTCTCCTTCTTCACACCTAGAGGGGTAGAAAAGAATTACAAACCTTTCCATTTTTAGCAGCTTTCCATTTTTAGAAAGTTTCCTTATTTAGAATGTTTCTATAATTAACAGGGTTCCAATATTCTCATTAATATTCACAAATTATCCAGAGTTTCCTTTTTAGCTTTTAGATTCCCCAAGTTACTCTTTTAGTCCTTTAGGTTTCATAATTTACACTTATATCCCTTTACTTATCAAAGTTACGAAATGAAACCCTAGATTCACATAGTTTACATTTTAACCCCTCTCATTAGTTTATTAACACATCAAGCATTTTATTTTCCAAGATTATAGAGTGTGCCCTCAAATTAACGTATTATACGAATTATACCTTCAAGTTTCATGATTTACAATTTATAACCCTTAGTTTAGGAAAATAACAATTTACACCCTTTTTAAAAGTCTTAACAGCTTTTAAGCCTTAACTGGACCTGTTTCAAATAATTTATGAACCATATTAAACCTTCGAAATAAAATCTATAAAAATTCACAGACGTTCCCCAGGGTCTTAAGTATTTTATGTAATTTTTCCAAATTTTATTAAGTTGTCTAGGTACGAACTAAAAATCCTTTTTCCCAACCTGTTCCAGAACCGGATTAAATAAAACAACCCGATCATTTTTCATCTGTTTTCCCAGTCTAGAAAATTTATAAAATTCTAAAAAAATTCCAGTAATTAGCTAACATGTTATATATTACTCAGCTCAAAGGAAACATCCTAATTAGTTATGGTTTGAAAATGATAAATGAAAAACCCGGACTGTTTTTCCAGACTTTACAAATCCGATCAAACACATAAATTTACAAAAAACAAAAAGTAACCTTCCAGGCCTCCAAAAATTACAAACTAAATTTTCCCAGGTAGCCACTTCATTGAACTTAGTTTGAGACTCAAAAACCATCCCAATACCCGTCCACATCATTTATTTATAGCCGGTTAAAGTCGAGCAAAGTTCCAGATCAGTAGCAATTATCACAGAATCATGTATATACTTAGGGTTTTCTTCATCCCGTTCATTAGTTCTTGACACCAACGATTTTAGGTGAGTCCACAACATATTTAGGTCAATTCTTAAGTTTATTGTCGTGTACATATCAACTCAAAACAACACAACACCACAGATCGATTCATAGGCCATTCTTAGTTTGTTATTTTATGTGGATTGTTTTATAATTTTATGTAACATGTTCTAGTTTATTATGAATATGGATTGACGAGGATTAAACAAGGTTCAAAACAAGAATCAACAAGAGAAGTAGAATTAAACAAGGATTTAAGAGTTACCCTCGAAGTGCTACAAAGAAGAATGAAGAACAAAAGGGTCGAATACCCACAGAAAATCAGCCGAACACCTTAGATAAAACCTCACTGCGTGCAACCCTATACACCATCGATCGAAGAACAATTGTGCCCGGAATATTACACGTCTAACCACCACTTTGAAACCACAAAAACCACCCTTCTGCTGCTGTGATTTGTCGATAGAAAAAGGAAGAAGAGACACCCTTCTGCTGCTGTGATTTGTCGACAGAAAAAAAAAAAAAAAAAAAAAAGAAGAGAGGAGGCAGCCGAGATTTTTGGTGTAGAGAGTTTTTTTAGGGTTTGTTGATCTTCGGTTTGTATTTTTTTTTTTTTTTTGAAGAAGAAAAGGATAAGTGTGATATTAAAGGGGAGGTGCCGAGCAAGGAGGAGGGGAGGGCCAAATTTTCGGAATTATAAGGGTGGACCAAATCAATAGTGATCATGATTGAAAATTTCCAAAGTTAACTTGTATATTCAAATTTAAAATGATTTAATTTTGTGTACTATATATAATATTCGGCTAGGGGTGATAAAAGAAAAGTCCAAGGCAACATTTTAATGTGTTATATGCAGCTTAGTATGATTTCGTTTCATAAGTTATTAGTTTACCAAGCTTCGGAATCAATTCGGTGCATTAAGGACTTGTTATGTGAAAGTTTTAGATTGTAGGGGCATGTTTTAAAATTTTCGGGTTTTACAGAGCACCTCGGAGGCGCTTCCGTTGTCCACATACATCCGGTGCACGTGGTGTCCGCCCACTCCGACCTTTATCACGAGTGGATGGTCATCCCAATCATCCTCCTCTATTGGAGGGAAAGATATCTCTAGATTTGGCTCGGCCCGAGGGATACCCTTTGTTTTACACTTCGTTGCGAAGTTTGCACCATGAATATGGCCGGAGCCTTATCCTTGGGCGTGGTTTCTTTCTTACCGCCTTTGGCGGTTCCGCCCTTCTGGCTCCCTTTTTTGATCTCCTTCACCAGGTGTGCTAACTGGCCGGATCTGACAGCCTCCTCAATCCGTTTTTTTAACTGGAAACACTCATCCGTGTAGTGTCCCCTATCTCTGTGGAAGTCACAGTACTTGTATTTGTTTCTTGACTCCACCAGGTTCGCCATGGGCGGTTGGGCTGTGAATTTGATGGACTCCATTGCCAAGATCTCCCTTGGTGTTTTTGTGAGGGGCGTGAACCGGTCACTCCGCCTCCGATCTGCCCTGTAGCGTCCTTTGAACTCCGTCTTTCTTTCAAAGGTCTGACTGTTGGCTATCCTGGATCCGCCTTCATGGGGTTTCCATGTAGAGCGGTCTTGCTTCTTTCTCGACAAGTTTGTTGATTCTGTGCATGAAGCCTGAAACTCTCATTTCATCAACAGTCTTTGGGATTTTGTCGTTGAGCCTTCTGATCAGCTCCGGATTGTTGATTCCGTGCACGAAGCCTGAAACTCTCATGCACTCTGGAGCGCCTTTCATATGCATGCTTTCAGGCTTGAAGCAGTCAACAAATACTGCTGTTGTCTCCCCTTCCCTTTGTTTGATGTGGTGAAGTTCCACTGGATCCTTAGTATATTTCTTCTGCTGGAGGAAGTAGGACAAGAAACTCTTCTGAAGGTCTTCAAAGTTGTCTATACTTTCTGACAGCAATTCGTCAAACCACATTCGTGCATGACCCATGAGGGTAGAGTTGAACATGTGACACCAGGTGGGCATGGCCCACCGCTCGACCTTGGCTGCAGTACAGAAGTTCTTCAAGTGGTCCTCTAGATCCCTAGTTCCGTCATAGGTTTTGACGTTTAAGGGCATCCGGGTCCTCTTTGGGAACTCAAAGTTCCTGATCCGTTGTGTGAAGGGGTCTGCATCCTCAATATCGTACAGATGATAGAGATCATCCGTATCACCTTTGTCTCTTCCAGATCTGGCTTCCCAATACCCTCCAGCACTGTCTTTTCTTTCCATGGGCGTCCGTTCCCTTCGCCTTCCGGAGTCAGAGTAGGCAGCTCTGTCTCCGGCGCCTTTCTCCCTGGAGCGGGGGGCGCGGCTATGGGTCGGACTGGGGGTCCTCCTTCTTTGTCTTCCCGAACTCCCTTCTATCGAGAACTGCCTGTCCCGCCTGTTGCATTTGGCTTCAATTCTTCACTCTCTTCGAGCGCGACTTTTGGATCTAAGCCGAGAAAACACATCCGGTTTTCTCTCCCCAGGCGTGATTTGACATCTTCTTGTCTTTCCCCTAGACGAGTGAAAACGGTCGACCGAAGGTATTTGGTCCTTTCACCGTCGTCTTTGGGCTCTCTACTGCTGAGTCTGGAAGAAACACTTCGGGAGTGGGAGTCTTCGGAAGCCCCGGACCTAACACTGGGGCTAGTATTCCGCTTTCTCTCAGCCTTTCTTTCCCCCAAGGATTTTGACTCAGAGTTTTGAGACTGCTCTCGAGAGCGTGAATTTCCTTGTGTCTCATCATCGAAGTCGAGGCGAGTTTTTACTTGCCTCAACTTTTTTCGCTTGGACTTTCTCGGCCATTAAGGGAAAAAGTTGGTCATAATGCTTGTCGCAAAATTCCCTTATCGCCTCTTCCGGGAGAGAGCGCGAATAATATTCCTCTCCTCCTTGGCTCTTCCCTTTCCCAAGAGTGTTTCGTACTGCTAAACGCTCTTGGGTTGGGGAGGAGTCATTCACCTGGTTACTTATGGTAAAGTTCTTTGGAAACGAAGTTATGTAACTGGTCCCACGGATGGCGCCAACTTGTTAGTACAAATCTTGGGCTCAATGCAAGGTCTAGTTTAGGCTAGCTCTCGGCAGGGGTGGATCTTGTGCTAAGTATCTGTAAAGCTGCTAAGAAAAGACAACACCGTTAGTCTCACCGCGGAAGGGGGTTTCCGCGGTCAGCCTCCGGTGTGAGAGTAAGTGCATTGTTTAGAGAGAGAAAGTATATGTGCGGATTGTGAGAGTTAATGCGTGGTGTATCAGTTGAGGGTCATAAATGAGGTGGAGGTATTTATACTACCCACACCTGTTACCTGTAGCAGCATCGGGAATATGCGAGCCGAGCTATTAGTCTAGTATGTAGGTGTCAGGTCACGTGGGGGACATAATCCCGAGAGATCTGGGATGGCGGCGTGGCGGCGCTCGACGATGTGTCCCGGCCCGTCTTGGCAAGACCGGGGTCTATGGTACGTTCTTGTCCGGCCCGGCTTGGCCGGGCCGGGGTCCAGCATGGTTCGGATTACCCCAGGGTCGGGGCTATTATAAGCATGCCCGGCCCGGTATGTTGGGTCCGGGGGTACTATACACGATCACTTTGATTCAAGGACCGTTTCAACGACAACAACTAGACCAGGGGTTCCAGATATCGACATAGTTTTGCCAGGGAATGCGGTATTGGTTAAGTTGAAACTGTCTGGTTCAAACTTAATGGTGGAAGTTAAGAAGAATGTGATATGCCTTGCAATTACAATTGATGGAGGAGCTTTTCAGGGAACATCTATTGTCTTAGGTGGTCATCAACTAGAGAATCGTCTTCTAGAGTTCGATCTAAGTACATCAAGGCTTGGGTTCACCCCCTCTCTCCTGCTCTCAAACACAAGTTGCTCTCATTTGAGGCTATATTAAACTAATCTCCATGGAATTTATTTCTCTTTCAATTTTCTGGATCTCTGGATTGGTGTGATTATTTACAGCATGTTATATTAACTTGTTTTTGTATTCCAAGAATGATGTATGGCGTAACAAAATTCAAGAAAGAATCATAATTAATGAGATTTTTAAAGACAAGCAGAATCTTGAAGCCATAATTTGTCAGCATTAGCGCATGCCTCCATAAGCTATAGTTTATGCTATCATTTACAACTTTCTTTCTGGAAACGCTCGTGCAAGAGATAAACAATTATTAGGACATTACTTAAGGTTTTCAAATCCGGTATATGTGCCAAAGTTCAGACCTCATATGGATTTGATTACCAATATAATCTCTTTACAATATCAATCAAGCTACTTATCTGTAAATGTTTTAACTTAATTCATTATTAACATTTACCAAATAGCAATCAAGCTATGCCATTTGATTAATCGGCATCCACGCCTCCACGGGTTCTCGTGACAACAGTTAATTAGTACAGTATATTTTAAGGTTAGTACATTTACAGGATCGAAAATCTTAAATTGATACATGAAAGACTTCAACCAAAAGAATCATTTGGAACAGAGCAATTAAGTAATGCACACATGCTACATATGCACGTGAAGTAGAATAAATCATATATTGTGCATGTAGCTCACCTGTTTTTGCTGCTCTTAAATACAGGCCACTCTCATTTCAGGATATTAGTGTGAAAATAAAAAGTTGCCGAGAGGACCTTTTTTTGGTGGTTCAAGATAAGTAAATGTTGAAGCGATATACATGGGAACGCGTGAATATATACAATATACTAGAAGGGTACCCGCGCAATGCGGCGGCGGGTACCCGGTGACTATTTTTGTGACGAGCAAATGTTTTTCAAGGGTCCGGTGGTGGAGGGGTCTTGTGGTGGCGGCAATGACGGTGGTGGCGAAAGTAAGTGAGCCGAGAGTGAACCTGTCAGTGGGTTGTGTGTGTTTTTTTATGTGATAGGCTTATGTGCAGTATGCATAGTTAAGGTTGGGGCAATGCTCGATTTTAATGGGCTGTTACAAGTTTTTAACGGGCTGTTACAAGTCTTCATATGGTTTAAATGGAATCCATCAATATTTAAGGATGTTACAAGTATGAGAATTTAAGACATTAATTAATTATGTGTATGCTTAGCAAAAGTAACTTCCTTTTTATAGAAATGTTTTTAAACTTAAAAATTTTAAGACTACTATATTTAGAATGTCCTCCACCCGAGGTATAGATGTAGATAGTCTCTTAACTTATTCCGAAGGTGCATAATAGTTTACCGACATTTTTGCATGACTTCAAAAATGAGTTTATTATCATTAAGGCGAGTCATCGGTACTAACAGAGCTTGATAATAGTACTAGTTAAAGGCACGTTACATGATTACAAATGTGTCTTAATTAGTATATCATCCTGACTGTAACTGTCTTTGAAATCATGACCTCTTCATTTACTATACATCACGCATCAATTATATACATCCTCAAAAACTAAAACAAAAGACAAGTTAGATACCTAGGAAAGGATCTAAACCCTTGCACGATCATTGATTCGTACATGGCAACGTTTTCAAGATCGGGATCCTACATAAGATCATTTTCGTCTTTGCAAGATCGTGATCTTAAGGTCGGATCGGGATCCTAAGATCCTACTATAATGCTATTTTTTAATGATCTTTGTAATATTATTCAAATCTACAAATTATTATATATCATAAATATGAAATTATAAGAATATTTTATGAAAATGTTGTTCTAAATTATAAATATGGAATTTTTAAGAAGAATCACATGTTGTTTTTTAAATTATATAAAAACATAAACCATAAATTTGTAGTTTTTTAGTTTGCGGTTCAAGAAAAGTAAGATCGGATCGGAGTAGATCTTAAGATCCTATGGTCAAGATCGGGATCCTATAAGATCTTAAGCTTGTTAAGATCTTACGTAGGATCCGGATCGTTTTTGCTTCGTGGAATCATAAAATCGTAAGATCCTTAGATCAGGATCAGGATCTTAACAACTATGGTACTTGGTACTCCTTATCAAGTGATCCGTGTATCAGATTCGAAAATATCATTGATCTCTTATTGGTATTCAGTTACCGCCTTTAGTTTTAGTCTGTACATAAGAAATGAATATGCTTTCACAACAAAGGAGGTTATATATTAATTTTCATGTCAAAATTACTTTGGATATTCTTGTCATTTTTGCAATATCGACGCTATTTACAATCCAAATATGTATTGCTGATGAGCAATCATCGATGTTAATTAATGTTAAAAGTATTTATTTACTCACTTGAAAGTTGCAAATGTATCACCTATGTAAATCCACAAGCAACTTAATCTATAATATTGCAAAATGTAATTCAGTCCTTAACACTAGTTATGAGTGCACTTTCTTTTCTTTTGAAAACTAGGTCAGCATTTTTAGTAGTACTATACATGGTCCAGGATGGTTCATGCATTGTTTTTTAAAGGGCGACTATGCATTGTGTAAGTAAAATTGTTAATATTTAAGCGTGTAACTAATAATACATAAAGTCTCTTGCTACATCAACTGTGTAACACTGGCAAAAGAATATCCAATGTGAGGCCTCTCAAGCTGCTATGGCCTCTGATATCTCAGAGATCAAGACTTCATTCCTAGAAATGCTTAAACTACTTCAATTGGCAGTCTCAGATGGTGGTTCATCAGCTCCTCGTTCTTCAGCCCCAACAACTGCTGAGGGGGAGAAGGCAACTAAGACTGCCCCTCCTCAACCCTTATCAACCACCTTCACTAACAAATCTCCCTTTGAAGAGAGTCCACACACCTCTAAACCAGCTCAGCCTTGCACCTGATGCAATGGTTATCTACTAAGGTCCCTCCTCAATTGAGGGTGAGAGAGTATGAAACTATGAAGTCTCTAAACCTAAGATACCCTACTTCTTCTTCTGCACAACCATAAGAAGACAACAAAGGCAAAGATGTTCGGTTGAAGATAGTATCCTCATCTCGACCAACCAATCTAGTTGAATCCTCATCAGGCACTGACCTGATTGATACCAACGCGAACCTGGGGAAGTAGTCAAGGTCACTAGACATGAGCTAATTTAACTCTCTGAAGCTGAAAGAAGAAAGAAGAAAACATTAGATGCTCAATCAAAGAGATTGCTAAGGTATTTATTGAGGAAGTTGAGGCAACAAATCAAGTTGTCAAGACTTTCAGTGAGTTCAAACGTCTTCAGCACGAACTCAAGGAAGCCAAGGATAAGTTGAAAGCAAAGGTGACAAGAGGAAGAGTGTGTGGGAAAGTTACAAGAAAAGGATGGAGTTTAGTCATCACTGACATCAAAATCATTCCAAACACCAAGCCTCTCAAAATAACTATTATCATAGACAACAATGACTCAAACTTCGAAGTCATCTGTGAGTTCAAATGGAGTCTCTTTGGGTATAAGTAATGGGAAATGATGTTAATTGTCTTGAACAAGAAGAAAGGGACCAATCCTGTTGAATTAATCAAAACCGTGGGAAAAAGATTTGAAGAAATCAGGGAACAAGAAATGTTCCAAGGGATTGAAACAAAGAAGCCTCTAACTTAGGACCCACTCAAGACTTCACCCAAACTGAAAAAGAGAAAGAGAACCGTAGGAACTGAATTGGAAATGTATATTCATGGTCTTCACTGCAACAAGATCCCTCTTAAGGGAGTTCCTTTAAAAGAAGGCCATGTGACTGAAACCACCAAACACAATATCTTCTTTACTAATGTGTATGGAGAACCAACCTTTCAGAGAGTCTCTAAAATGAACCTGGTTGACACTTCAACTCTCTTCTGTTACAAGATCATGGTCTTAACTGAAAAGACTCATGAAGCTCTGAGACCGGTCAAGATCTTGGATGATGAACTTGAAAAGAGGGATGCCAAGGAATCCCTCTTAACAAAGAAGGTAAAGCTGGAAATGACAGGATTATTGAAGAACAATCCTGAACAAAGACTAATGTATTTTTGTTTTTGTGTTGATGTAATCCATAGACCTGTTCGTTTCATTCGAACCTGTCTTTATGTCAAATTTTCATTAAAAAAAATGGCAATCCCAAACAGCCCCTTCTCAAATGCAATTTCATTAGGCAATCCCAAATAAGCCCCTTTATAAGCATTTCTAATAAGTAGTCCCAAACAGTCCATAAAACTATACATGAGTTTTTTAGAATTGCTTATTGAAGAATGCTTATCAAGGAGGCTGTTTGGGAATGCTTATTAAAAACTGCTTATGATAGGGAAGGTTTGGGATTCCTAATATTAAATCCTACACTTAGGCTCAGAAATCTGCAAGTGCAGAAGCGAATAAAGATACATAAGTGTTAAGAAAACTTTCAGAATCAACAGGGTAGCAGACTCTTTTTTGGGGAAATATCAATAACATATGCCTATTAACAAATAGATATAGTGTTTATAAGAAGTTCGCTCACGCCAACATTATCTATCTGTTAAGTTTTCACTACCATTTGAATGCATAATCAAAGGAGATTTCAGCTTATAGTAACCATTCTAATCTCTCTTATGTCTCCCTTAATTGTAAGCTTTAAGTCCTGAAATGCAGCCAACGATCTTTATCGAAGAATCCGCATCCCTCTTTATCGAAGAATCCGTAAATGTCCCATAAACCCTGTAATTGCAATCAATTCAGGTGTCAAATAGAGCAGCCTTCAAAAATAACATTAGATTCACAATGTAAATTATTAACTTTAATCAGTACCTTATTCCTAAAAGGCGACAACATATCCAACCATAAGCTTAACCATTCCACACCAGCAACATCAAAACTTTGGTCTAGCAAGTTGATACAGAAGCATTAATTACTAATTGTTCCCGAAACCATATATAAAATAAAAAAATTGTTACCAAATGAAGCAAAGCCAGTTGGTGCTGATGAGGATTATCCTGAAGCTTCAAGACTCAACAATCCAAGCTCATTATTGAGAATAGATCCTCTTTTCTCCTCACTATTTGTACCAAATAATAAACCAACACAGTAATACCATAATATAAGTCATTGTAAGGAGTTATGTTGTGGTTTAACGAATCAAAGTCAATTTAGAAAAAAGAAAAGTAATAGAACATGCACAAGATAAATCTCAGCATTTTAAATATCTTAACCAACATTACCTGATGAAGCAGCACTAGTTGCTATTGAATCTTCGGCATGGTTCAGATTGTCGACCATAACTACTCCCTTTTCATCTCTTTTACTTGTCCTAGTCACTACCTGATGAAGCAGCACTAGTTGCTATTGAATCTTCAGCATGGTTCAGATTTATAAAAGAACAAAATGAGTTAGATTGAATTAAAACTGGAGGAAGAAGAATAGATAAACCTGTTATAAAAATTACCAATATTATATTCTCAAATAAATAATAATACCTGCTTTGCTGATGTCAAGTCAAGCCCATATTTCTTAAGTGGATCTTCATAACCCCTGATTCTTTGACCCCAAAGCACAATCAGTATCACAACAGAACTATAAAGACCGATTATGCAAACAAGCACTGCCATATTGGAGGAGTTATGTTCTGCCCAGTTCTGTACGAGTGTTGGAAGCAAAGGAACGACAACTGGTGTCCACAATACAAGCACCAAGGAGACAAACCCCAAAATCCTAAATTGATGATATATATTTCAGAAAAAAGAGGTTAGCAGATCTTCCTTGGGACTTAATTTCTCAGATACTAATAGAGATCAGAGTAAGTGCTCAGGAAAAGAATAGTTTGTGACAATAGCATTAATACATTTCCTTAACTTCAAATCAGAAGTTCTAACCACAACATTACCATTCAATAGTTTCAACTTCCAAGCACCACTTTGCTTTAACTAACTAGATCCTCCTTAACGGTAGTTAGGCCAAACTTTGCATAAACTGCTTCTAGAAAAACTGTGTGATAGTATTTAATCATCTAATATGGCATCTCCTTTATAAATCTTTAGCTTAAGAAAATTGATTGATTTTTCATTGAATAACAGAAGATCCTTGACAGTGAGGACAGACAAGTTAGCTCAAGAAGGCGCCACTATCCGGAAACATGGTAGATAATAGTTAGTCTTAGGCAGCAACTAAGTTGATTATCTATCAGATATCCGTGTCAAAATTACATTCAGAAAAAATAATTTACTATTCCCTACGAGTTCTATCAAGTGGATTTCTGCGTCTCAAAAAAACAAGTAGCTGAAATTTGCACGAGGAACTGCAAATGACATTGTCATTATCACATCAGCAGGAATAGTTTTCTAGACTATTTTTATCCACAAAATGACTGATTCAGTTTTAAATACAACCAGAACTTTGAATATTATAGGGTCAAAAGTGAAAACCCATAATGTCTTGCAACACAGAGCACCCTATTAACTTACAAATTGCAATCATTCATTTTCAAGTTCTGCACATTAGACTAGCATCCACATAGAAAGAAAGACGCTATTATATATACGGAGTATATATATAACTAACGGCACATAAGGAGATTGTAGACCACGAATCTCCTTCTTTATCATACACACGAACACTTGAGATGATGACACTCACAAACTATATAAGAAAAATAAGAGTAGTATGGATCATATGGAGTTATTTCAAGTCAAAGTTTATTAGCTTGAGAGATAATACAACTTGTGACTCTTGGGACTTTTCTTCACAGTACACACACACACTCTTTTCTTATAATAAAATGAGGCACTTTGTAAAAGAGATGTGTGTGTGTGTGTTTATACGAATCACAGCCAACACATGGCTTGTGATTGGGCTTTGACTTGGACTTGGTAGTGGGCTTGATGAATACATTACACTTATACATAATACATACTAACTACACTAATGCTACAAGCCCACATTGTTTAATACATATTATACTTGACACATTACATCTAAAACGTCAAATGACCATCACTTTATATTAACATAAAATGATTGCTAACAATCTCCCCCTAAGGGATAGTCATTTCAATGATGCTCCCGTGATTGGTCTTTAGTTCTTGACATCTTGAACTTCGTGTGTCACTGTATAATATCCTTCATTCAATGTTCCTTCATGCACTGTGATCTTTAAAGTATTGACTTTGAATGTTCTTGCCTTGATCTACATCTTCTGTCCTGAAGCGTCGTCGTTGTAGATGATGATGGTAGATGAACTTCCGTCGGTACCTGCATAGAACAGTTAGCAATAATTCGTCCTTCGGCCATCATGTCGTGAGGCAAGATCCTTTGATCTCATTAAGACTCATACAAGTTGTATCCTTTTGAGTGAACACAAGTGTATTGCATAGGAAGTGTTCCTAAGAGATCTTTGATGAATCTCATGTATCTAGACTCAATTATGTGCGATTTGATTTTAGTCGTCGGAGGCATGGAGTAGAGTGCCACCTTTTCAATATCAACACTTCTCGGAGTGAGATGTCAATAGATTATGTAGTGTTCTCCGTGAGAAATGAAACAAATATCTTTTGAGAGATATCTGAGTGGATAGGAGGGGTAGTGCAAATGCGTCACTGGGTCCATGACGTCTTGTCTTCAATATCAGTTTCACCTTAGTGAGAACCGATAGCAGATGTATTGACCCGGTTTCTGTCCTAAGTTTTCATGGAGGGCTATTTCTTTTCACCCTTACAAAAACTTTTTCTTTTTCATTCTTCAACCCCTTCTTTCTCCTTTCTCATTATACTCCTTTTTCCAATCTTTCCTAAGGACTTCTAATGCTAAGCTATTGGAATAGTCCTTGGGTAGATTCCTCCGGTTCTGGCGGATCATTGGACATAACCTAACCATAATCACCTTATTACTCCATGATTATCCTAGATTATTTGTCACATGCCATTAAACCTTGTGAAAATCTCTCAACGTGTTTATGAGAAAACACATTTTGTTAACACATCAAGAGTTTTGCATTTATGAAACACTCCCCCTTCACATGTGCTCATGCATTTTTAATAAATTGCACATATTGGGTAGAGTTCGCACATTTGAAATGATTGATTTTCAATTAACATGACCTTCGCGAGACACGCTTACATCACTAGTTAGACTAGTTTGAAATTATTACCCGTCCTGGTCATATTCAAAGATCATCTCTCGAATTGGTACATTCTACTCCGACAAGTCCTTTGCGAGACACGCTTACATCACTGGTAAACCAGTTTGAAATTTTTGCCCGTCTAGGACATGTCTTTTCGAGAACAGACATTTAGTTTCGTCAATTCGAGGGTTGTTTTGAGTCTTGAGATTCAAACCACAAAGACTTTTTGATCACATTTTAATCTCATCTTCTCCCCCTCAAAAATAGCATGCATTGATATTTTTGATATCAACTGATGAAAAGCAAGATGTTTTGGAGAACAAGATGGATTTGAGCATGAAAAGTGGAACCATTTTCTTTTTCAACTCCCCCTTAATCAGAGCAAATGGTTTAAACCTTTGAGTTTAAAAAGCATTTAGGGGTCGTTGAGGGAGTTGTTGTGACCACAAAATTTATAAAAAGACTTTGAAAAATCTTTTGAAACAATTGTGATTAAGTGGTCACGGGTTTTAGCTTTTTGCCATTAACATTGCGAGTCCTGATCGGAAATAATCAGAAGTCATTCAATGTAGCGTTTATTTGAAACCTTTTCCGGCATACCCGAGCTACATTTAAAAGATTTCACGTTTAAGAACGGGTTCCGTACTGAAATGCACGAAAGCCATTAGATTAGAAATTTGAGAAACGACATGTTTTAGAAAAACATAAAAAATAACTCTCGCTCAAGCATCTGTACATGTCCGTATCATTGTTGAATGACATATCTAGATACGTACAGAATATTGATTAGACAAGAGACATGTCGTGAGAAGAATATTTTTGGTTTTTGTTGTTTTATATTTTTTATGTCTTTTTGAAGTTTTCTATTTTTATATTTTTGTTTTTGAAAAAGTATATATTATTTACCAAAAATATATACATAAATATTTACCAATATTTACACAAATATATTTACTTGCGAAGCTTTATGAAGTAAATCAATATGATTCGAGAAGACTTTCTAACTCTTCGGGAGTTAGGCTTCGCATGCCAATTCGACGAACTAAGTTTTCAAACCGCTCTTTTGGGAGGGCCTTAGTAAATAGATCGGCGAGCTGGTATTCTGTCTTCACGAAAAACAATTCAACAGTACCCTCTTCAACGTGCTCTTTTATGAAGTGGTAGCGGACTCTAATATGCTTGGTCTTCGAGTGTTGCACTGGGTTGCACGAGATGGCTATGGCACTTTTTGAATCGCAATACAAAGGTATGCGGTTGAAAGAGAAACCATAATCCGTGAGTTGTGTTCTCATCTAAAGGACTTGAGCACAGCACGCAGATAGAGACACATACCCGGCCTCTGCTGTTGATAAAGCAGTGCAATCTTGTTTTCTTGACGACCAGCCTACTAGCTTTTCTCCCAGAAATTGCGCTCCGCCTGATGTACTTTTCGCTGTAACTTGACATCCAGCATGATCGGCATCTGAAAAGGCAATTAGCGTAAACTCCGAATCCTTCGGATACCAAAGTCCCATGTTAATGGTTCTTCGAAGGTATCGAAAGATCCGTTTAACCTCTTGGAGGTGAAGTTCGGTAGGCCTTGCCTGAAACCGTGCAAGTAAGCAAACAGCAAAATGAATATCTGGTCGGCTTGCAGTTAGGTACATGAGAGAACCAATCATGCTCCGATATTTCTTCGGATCCATGGGTTTCCCATATAGGTCAGCGCCAATTTTTGGTGAAGTGACCATAGGAGTACCAACAGAGTCACAATTGTCCATACCATGTTTTTTCAAAATCTCAATTGTGTATTTAGCCTGATTAAGAAAAATTTCACGTGGGGATTGATGAATTTGTAAACCTAAAAAGAATTTTAATTCACCCATCATGGACATTTCGAATTTGCTTTTCATGAGATTTTCAAAATGTTTTGAATGTGTCGGATTAGTGGACCCAAATATTATGTCGTCCACACAAATCTGAACAATCAAAATGTCATTTTTGTATTTTCTTGTAAACAAGGTTGGATCAATTGTTCCTTTGGTGAAATTATTTGACAACAAGAAAGATGATAACTCGTCATACCACGCCCGTGGGGCTTGTTTCAAACCATAGATTGCCTTCTTTAGCTTGTAGACGTATTTCGGATGATCTTTGTCAACGAAACCGTCTGGTTGGCTCACATACACTTCTTCCTTCAGATTTCCATTCAAGAACGCGGTCTTGATGTCCATCTGATAAACCGTGATGTTCTTGTGAGCGGCATAAGCTAAGAAAATCCTGACAGCTTCAAGCCTTGCAACCGGTGCGAATGACTCTTCAAAATCTATTCCTTCTTCTTGTCTGTATCCCTTTGCCACCAGACGAGCCTTGTTGCGAATTACAGTCATTTCTTCATCCTTTTTGGAGGTATATGGTATCAGAGCTTTATCTCACAAAACATTGTTAGCTTTAAAGTTTTGTCATATGTCGGAATTGCATAGTTTGTAAATACGAGGACTAGTCTTGCCAATAAGGCATAGATATCTTTGTATAAATACCCTCCTAGTTGTGTAGGAGGGTTTGGGGATTCACAGGTTATTCTTTGGAGGTGTATGTGTGTTCTAGACTTCTCTCTCTAGAATACATATACACCTCCGCCAATCTATTAATAAGATCGTGCTTAATCGTTATCTAGTGTTTTCCCCACCTCCATGTCGTGATTATTGGTCATAACAATTGGTATTAAGAGCTAACCGGGGGCGAATCGTGGTGTTCTTGAGGTAAAAAATGTGATTCGTGGTGTGTTTTTATATTTTTTGTGTTCGGTTTTTGTTCATAAATACCCAGCTGCTACGCTAGTTGATGTGTTTTCTGGGAATCGAATATCAAAAAATAATGTGCAAGGTTGTGTTTGTTCTTGGTTTTGCGACTTAGTTTTGTAACTGAGTGATTATTCTTGGTTAAAAGGCTGCATTCACTTTGGTGTTCTTAGCCTTTTTGATCGAAAATGTTCAAGAATGAATCACGTTATGTGTTTTTGGATATTTTAATTGGATTAATATTTGTTTAGTCCAAGTTGGTACAAGTTGGTGTAAATTGTGAGGAAAGTGGGCAAATGGGTGAAAGTTGTCAGTGGGAAGCGTGGGCTTGTGAGAGAAAAGGACGAAAAGTTAGTATTTTCTGCACTTCTTTCGAAATTCAAAAAGTCAACATAAGTGTCGCAATTGCTGTCTCTCGCATTTGCTACATTTCTTCGAAATTGCAAATTTTCTCACAATTGCATATTTCCTTCGAAATTGGAAAGTTGTCTCGCAATTGGTCACTTCTTCGAAATTGCAACTAAGTCTCGCAATTGGTCATATCTTTCGCAATTGACTTGCTTGTCTCGCAATTGGTGGTGATCTCGTAATTGGACTGCTTTCGAAATTGGCATAGGCTTTCGCAATTCAACATTCTTTCGCAATTCAAGTATGTTTCGCAATTGTACCAATGTTTCGCAATTCCAGAACCTTTCGCAATTGGTCCTTCATCTCGCAATTGCAAAAAAAAAAAAAAATATATATATATATATATATATATATATATATATATATTTTTCACAGGAGACTTAACGGTCCATTTTAACGCGAGATTCAAATTCTGGTACAAGAGTGAAAATTTTGGCCTAAAATTCAAATTTTTTGGCCAAAATTCGAAATTTTCGGGAATTTTCGGCGTAAAAATTTCTAAAACTCAAAATTTTCCAGCATCATTAGAATGTCATTTTATGGCATATTTCACACCAAAATCACAAATGAAATTATCGAACTGCACCTCAAAATCACCACGTATAGCCAAAAAGTTCCTGATCAAGATTCACAATCAAATGACAATGGTTTAATTAACAGTTGTGGCTACAAGGATGATGATTCCTTATTACTTATTTGAAGATGAAGTGGAATATCACGAGTGCGTTTACCTAGTATCTTGAAGATTTCGCAAATCTGACCCTTTCGCATTTGGTTGAACTCTTTTGTAATTGGTTGAACTTTTTCGCAATTGGTCCCTTTCGCAATTGGTCCCTCTTCGCAGTTGGTTGGTTGCATGATTCTTCGAGATCCTTGCTCGATCTTAAACGGCTCTCAGAGCATTCGATGATTAAGTCTTGGGTTATCTAGTTTTCATAGGTCAAGGGGTGGACGGACGAAGACCTAGTTAACTATCACTTAAAGGAGATACGTTGTAGTACTCAGTGTCACACAAAGATGTGGATAATTCAAGAGATGTTCATATACTATTAAGGAATGATGGATGGGTATATGAAACGACCTATGCTTTAAGGAGTTACGTTGTAGTGCTCAGTATAGGTACTTAGTCATACAACAGTGAATGTTTAAGTCACAAATTTGGGTTATTCTACTTCAGTCTCAAGTTCGTCATGGTGGGTTTTCTCCATCAGTAGTCACTACATGAAGCCGTTGTTTTTTATTCAGGAGGTTAGATTGGGTATATCGACATCTTCTCACGGGCTGATATGATTCCTTATAAAGGGCTTCCAGTTTGTATTTCACGTACACATCAGTATGCTGATTCCGATTAATCGTAACCAGCAGGGGAGAGAAATGTACGGGCTGATCTCTCATGGAAAAATAACTGGGATGCATTTGGTGAGATAAAAATGTTGATACCATATTCCCCCGAACTGCAGGGCACTCAGGGCATTCAAAATATGAGGTTGTCAGTTTGGGGGAGAGCACTAATTAGACCACGAATTTCTTCATCATTTCTTCATCCTTTTTGTTTTGTCATATGTCGGAATTTCTTCATCATTTCTTCATCCTTTTTGTTTTGTGAGATAAAGCTCTGATACCACTTGTAGACCACGAATCTCCTTCTTTATCATACACACGAACACTTGAGATGATGACACTCACAAACTATATAAGAACAATAAGAGTAGTATGGATCATATGGAGTTATTTCAAGTCAAAGTTTATTAGCTTGAGAGATAATACAACTTGTGACTCTTGGGACTTTTCTTCACAGTACACACACACACTCTTTTCTTATAATAAAATGAGGCACTTTGTAAAAGAGATGTCTGTGTGTGTTTATACGAATCACAGCCAACACATGGCTTGTTATTGGGCTTTGACTTGGACTTGGTAGTGGGTTTGATGAATACATTACACTTATACATAATACATACTAACTACACTAATGCTACAAGCCCACATTGTTTAATACATATTATACTTGACACATTACATCTAAAACGTCAAATGACCATCACTTTATATTAACATAAAATGATTGCTAACAGAGATGGACCATGCGTGGAGCAGATAGATAGAGATAATACTCTCAGAGTCACTATGTACCTCTGAAACAAGGGCTGCTCAAAGTACAAATGGGAAGTATTTTGTTCGCCCAAGTATCTGCATCACAAAAAACATTCCTAGGATATTACATTCAGTAGCAAACATCAGCACATAAAAAGCAGTTCCAATCTTTGTTTGTCAACATTATCTTTGCAAATAGGTTGTCATATACCATTTGGCCACATTAGTAACTATATACAACGAGCAAACATGAATAATGCTGAATCATTGATATGTTGGCTGTCAAGTGCCAACAAGACATGTATTATGAAAGCCACATAGTTAAAACTTAATAACGTGAAACAACTAATCGAATCAATATAAAAAAGCCTATCAACAATCGAATCAATAATAACTTGTCATACACCATTCAGGCCATATGAATATTCAATACTTCAGATTACATGGGACATTAATCCAAAAAAATACACAAGTATGCAATTTAAGTCTTTAATGTTTAACAGAACAAGCTAAAAACTTTTATTATAAGTAAACAAGAATATAATACAAGAGACTACCTTGTAAATTTGCTTCATTTGTAGAAAAAAGCATGTTCCAAGCTCATACAGATTGGGGCTTTCATGAACCCTAAATCCTAAAATCATATAAACAAGAAATTGACTCATGACCACCTCAAATTGATGATTAATTAAGAAATAGTAACACATAAAGTACCTGATATGTGACTTGATTTCACGTGTCACGATGGTGAATCGCCATGGTCTGTGGTGGGTGAGGATGCAACCGACGACTGGCAAGGATCGATGGCAGTGATGTCGATAACAGAGAGAAAGAGGATGTGAGATAAGATGAAGATGAAGATGAATGGATAACTGAAAATGTGAGGTAGATAATAGATAATTGATGGAAAATTTGATTTTTGGGGAAATTTTGGGCGGAATAACTGAAAATGTTTAGAGGGAGATTTAATTTTTTTTAAGGGAGATTTAATTTAGACCGGTGCATAAACAAACCGGTTTAAATAAGTTTTTTTGGACCGGTGTTTTAAAAATAAACCGGTCTAAATGTTAAAAAGGCATTTAGACCGGTGTCTTCTATTTGCACCGGTCTAAATAACTCTTGGCGGGGTAAAATCCTCATTTAGACCTGCATTTTTTTTAAGGGTCTAAATAAGGGGGTCTAAAAGACAGTTTTTGTAGTAGTGTAAGTGAAAGACACTTATCAAGAAAGTCAGTGAAGTATAAGAGTTGGTAGAAAAGGGAAAACCGTTGTCCATACTATTTCTTAAAGTTGCCTTGGACATATTTCAAGAATAGAAACATTTAATACGGTAAGTTACCGTACCTTTCTAGTTAGATGCTTGACACGTCACTTTTACCCTATGGGTATCCACCTCGATCTTTGCCTATATAAAGAGAATGTTGTAAAGGTGGAAATGCACCTCGTACAATTAATGTGATACACATTTACGAGAGCACTTACTCCTCCAAGAACTAAGCCCATGAACTCATTCTATGTGTTAGCATAGTTCATACTTAAACACATACTTTGGTTAATGTTTAAGATAGTGATGAGATCACTATACTTTATCATTCAACTTTGATTATTATTCCACAAACAATGATAGTAAATTCCTTTATTCATTTCTAATAATAATTTAAATGTTGAAAAACCTTGATGTGTATCTTGTTAAAACTGATTTACATATTATTGCTTTAAACTGTTTAAATATACATCAGATTATATGGAGAGTGATTTAACTTATTAAGTTTATATCACTCTAAGAGCACTCGGTACCCTTGGCTGGTAACATGGCGCCGTCGGACCAGCCGAGAGATTTGGATGGCTCATGGTACCGTGGGTGGCGCCATGGCTGCTGGCGCCATGGTGGCCAGCCCACGCCGTGGGGACTTTTTTTTTTTTTTTTTTCTTTTTTGTGTGAAGAATTCGAACGTTGGTGGGTTTGTTTGTGGTGGGTTTGTTTGTGGTTGTGTTTATATTTGTGTTTGTGTTTGGCGTTTTTTTTTTTTTTTTTTTTTTTTTTTTTTTTCTTGAGTTGCAGGTGGAGAAGAAGAAGGAACAGTGGAGAAGAAGAAGAAGAAGGAACGTTGGTGGGTTTGTTTGTAGATATTTATTATAAAAATAATGTTCCATGTTCCACTTATACCTTTGACCAATTTATTAAGAATTGGATGGGCAATGGCCCACTTAATTGTCCACTAATTTTGTTTAGGTTAGTAGTTAGTACATGTAATGTGTAGAGTTAATAGTATTTGGCCCACTTAATTGTCCACTTAATCCCGAAGAACAAATGTTATTTAGTCGATGTGTGTTTGTAATGTGTGTTTTTTTTTGCAAAAAGTAGTTGGCATTGGGACTCTAATGTAATGTATGTTTTTTTTAATGTAATGAAGTTTATTTTAGTTATATTGTGTATGTTTTATTTTATATAAAAAAAGAAAAAAGAAAAAAAAAAATTGACGACGGCACCACATTTTCTGGTGCCGTGGGTACCGCCCAGAATGTGGTGCCGTGGGATTTCTGGTGCCATAGAGATTTTTGCTGACGTGGAAGGGAATTTTGAGCCATGGCACGAAGCCATGGCTCCAGGGTACCCACTGCTCTAAAGGGAACAACAATTTTTATTCACAAACACAACTGTGTGACTGCGACGTCACTTCCAGTGATGGATATTATTGTCACTAATCAAACCCCATAGTGAACAGACACAACTGTGGGATAACGTACGATTAAAATAAAACCCTTTCCAGTGTTCTTATAAGATAAAATTTTAGCGTATTTTGAAAATTTCCCCACATTAAGTATGGTTGATTAGTTTAATTCTGTTGTGTTAAAAACACAAATAGAACACCTAAAACATTAAAAATTAAATATAAAGATATTATTCAGTACATACAAAGGGAGAGCTAAATTACTACTTATTAAGTAACATGGAGTTTAAATATCAATAATACTACATATTAAGTGTAGTCTTTAGTTATATTACAAGCTGGTAGTAACTAGTAAGTACCATATGTTACAAGATAGAGATAGAAATACATGAGATGTATATATAATATACAGAGCTTCATGCAAATTCAGCATACAATACGACGGTACTCACCAAGAGCCCATATGGGAAAAATATTTGGATATGACAAGTAATTGAGTGTACAGTTCTTCATGAATACTCCTGTGATTTCCTGTAATTGAAAGGAAATATTTTTAATGGGAGAAAACTAGAAATTCTAAAATAACAATTGTAGTTATATAATTCAAGAATATGAAACCATCAATAAAGAACCTGTACGTTGAGGGAAGTCCCCTTCTTCCATATGTGGATGATATCATCTTTGGTTCAACGAAGAAGGAACTATGAATTGAATTTGAGAAGTTGATGTATGAGAAATTTTAGATGAGTTCTATGGGAGAACTTACATTCTTCTTGGGATTACAATTGAAGCAGAAGAAGGATGACATATTTATTAGTCAAGATAAATATGTTGCTAAAATTTTAAAGAAATTTGGGTTTACAGAAGTAAAGACTGCAAGCACACCAATGGAAACTCAAAAGCCTCTGCTCAAGGATGAAGATTAAGCCTCTGCTCAAGGATGAAGATTGTGAAGATGTGGATGTTCATATGTATAGGTCAATGATTGGTTCATTAATGTACCTTACATCTTCAAGACCTGATATCATGTTTACAATGTGTGCCTGTGCTAGATACCAAGTCAATCCAAAGGCTTCACATCTTCATGCTGTGAAAAGGATTTTTAGGTACTTAAAAGGTCAACCAAAATTGGGTCTTTGGTATCCAAAAGATTCTCCTTTTGATTTGCTAGCATACACTGATAGTGATTATGCTAGAGCAAGATTGGATAGGAAGTCTACAACAGGAGATTTTCAATTCCTTGGATGTAGATTAATATCATGGCAGTGCAAGAAATAGACAGTGGTTGCAAATTCCACAACAGAAGCTGAATATGTGGCTACTTCAAGTTGCTGTAGACAAGTGCTTTGGATTCAGAATCAACTACTTGATTATGGGTACAATTTTATGCATACCAAGATCTTTATTGACAATAACAGTACTATTTGCATAATTAAAAATCCTGTTTTTCATTCAAAAACAAAGCATATAAAGATCAGACATTATTTTATTAGGGATTGCAATGAAAAGAAATTGATTCAAATGGTTAAAATCCATACTGACAAGAATGTTGCAGATTTGCTTACAAAAGCTTTTGATGTAAATAGATTTCAATATTTGATTGCTAGTAATGGAATGTTAAATATTTAAAGTCTTTTATCACTTTATGTTTTTGTAGAGTTTCGTATGAATTAGTGTTGTTATTCAAGTCATTAAGAGTTTCTGCTGTTGGTTATACTTATTACTGTTAGGTATAATCAATATTGTGATCATTTTGAAAATTGTTATGGCTTGTGTTTTCTTGGTTTTTGGACTAACATTTTGCAGGATAAGCAAAGAAAAGTGTTAGATTGATGATAGATAAGCTGTTTGGAATGGAATTGGAGTTAATGTTCGTGACTCAAAGTTAATGCTGCTAGGCATAACTTACTGCTGCTATGTTACTACTGCTGGGTTGTTCAGGGTATTGTTTCATAAATATATCGATTAAGGGTTTAAATCATTCAATCAATCAGTTAATCGATTTCATACTTCAATATACTCTCTAATTACAATCCCTAAATCAATTTTATCATCCAATCTCAAAACCCAACACAAATGGTGAATCTAAAGTTTGCTGATTCACACAATATGGTCGCGTTCTTGTCCAAACCCACAAAAAGTGATGGATTTGAACAGATAGTGGATTTTCTGAATGCACATCCTATAAGGTATGCATTAACTGTCAATCTCACTATAGATATTTCCTGTATTGAACAGTTCTGGTCTACTGCTGTGGCCAAAACTATCAATGGGGAAGTACAGTTACATGCCGTAGTAGACTTGCAAGAGAGAAAGCTGAAAAAGAAGAAGAAGTCAATATTGCCTTGATTAACACATGGGATGATGTACAGGCAAAAATTGATGCTGATTATCAATTGGCTGAAAGACTGCAAGCAGAAGAACAAGAAGAGTTGTCTGATGCTGACAAGGCTAAATTATTTGTACAACTCTTAGAGAAAAGGAAAAAGTACTTTGCAACCAAGAGAGCAGAAGAGAAGAGGAATAAACCACCAACAAAAGCTCAACGGAGAAAGATAATGTGCACTTACCTAAAAAAATATGGAAGGATGGAAGCTTAAAGATTTGACACATTTTAAGTTTGAGAATATTCAAGAGATGTTTGGCAGAGCAATGAAAAGGGTAAACACATTTGTTGACTTAAGAACAGAGCTGGTAGAAGGTAGTGAAAAGAAAGCAGGAACAGAGCTGGAACAAGAGGTCACAAATAAACAAAAGGTGGATGATGATCAAGAAACAGCTGATCTTAAACAGCTAATGGAAATTATTCCAAATAAAGAAGAAGTAGGAATTGATGTTATTCCTTTGACTATTAAGCCTCCAAGGATTATTGACTGGAGGTATATAAAGAAGGAAAGAAAAGCAACTACCAAATCATAAGAGCTGATGGAAAATTTCGGGTGTATATGATCTTCAGTCAGATGCTAAAGAGTTTTGACAGAGAAGATTTGGAAGATCTGTGAAATTGGTAAAAGCTAAGTATGGGTCAACAAAGCCAGTGGAAGACTATGACTTGCTGTTATGGGGTGATCTGAAAACCATGTTTGAACCACATGTAGAGAATGAAATATAGAAGGCTCAACAAGGATATAAAGTATTGAACTGGAAGCTATATGACTCCTGTGGAGTTCATTCCTTGATGATGCAGTCTATGCAGGTCTACATGTTGGTGGAGAAGAAGTATCCCCTTACACCACTTACACTTTCAATGATGTTGGTAAAGAAGCTTCAAATGGAATATGAAAGTGAAATGGCTAATCAGCTTGTTAAATTCATCCTGAAACAACTTAAGAAGTAAATAAGTGTTTGGAAGCATCCTCCTGGTGTTGATGAAGCTTTAAATGAAGAAACTTGATGATTTTGAAGAAGAATATCAAGTTGAGGGGAGGATTGTTGGGATTAAAAGCCTTATTGATGTTGTTTGATCAACTGCTGCTCATATTGGTGTTACTGTTGCTCAGATGAAGTTAGTGCTACTAAAGAATTTCAATGAATATATGCTAAGTGAAGTTACAACTGCCAGTGCAAAGTTAATACTGCTAGTTCAAACTTAGTGTTGTTCAAGGTTAGTGCTGCTAGTTTCAACTATTAGTGTAAGATAGTATTGTTAGGCATTTTGTTAGTACTGCTTATGAGATATGTATTAGATATTTATAGAAAAGATTTGATATACTTAGAAAAGTATTGTAAGCCGAGTAAGACTCCTTGGTGTATAAAAAGAGGTCATAGGGCATAGAGTTAGATGTATAAAAAACATATAATTCGTAGCTTCAAGGTCTTTGTAACCCTAATACTTTGAGAGTATTCGTATTATTATCATTAATAATATTGGGGCTTATTTGTTGAATCGTGTGTTAATCGTTTTACTGTTTCATTAACAATTCTTCTTAATATTAAAGATTAGATTCCGCATAATCGTTTTACAGTCCAAACGGATTTGGTTGTTGTTCCACAACCGGCGGATTTGGTCGGTGTTCCACAACCAGTGGATTGTTTACTTGTTCATTTGGTTGGTGTTCCGCAACGCATTTCCACGTTAACCATACCGATTGCTCTAATAAACCAAATTGCTTCACACCACAGAAAGCTTCCTGAACTTTGCCAACATTATCATATTTTTATCAAATAAAAACAATAAAAAAAAATCTATACTAGAATACCGTAAATTCCATAACGTTGAGTTTAAACAATCATCATTGTTTTTATCACTCTACATCTCGGATATGGATATGCATGTTTCTAAACCCGAGTCGCTCCATGTAACGGCCACCAGATCTGAAATAGAGATAGATTGAGATGAAACAAAGGTTTTTTAGCAGACTCTCTGAAGAAGAAAGATGGCAATACTCAGATCTGAAATAAAGGAGAGAGATTAGATCGAAATAAAAAAAAAAAAAAAAAAAAAAAGTTTACATGTTCCCACAATTGAACAATATACGAACATTAAATAGTCTTGTGCTCATCGAAGCTTTTACTTATTCGTCGTTGGTGATCGCGACTTGATTATACGGCATGAACTATTAAAATCATAAAAAAATAATAATTATTAATTGTGGAGAATAAAACAATATCGTCAGTAATTGGATGATGAATTTTAGATTAGAGAAGAGGGGTACTGTAATTTATACTAATGACATTTTTTGCTCATGCCATGTATGTATATCAATCATTTCATTTATTTTGTGCTCCCATGCGTTGAATTTGGAAGTTAATAAATCTCGATTCATATTGACCACCTAGCTGGAATTGAAAGTATACAGACCGACTTTTGTTCATCAGAGCAAAAAAACTGTAAAGTTAATGCTCAAAAAGAGAAGGAGAATAGCGGATGAAAGGACTATAGGTGATGGCGCAGGAAAAGCCCTGAGAAGGGGGGGGGGGGGGGGGGGGGTAGTTTCTTTCAGAGATCACGTTTTTCAAACTTTATAACTCGTTCTAACATTTTGCAATTATATCAATTTATTTATGTATTTTTGGTTAGAAAGGTGTACAAATTCAAAATAAATAATAAATAATAATTTAGTGCAAGTATTTGTAATGTGTACATGATACATTAACACTTGTATTACTTAAAATTGCATTAATGAGTATCTTACAAAAGGTATTATAGAAAATGTCATTCATACATTATATGTATGTAGTATAGATATGTGTATATGTTTTAAAACATATATTTTTTATTTAACACTTTACACTTTTACATCATTTTCCATTAATAAATTCGTCCAATTTTTATAGATAACATTTATTTTGTTTTTGCGGTTGATTTTTTTTCGAAAATTTCAAAATTGTTTCTTAATTGGTTCTCGATGGCACTCTTACAATTAAATCATATTTTTTGAACTTTGTAACTTGCTCTAATATTTTGCAATTCTATTGATTTATTTGTGTATTTTTGCATAAAAAGGTATACAGTTCAAAACAAATAATAAATGATATTAAAATTTTATTAAAATGTTATGTAAGATAATTAAGTACAAGCATTTGTAGTTTGTACATGATGCATTAACACTTGTATTGCTTAAAAATGCATTAATGAATGTCTTAAAAAATTTATTATAAAAAACGTCATTCATGCATTATATGTAGTATAAATATTTATTTCAATTACAAAATGAAAAATTAAAACCGGTCAATATAATTTGGACAAAACTATAATTGTAACAACAATTATAAAACATACTATTATAAGAGTTAATTACATAAATGGTCATTGTGGTTTGGCGGGTTTTTCACTATCAGTCACTTAAGTTTTTTTTACTGGTTCAGTCACAGTGGTTTGCATCGGTTACGGATCTAGTCCATATCCGAATGAAATGACCAAAAACCACTTGTCATCTTCGTTTTCAAATCTTTTGACAATTAAGTAACGGCCGTTAGTCCTTTAAAGTTTGTTACAGTCGGGAATTGCAATAGCATTTAAGTACGGACGAAAACGTTAGAAAACCAAATTTTCGGTTATTTACTAACGACCGTTAGTATAAAGGACTAACGGCCGTTACTTAATTGTCAAAAGATTTGATAAAGAAGATGGGAAGGGATTTTTGGTCATTTCATTCGGATATAGACTGGATCTATAACATATACAAACCACAGTGACGGAACCAGTAAAAAAAAACTTCAGTGACTCAAAATGAAAAACCCGCCAAAAATAAACAGTTTGTGCCTATTACAATGTACATTATGATCTTTTTTCCTATAAAAATAAAAATAGTCGCTTGGGGGTGATAGATTCATTGTGTGATGATGCATGTAAAAATTTTCAACGTCGTATTAAAATAGAGAAAAGTTCATTTAAGGACTAAACTTTTGTTGCATACTGAAGGACAAATCTCCACCATTCATCTAATTTGAACTAATGGTAGGGATTAACCTAAGATTTAATAATGAAACCTAAGTCCATGTATTTTTTTTTCTTTTTTCTTTGTCTTTTTGTCTTTTTTATTTATTCACTTTTTTTTCTTTTTTTTAATTAACGTTTTTTTTTAAATCAAGTTTTGCTTTTTTTTTTAATTAAATTTTTTTTTAAAACAAGTTTTTTTTTTTTTTTTTTTTTTTTTTTTTTTTTTTTTTTTTTTTTCACGTTTTTTTTTAAATATTATTATTATTATTATTATTTTTTTTTAACGTTTTTTTTTCCATGCATTTTCATACATATTCGTCCATTTTCTTTTTCGTCAGTTTTTATACGTTTTCGTCCGTTTTTATACGTTTTCATATGTTTTCGTCCGTTTTCAGACGTTTTCGTCCGTTTTTATACGTTTCCGTCCGTTTTAATACGTTTTCGTCCGTTTTCATACGTTTTCATCTGCTTTTGTCCGTTTTCATACGTTTTCGTCTGTTCTCTTACGTTTTCGTCCGTTTTTATACATCTTTGTCCGTTTTCAGACGTTGTCGTCCGTTTTCCTACATATTCGTCCATTTTCATACGTTTTCGTCAGTTTTTATACGTTTTCGTCCGTTTTTATACGTTTTCATCTGTTTTTGTCCGTTTTCATACGTTTTCGTCCGTTTTCTTACGTTTTTGTCCGATTTCATACGTTTTCGTCCGATTTTATACGTTTTTGTCTGTTTTTATACGTTTTCGTCCGTTTTCATACGTTTTCATCTGTTTTTGTCCGTTTTCATATGTTTTCGTCCGTTTTCTTACGTTTTTGTCCATTTTCATACGTTTTCGCCCGATTTTATACATTTTTGTCCGTTTTCAGATGTTTTCGTCCGTTTTCATACATATTCGTCCGTTTTCTTACGTTTTCGTCCATTTTCATATGTTTTCATCCGTTTTTAAATGTTTTCAGCCATTTTCAGACATTTTCATACGTTTCTGAATATCACAAGCGATATTCTATGATACTCAGGATATCACAAATGATGATACTCAGAATATCACAAGTGATGATACTCAGAATATCAAAATTGATGTTACTCAAAATATCACTTTTGATATTCTGAATATCACAAGTGATATTCTGAATATCACAAGTGATTTTCACGTTTTTTTAATTCACGTTTTTGAATACTTGTCCGTTTTCTTACGTTTTCGTCAGTTTTCCTACATATTCGTCCATTTTTTTACGTTTTTTAATTCACGTTTTCGTCCGTTTTCCTACATATTCGTCCGTTTTCTTACGTTTTCGTCCATTTTTAAATGTTTTCAGCCATTTTCAGACGTTTTCATACGTTCCTGAATATCACAAGTGATATTCTGTGATACTCAGAATATCACAAGTAATGATACTCGGAATATCACATGTGATATTCTGTGATACTCAGAATATCACAAGTGATTTATGTGATATTCAAAATATCACTTGTGATATTAAGAATATCAATTGTGATATTCAGAAACGTATGAAAACGGACGAAAACGTATAAAACGAACGAAAACGTATAAATACGGACGAAAACGTAAGAAAGTGATAAAGAAAACGTGAATTAAAAAAACATGAAAATCACTTGTGATATTCAGAATATCACTTGTGATATTCTGAATATCACAAGTGATTTTCATGTTACAAAACACTAGTTGAAAATCACTTGTGATATTCAGGATATCACTTGTGATATTCAGAGTATCATCACTTGTGACATTCTGAGTATCACAGAATATCACTTGTGATATTCAGAAACGCGAATTAAAAAAAGGTGAAAATCACTTGTGATATTAAGAATATCACTTGTGATATTCTGAGTATCACTTGTGATATTCTGAGTATCATCAATTGTGATATTCCGAGTATCATCACTTGTGATATTCTGAGTATCACAGAATATCACTTGTGATATTCAGGAACGTATGAAAACGTCTGAGTATCATCTATTGTGATATTCTGAGTATCATCACTTGTGATATTCTGAGTATCACAGAATATCACTTGTGATATTCAGAATATCACTTGTGATATTCTGAGTATCATCAATTGTGATATTCCGAGTATCATCACTTGTGATATTCTGAGTATCACAGAATATCACTTGTGATATTCAGGAACGTATGAAAACGTCTGAAAATGGCTGAAAACATTTTAAAACGGACTAAAACAAATGAAAGTAGACGAAAACGTAAGAAAACGGACGAATATGTAGGAAAACGGACGAAAACGTGAATTAAAAAACGTAAGAAAATGGACGAATATGTAGGAAAATGGACGAAAACGTGAATTAAAAAAAGGTGAAAATCACTCGTGATATTCAGAATATCACTTGTGATATTCTGAGTATCATCTATTGTGATATTCTGAGTATCATCACTTGTGATATCCCGAGTATCACAGAATACCACTTGTGATATTCAGAAACGTATGAAAATGTATGAAAATGGCTGAAAACATTTAAAAACGGACGAAAACATATGAAAATGGACGAAAACGTAAGAAAACGGACGAATATGTAGGTAAATGGACGAAAACGTCTGAAAACGAACAAAAATGTATAAAAACGGACGAAAACGGACAAAAACGTAAGAAAACGGACGAAAACATATGAAAACGGACAAAAACGTATGAGAACGGACGAAAACGTATAAAAACAGAAAAAACGTATAATATCGGACGAAAACGTATGAAAACGGACAAAAACGTAAGAAAACGGACGAAAACATATGCAAACGGACGAAAATAGATGAAAACGTATAAAAACAGACGAAAACGTATAAAAACTGATGAAAACGTATGAAAATGGATGAATATGTAGGAAAACGGACGACAACTTCTGAAAACGGACAAAGATGTATAAAAACGGACGAAAACGTAAGAAAATGGGCGAAATTGTATGAAAACGGACAAAAGCAGATGAAAACGTATGAAAATGGACGAAAACGTATAAAAACTGAAGAAAAAGAAAATGGACGAATATGTATAAAAACATACGAAAAAGAAAAAAGAAACGTAAAAAAAAAAAAAAAAAAAAAAAAAAAAAAAAAGAAAAAAAAAACGTGAATTAAAAAAGACAAAAAATAAATAAATAAATAAAGAAGATTTAAAAAAACGTGAATTAAAATAAGACAAAAAAAAAGTGAATTAGAAAAAAGACAAAAAATAAATAAATAAATAAATAAGAATGACAAAAAGAGGTGGAGGTATTCCGCTTTCTCTCAGCCTTTCTTTCCCCCAAGGATTTTGACTCAGAGTTTTGAGACTGCTCTCGAGAGCGTGAATTTCCTTGTGTCTCATCATCGAAGTCGAGGCGAGTTTTTACTTGCCTCAACTTTTTCGCTTGGACTTTCTCGGCCATTAAGGCAAAAAGTTGGTCATAATGCTTGTCGCAAAATTCCCTTATCGCCTCTTCCGGGAGAGAGCGCGAATAATATTCCTCTCCTCCTTGGCTCTTCCCTTTCCCAAGAGTGTTTCGTACTGCTAAACGCTCTTGGGTTGGGGAGGAGTCATTCACCTGGTTACTTATGGTAAAGTTCTTTGGAAACGAAGTTATGTAACTGGTCCCACGGATGGCGCCAACTTGTTAGTACAAATCTTGGGCTCAATGCAAGGTCTAGTTTAGGCTAGCTCTCAGCAGGGGTGGATCTTGTGCTAAGTATCTGTAAAGCTGCTAAGAAAAGACAACACCGTTAGTCTCACCGCGGAAGGGGGTTTCCGCGGTCAGCCTCCGGTGTGAGAGTAAGTGCATTGTTTAGAGAGAGAAAGTATATGTGCGGATTGTGAGAGTTAATGCGTGGTGTATCAGTTGAGGGTCATAAATGAGGTGGAGGTATTTATACTACCCACACCTGTTACCTGTAGCAGCATCGGGAATATGCGAGCCGAGCTATTAGTCTAGTAGGTAGGTGTCAGGTCACGTGGGGGACATAATCCCGAGAGATCTGGGATGGCGGCGTGGCGGCGCTCGACGATGTGTCCCGGCCCGTCTTGGCAAGACCGGGGTCTATGGTACGTTCTTGTCCGGCCCGGCTTGGCCGGGCCGGGGTCCAGCATGGTTCGGATTACCCCAGGGTCGGGGCTATTATAAGCATGCCCGGCCCGGTATGTTGGGTCCGGGGGTACTATACACGATCACTTTGATTCAAGGACCGTTTCAACGACAACAACTAGGCCAGGGGTTCCAGATATCGACATAGTTTTGCCAGGGAATGCGGTATTGGTTAAGTTGAAACTGTCTGGTTCAAACTTAATGGTGGAAGTTAAGAAGAATGTGATATGCCTTGCAATTACAATTGATGGAGGAGCTTTTCAGGGAACATCTATTGTCTTAGGTGGTCATCAACTAGAGAATCGTCTTCTAGAGTTCGATCTAAGTACATCAAGGCTTGGGTTCACCCCCTCTCTCCTGCTCTCAAACACAAGTTGCTCTCATTTGAGGCTATATTAAACTAATCTCCATGGAATTTATTTCTCTTTCAATTTTCTGGATCTCTGGATTGGTGTGATTATTTACAGCATGTTATATTAACTTGTTTTTGTATTCCAAGAATGATGTATGGCGTAACAAAATTCAAGAAAGAATCATAATTAATGAGATTTTTAAAGACAAGCAGAATCTTGAAGCCATAATTTGTCAGCATTAGCGCATGCCTCCATAAGCTATAGTTTATGCTATCATTTACAACTTTCTTTCTGGAAACGCTCGTGCAAGAGATAAACAATTATTAGGACATTACTTAAGCTATAGTTTATGCTATCATTTACAACTTTCTTTCTGGAAACGCTCGTGCAAGAGATAAACAATTATTAGGACATTACTTAAGGTTTTCAAATCCGGTATATGTGCCAAAGTTCAGACCTCATATGGATTTGATTACCAATATAATCTCTTTACAATATCAATCAAGCTACTTATCTGTAAATGTTTTAACTTAATTCATTATTAACATTTACCAAATAGCAATCAAGCTATGCCATTTGATTAATCGGCATCCACGCCTCCACGGGTTCTCGTGACAACAGTTAATTAGTACAGTATATTTTAAGGTTAGTACATTTACAGGATCGAAAATCTTAAATTGATACATGAAAGACTTCAACCAAAAGAATCATTTGGAACAGAGCAATTAAGTAATGCACACATGCTACATATGCACGTGAAGTAGAATAAATCATATATTGTGCATGTAGCTCACCTGTTTTTGCTGCTCTTAAATACAGGCCACTCTCATTTCAGGATATTAGTGTGAAAATAAAAAGTTGCCGAGAGGACCTTTTTTTGGTGGTTCAAGATAAGTAAATGTTGAAGCGATATACATGGGAACGCGTGAATATATACAATATACTAGAAGGGTACTCGCGCAATGCGACGGCGGGTACCCGGTGACTATTTTTGTGACGAGCAAATGTTTTTCAAGGGTCCGGTGGTGGAGGGGTCTTGTGGTGGCGGCAATGACGGTGGTGGCGAAAGTAAGTGAGCCGAGAGTGAACCTGTCAGTGGGTTGTGTGTGTTTTTTTATGTGATAGGCTTATGTGCAGTATGCATAGTTAAGGTTGGGGCAATGCTCGATTTTAACGGGCTGTTACAAGTTTTTAACGGGCTGTTACAAGTCTTCATATGGTTTAAATGGAATCCATCAATATTTAAGGATGTTACAAGTATGAGAATTTAAGACATTAATTATGTGTATGCTTAGCAAAAGTAACTTCCTTTTTATAGAAATGTTTTTGAACTTAAAAATTTTAAGACTACTATATTTAGAATGTCCTCCACCCGAGGTATAGATGTAGATAGTCTCTTAACTTATTCCGAAGGTGCATAATAGTTTACCGACATTTTTGCATGACTTCAAAAATGAGTTTTTTTTTTTTGAACGGCAAAGTATCATTTCATTTCACCCAAGAGTATGTACAACAAGATCGACTAGAAAGGTTCTAGACATTACAAGGTATCACCTAGTACATCACCTTATTAGAGGCACCCAAACTAAGAACTTATGTTGTTGGTATGTCGAAATCACGCCACATCTCCCAGGTCCATTCCTTTTTCGCTCTATGCTTCACCCATGTAAAAGTAATTGCTTGAACTTCCCCGAATAGCCCTTGTAGGTTTACTCGCTTGCCTTGAAAAATTACTTCATTCCTCATCTTCCAAATGGACCACGTTCCGGCTAGAATAATCATCTTTATCAAATCCCTTTTGACTACTGGACACCCAGAATGATTATGGATATCGAACAAGTCTCGGATCAAATGAGCATAGATCTGTGGAATGCGACACCAAGAGCTGACTTGTTGCCACAGAACTGTAGCAGCAAAGCAAGAGATAAACAAGTGATTTGCATCTTCATCCCCGTCTCCACAGACTCTGCACAATGAAGACCCATTCAGAATCCTCCTCGTCTTTAATCCGTTGTATGTTGGAAGCCTATCTTGTTCCATCCTCCATGCGAAAACAGACACCTTTCTCGGGACCCACTTGAACCATGAAAAGGGATAAAACGGAACCGCATGTTTACCCAACAAATTCCTGCATTGGCTCACTGAAAACAAGCCGTCCGGGCTACTCGGCCAACTCCACCTATCAGTAGTAGGATGTAAGTCAATTGTCGAAATCAGTGAGCTGCAGCCATGAAGATCCGCCAATTCCTGAACCGATAGAGGAGGCCTTCTCCAATCCCAACTTGCAAGCCTATCCGCGACCGCAACAGATTTTTGTTTCTCCAATGCGAACAAAGCCGGGTAAATTCCCATTAATGGGCTATCTCCAACCCACCAATCCACCCAGAAACGAATGTCCAGTCCATTTCCACATGAACCTTTAATCAGACTTTTTATATTTAAGTTCCTCATTGAAAACTCTTTATCTAATTTGTTTATCATGTTCCACGAACCTGGAAGCCCGTTTTTAACCGGAAGATAGCCCCATGAGTTTTGGTTGAAATGAATGGCATCTATAACCTTCCTCCATATCGAGCCTTTCTCGATTTTATATCTCCACCACCACTTTGCCAAGAGGCCGTCATTCAGGTCTTTCAATGATCCGAGACCGAGACCACCCTTATCGCATGGTCCTATGACTCTATCCCATGCTACCCAATTTGTTTTAGCCTTATCCTCATCTCCCCCCCAAAAAAACCTCCTTCTTAAAGCTTCTAACTTGTCGATAACACCACCAGGAGCCTTGAACAAAGAAAAGAAGTACACCGGGAGGCTATCCAATACCGCTTTCAATAAGGTGACCCTACCGCCAAACGAGAGCATCTTTGCCTTCCATTTTGATAATCTTCTGTTGAAGCATTCCACCACGCAATTCCAATTTCTAATAATATTCATGTTTACACCAACAGGTAAACCGAGATACTTACATGGGAATTTATCAAATCTACAATTTATAGAATCAGCCACCTCTTGAGCGATATTGTTGTTCACTTTGATAGGGTAAAGAGTAGTTTTGTGGTGATTCATTTTTAGTCCGGAAATCAAGAAAAAGCATCGCATTAGGCGGACGATGTTTTTAATATTTTGGTCACCCCACTCACCCATGAATACTACATCGTCCGCGTACATGAGATGGGTCATGACGGGACCATTATTAGGCAACCGAAGACCGCGAATAAACCCCAGCTCAGTTGCTTTGCCCATGAATCCGGTTAAGGCCTCCATTGCGATTATAAATAAGAACGGGGATAGCGGATCCCCTTGTCGGACCCCTCTAAAACAATCAAATTCCAAAGTAGGAGATCCATTAATCAAAACGGATGCCCTAGCGGCGAGTCATCGGTACTAACAGAGCTTGATAATAGTACTAGTTAAAGGCACGTTACATGATTACAAATGTGTCTTAATTAGTATATCATCCTGACTGTAACTGTCTTTGAAATCATGACCTCTTCATTTACTATACATCACGCATCAATTATATACATCCTCAAAAACTAAAACAAAAGACAAGTTAGATACCTAGGAAAGGATCTAAACCCTTGCATGATCATTGATTCGTACTTGGCAACGTTTTCAAGATCGGGATCCTACATAAGATCATTTTCGTCTTTGCAAGATCGTGATCTTAAGGTCGGATCGGGATCCTAAGATCCTACTATAATGCTATTTTTTAATGATCTTTGTAATATTATTCAAATCTACAAATTATTATATATCATAAATATGAAATTATAAGAATATTTTATGAAAATGTTGTTCTAAATTATAAATATGGAATGTTTAAGAAGAATCACATGTTGTTTTTTAAATTATATAAAAACATAAACTATAAATTTGTAGTTTTTTAGTTTGCGGTTCAAGAAAAGTAAGATCGGATCGGAGTAGATCTTAAGATCCTATGGTCAAGATCGGGATCCTATAAGATCTTAAGCTTGTTAAGATCTTACGTAGGATCCGGATCGTTTTTGCTTCGTGGAATCATAAAATCGTAAGATCCTTAGATCAGGATCAGGATCTTAACAACTATGGTACTTGGTACTCCTTATCAAGTGATCCGTGTATCAGATTCGAAAATATCATTGATCTCTTATTGGTATTCAGTTACCGCCTTTAGTTTTAGTCTGTACATAAGAAATGAATATGCTTTCACAACAAAGGAGGTTATATATTAATTTTCATGTCAAAATTACTTTGGATATTCTTGTCATTTTTGCAATATCGACGCTATTTACAATCCAAATATGTATTGCTGATGAGCAATCATCGATGTTAATTAATGTTAAAAGTATTTATTTACTCACTTGAAAGTTGCAAATGTATCACCTATGTAAATCCACAAGCAACTTAATCTATAATATTGCAAAATGTAATTCAGTCCTTAACACTAGTTATGAGTGCACTTTCTTTTCTTTTGAAAACTAGGTCAGCATTTTTAGTAGTACTATACATGGTCCAGGATGGTTCATGCATTGTTTTTTAAAGGGCGACTATGCATTGTGTAAGTAAAATTGTTAATATTTAAGCGTGTAACTAATAATACATAAAGTCTCTTGCTACATCAACTGTGTAACACTGGCAAAAGAATATCCAATGTGAGGCCTCTCAAGCTGCTATGGCCTCTGATATCTCAGAGATCAAGACTTCATTCCTAGAAATGCTTAACCTACTTCAATTGGCAGTCTCAGATGGTGGTTCATCAGCTCCTCGTTCTTCAGCCCCAACAACTGCTGAGGGGGAGAAGGCAACTAAGACTGCCCCTCCTCAACCCTTATCAACCACCTTCACTAACAAATCTCCCTTTGAAGAGAGTCCACACACCTCTAAACCAGCTCAGCCTTGCACCTGATGCAATGGTTATCTACTAAGGTCCCTCCTCAATTGAGGGTGAGAGAGTATGAAACTATGAAGTCTCTAAACCTAAGATACCCTACTTCTTCTTCTGCACAACCATAAGAAGACAACAAAGGCAAAGATGTTCGGTTGAAGATAGTATCCTCATCTCGACCAACCAATCTAGTTGAATCCTCATCAGGCACTGACCTGATTGATACCAACGCGAACCTGGGGAAGTAGTCAAGGTCACTAGACATGAGCTAATTTAACTCTCTGAAGCTGAAAGAAGAAAGAAGAAAACATTAGATGCTCAATCAAAGAGATTGCTAAGGTATTTATTGAGGAAGTTGAGGCAACAAATCAAGTTGTCAAGACTTTCAGTGAGTTCAAACGTCTTCAGCACGAACTCAAGGAAGCCAAGGATAAGTTGAAAGCAAAGGTGACAAGAGGAAGAGTGTGTGGGAAAGTTACAAGAAAAGGATGGAGTTTAGTCATCACTGACATCAAAATCATTCCAAACACCAAGCCTCTCAAAATAACTATTATCATAGACAACAATGACTCAAACTTCGAAGTCATCAGTGAGTTCAAATGGAGTCTCTTTGGGTATAAGTAATGGGAAATGATGTTAATTGTCTTGAACAAGAAGAAAGGGACCAATCCTGTTGAATTAATCAAAACCGTGGGAAAAAGATTTGAAGAAATCAGGGAACAAGAAATGTTCCAAGGGATTGAAACAAAGAAGCCTCTAACTTAGGACCCACTCAAGACTTCACCCAAACTGAAAAAGAGAAAGAGAACCGTAGGAACTGAATTGGAAATGTATATTCATGGTCTTCACTGCAACAAGATCCCTCTTAAGGGAGTTCCTTTAAAAGAAGGCCATGTGACTGAAACCACCAAACACAATATCTTCTTTACTAATGTGTATGGAGAACCAACCTTTCAGAGAGTCTCTAAAATGAACCTGGTTGACACTTCAACTCTCTTCTGTTACAAGATCATGGTCTTAACTGAAAAGACTCATGAAGCTCTGAGACCGGTCAAGATCTTGGATGATGAACTTGAAAAGAGGGATGCCAAGGAATCCCTCTTAACAAAGAAGGTAAAGCTGGAAATGACAGGATTATTGAAGAACAATCCTGAACAAAGACTAATGTATTTTTGTTTTTGTGTTGATGTAATCCATAGACCTGTTCGTTTCATTCGAACCTGTCTTTATGTCAAATTTTCATTAAAAAAAATGGCAATCCCAAACAGCCCCTTCTCAAATGCAATTTCATTAGGCAATCCCAAATAAGCCCCTTTATAAGCATTTCTAATAAGTAGTCCCAAACAGTCCATAAAACTATACATGAGTTTTTTAGAATTGCTTATTGAAGAATGCTTATCAAGGAGGCTGTTTGGGAATGCTTATTAAAAACTGCTTATGATAGGGAAGGTTTGGGATTCCTAATATTAAATCCTACACTTAGGCTCAGAAATCTGCAAGTGCAGAAGCGAATAAAGATACATAAGTGTTAAGAAAACTTTCAGAATCAACAGGGTAGCAGACTCTTTTTTGGGGAAATATCAATAACATATGCCTATTAACAAATAGATATAGTGTTTATAAGAAGTTCGCTCACGCCAACATTATCTATCTGTTAAGTTTTCACTACCATTTGAATGCATAATCAAAGGAGATTTCAGCTTATAGTAACCATTCTAATCTCTCTTATGTCTCCCTTAATTGTAAGCTTTAAGTCCTGAAATGCAGCCAACGATCTTTATCGAAGAATCCGCATCCATCTTTATCGAAGAATCCGTAAATGTCCCATAAACCCTGTAATTGCAATCAATTCAGGTGTCAAATAGAGCAGCCTTCAAAAATAACATTAGATTCACAATGTAAATTATTAACTTTAATCAGTACCTTATTCCTAAAAGGCGACAACATATCCAACCATAAGCTTAACCATTCCACACCAGCAACATCAAAACTTTGGTCTAGCAAGTTGATACAGAAGCATTAATTACTAATTGTTCCCGAAACCATATATAAAATAAAAAAATTGTTACCAAATGAAGCAAAGCCAGTTGGTGCTGATGAGGATTGTCCTGAAGCTTCAAGACTCAACAATCCAAGCTCATTATTGAGAATAGATCCTCTTTTCTCCTCACTATTTGTACCAAATAATAAACCAACACAGTAATACCATAATATAAGTCATTGTAAGGAGTTATGTTGTGGTTTAACGAATCAAAGTCAATTTAGAAAAAAGAAAAGTAATAGAACATGCACAAGATAAATCTCAGCATTTTAAATATCTTAACCAACATTACCTGATGAAGCAGCACTAGTTGCTATTGAATCTTCGGCATGGTTCAGATTGTCGACCATAACTACTCCCTTTTCATCTCTTTTACTTGTCCTAGTCACTACCTGATGAAGCAGCACTAGTTGCTATTGAATCTTCAGCATGGTTCAGATTTATAAAAGAACAAAATGAGTTAGATTGAATTAAAACTGGAGGAAGAAGAATAGATAAACCTGTTATAAAAATTACCAATATTATATTCTCAAATAAATAATAATACCTGCTTTGCTGATGTCAAGTCAAGCCCATATTTCTTAAGTGGATCTTCATAACCCCTGATTCTTTGACCCCAAAGCACAATCAGTATCACAACAGAACTATAAAGACCGATTATGCAAACAAGCACTGCCATATTGGAGGAGTTATGTTCTGCCCAGTTCTGTACGAGTGTTGGAAGCAAAGGAACGACAACTGGTGTCCACAATACAAGCACCAAGGAGACAAACCCCAAAATCCTAAATTGATGATATATATTTCAGAAAAAAGAGGTTAGCAGATCTTCCTTGGGACTTAATTTCTCAGATACTAATAGAGATCAGAGTAAGTGCTCAGGAAAAGAATAGTTTGTGACAATAGCATTAATACATTTCCTTAACTTCAAATCAGAAGTTCTAACCACAACATTACCATTCAATAGTTTCAACTTCCAAGCACCACTTTGCTTTAACTAACTAGATCCTCCTTAACGGTAGTTAGGCCAAACTTTGCATAAACTGCTTCTAGAAAAACTGTGTGATAGTATTTAATCATCTAATATGGCATCTCCTTTATAAATCTTTAGCTTAAGAAAATTGATTGATTTTTCATTGAATAACAGAAGATCCTTGACAGTGAGGACAGACAAGTTAGCTCAAGAAGGCGCCACTATCCGGAAACATGGTAGATAATAGTTAGTCTTAGGCAGCAACTAAGTTGATTATCTATCAGATATCCGTGTCAAAATTACATTCAGAAAAAATAATTTACTATTCCCTACGAGTTCTATCAAGTGGATTTCTGCGTCTCAAAAAAACAAGTAGCTGAAATTTGCACGAGGAACTGCAAATGACATTGTCATTATCACATCAGCAGGAATAGTTTTCTAGACTATTTTTATCCACAAAATGACTGATTCAGTTTTAAATACAACCAGAACTTTGAATATTATAGGGTCAAAAGTGAAAACCCATAATGTCTTGCAACACAGAGCACCCTATTAACTTACAAATTGCAATCATTCATTTTCAAGTTCTGCACATTAGACTAGCATCCACATAGAAAGAAAGACGCTATTATATATACGGAGTATATATATAACTAACGGCACATAAGGAGATTGTAGACCACGAATCTCCTTCTTTATCATACACACGAACACTTGAGATGATGACACTCACAAACTATATAAGAAAAATAAGAGTAGTATGGATCATATGGAGTTATTTCAAGTCAAAGTTTATTAGCTTGAGAGATAATACAACTTGTGACTCTTGGGACTTTTCTTCACAGTACACACACACACTCTTTTCTTATAATAAAATGAGGCACTTTGTAAAAGAGATGTGTGTGTGTGTGTGTTTATACGAATCACAGCCAACACATGGCTTGTGATTGGGCTTTGACTTGGACTTGGTAGTGGGCTTGATGAATACATTACACTTATACATAATACATACTAACTACACTAATGCTACAAGCCCACATTGTTTAATACATATTATACTTGACACATTACATCTAAAACGTCAAATGACCATCACTTTATATTAACATAAAATGATTGCTAACAATCTCCCCCTAAGGGATAGTCATTTCAATGATGCTCCCGTGATTGGACTTTAGTTCTTGACATCTTGAACTTCGTGTGTCACTGTATAATATCCTTCATTCAATGTTCCTTCATGCACTGTGATCTTTACAGTATTGACTTTGAATGTTCTTGCCTTGATCTACATCTTCTGTCCTGAAGTGTCGTCGTTGTAGATGATGATGGTAGATGAACTTCCGTCGGTACCTGCATAGAACAGTTAGCAATAATTCGTCCTTCGGCCATCATGTCGTGAGGCAAGATCCTTTGATCTCATTAAGACTCATACAAGTTGTATCCTTTTGAGTGAACACAAGTGTATTGCATAGGAAGTGTTCCTAAGAGATCTTTGATGAATCTCATGTATCTAGACTCAATTATGTGCGATTTGATTTTAGTCGTCGGAGGCATGGAGTAGAGTGCCACCTTTTCAATATCAACACTTCTCGGAGTGAGATGTCAATAGATTATGTAGTGTTCTCCGTGAGAAATGAAACAAATATCTTTTGAGAGATATCTGAGTGGATAGGAGGGGTAGTGCAAATGCGTCACTGGGTCCATGACGTCTTGTCTTCAATATCAGTTTCACCTTAGTGAGAACCGATAGCAGATGTATTGACCCGGTTTCTGTCCTAAGTTTTCATGGAGGGCTATTTCTTTTCACCCTTACAAAAACTTTTTCTTTTTCATTCTTCAACCCCTTCTTTCTCCTTTCTCATTATACTCCTTTTTCCAATCTTTCCTAAGGACTTCTAATGCTAAGCTATTGGAATAGTCCTTGGGTAGATTCCTCCGGTTCTGGCGGATCATTGGACATAACCTAACCATAATCACCTTATTACTCCATGATTATCCTAGATTATTTGTCACATGCCATTAAACCTTGTGAAAATCTCTCAACGTGTTTATGAGAAAACACATTTTGTTAACACATCAAGAGTTTTGCATTTATGAAACACTCCCCCTTCACATGTGCTCATGCATTTTTAATAAATTGCACATATTGGGTAGAGTTCGCACATTTGAAATGATTGATTTTCAATTAACATGACCTTCGCGAGACACGCTTACATCACTAGTTAGACTAGTTTGAAATTATTACCCGTCCTGGTCATATTCAAAGATCATCTCTCGAATTGGTACATTCTACTCCGACAAGTCCTTTGCGAGACACGCTTACATCACTGGTAAACCAGTTTGAAATTTTTGCCCGTCTAGGACATGTCTTTTCGAGAACAGACATTTAGTTTCGTCAATTCGAGGGTTGTTTTGAGTCTTGAGATTCAAACCACAAAGACTTTTTGATCACATTTTAATCTCATCTTCTCCCCCTCAAAAATAGCATGCATTGATATTTTTGATATCAACTGATGAAAAGCAAGATGTTTTGGAGAACAAGATGGATTTGAGCATGAAAAGTGGAACCATTTTCTTTTTCAACTCCCCCTTAATCAGAGCAAATGGTTTAAACCTTTGAGTTTAAAAAGCATTTAGGGGTCGTTGAGGGAGTTGTTGTGACCACAAAATTTATAAAAAGACTTTGAAAAATCTTTTGAAACAATTGTGATTAAGTGGTCACGGGTTTTAGCTTTTTGCCATTAACATTGCGAGTCCTGATCGGAAATAATCAGAAGTCATTCAATGTAGCGTTTATTTGAAACCTTTTCCGGCATACCCGAGCTACATTTAAAAGATTTCACGTTTAAGAACGGGTTCCGTACTGAAATGCACGAAAGCCATTAGATTAGAAATTTGAGAAACGACATGTTTTAGAAAAACATAAAAAATAACTCTCGCTCAAGCATCTGTACATGTCCGTATCATTGTTGAATGACATATCTAGATACGTACAGAATATTGATTAGACAAGAGACATGTCGTGAGAAGAATATTTTTGGTTTTTGTTGTTTTATATTTTTTATGTCTTTTTGAAGTTTTCTATTTTTCTATTTTTATTTTTGAAAAAGTATATATATATTTACCAAAAATATATACATAAATATTTACCAATATTTACACAAATATATTTACTTGCGAAGCTTTATGAAGTAAATCAATATGATTCGAGAAGACTTTCTAACTCTTCGGGAGTTAGGCTTCGCATGCCAATTCGACGAACTAAGTTTTCAAACCGCTCTTTTGGGAGGGCCTTAGTAAATAGATCGGCGAGCTGGTATTCTGTCTTCACGAAAAACAATTCAACAGTACCCTCTTCAACGTGCTCTTTTATGAAGTGGTAGCGGACTCTAATATGCTTGGTCTTCGAGTGTTGCACTGGGTTGCACGAGATGGCTATGGCACTTTTTGAATCGCAATACAAAGGTATGCGGTTGAAAGAGAAACCATAATCCGTGAGTTGTGTTCTCATCTAAAGGACTTGAGCACAGCACGCAGATAGAGACACATACTCGGCCTCTGCTGTTGATAAAGCAGTGCAATCTTGTTTTCTTGACGACCAGCCTACTAGCTTTTCTCCCAGAAATTGCGCTCCGCCTGATGTACTTTTCGCTGTAACTTGACATCCAGCATGATCGGTATCTGAAAAGGCAATTAGCGTAAACTCCGAATCCTTCGGATACCAAAGTCCCATGTTAATGGTTCTTCGAAGGTATCGAAAGATCCGTTTAACCTCTTGGAGGTGAAGTTCGGTAGGCCTTGCCTGAAACCGTGCAAGTAAGCAAACAGCAAAATGAATATCTGGTCGGCTTGCAGTTAGGTACATGAGAGAACCAATCATGCTCCGATATTTCTTCGGATCCATGGGTTTCCCATATAGGTCAGCGCCAATTTTTGGTGAAGTGACCATAGGAGTACCAACAGAGTCACAATTGTCCATACCATGTTTTTTCAAAATCTCAATTGTGTATTTAGCCTGATTAAGAAAAATTCCACGTGGGGATTGATGAATTTGTAAACCTAAAAAGAATTTTAATTCACCCATCATGGACATTTCGAATTTGCTTTTCATGAGATTTTCAAAATGTTTTGAATGTGTCGGATTAGTGGACCCAAATATTATGTCGTCCACACAAATCTGAACAATCAAAATGTCATTTTTGTATTTTCTTGTAAACAAGGTTGGATCAATTGTTCCTTTGGTGAAATTATTTGACAACAAGAAAGATGATAACTCGTCATACCACGCCCGTGGGGCTTGTTTCAAACCATAGATTGCCTTCTTTAGCTTGTAGACGTATTTCGGATGATCTTTGTCAACGAAACCGTCTGGTTGGCTCACATACTGATGAGTGTGTAAATACTCATCATTTCTTTCACATTTGAGCTACAGAAACAGTCAAAAACACTTTAAAAAAGTCTAAAAATGTATAAAAATATCATCTGACTGTGTTTTTATAAGTTTCAGGGAAAAACAAACAATAAATGGCATAATTTGCATTTTAGTCCCTGAACTTTCATAATTGGCAAATCTAGTCCCTAGAATCTAAAAAAGTGGAATTTTATCATTCAAGGTCCCTAAAATAATCTTAATTGTCAAATTTGGTCCTTGAATGATTGTTTGGGCAAAAATTACAAAAAGGTCCCTCAACTTTTGAAAAGTGTCAAAAATGGTCCCTGGGTTATTTAAAATGGAAAATTAATAATTATAACCCTTGTACTATTCATCTATGGCAAATATGGTCCTTGTGTTAACATTGTGATATTTACAGGTTCAGCCCCTCAAAATCCAAAAATTACATAATTGGTCCTTGTGCTTATTTCTTAAAAAACCAAATCCGGATCCAATATTAAACTAAACCCAATACCCTTTATCACTACCCAACCCAAAATAAAAACACCCCTAGCCCACTAAACCATAACCCAGCCCAACACCCTTTTTAAATAAAACTGGGTTTGACCCCAGTCAAACTCCCAATACCGCCAACACTGTTCACCCTCCACCTCCACCTCTGAAACACCAAAACCAGGGTGGTTTTTGGCCACCTTTCACCTCCACCTCATCACCCCAGTCACTAATCTCTCCCCTCCACCTCCACAAACACCCAAATTTCTTTAATTGTTAAAACCTGCTCAAGCTACTTTTGTCCTGATTTCCCGCCAAAATTCCACTTGGACGATTGTGATGAAATTGGCCAAACCAAAGGTCAAGATGTGGTGGGATATGCTCAGAGATGTCGACAAAGGGATAAGAGTCTATAAAGAAAGAAGAAAAAGCAGTGTGAGAGACTATCTAGTGTAATTTTAGTAATTAGTGTCAAATTATTTAAATTTCCATTTCCCAGTGTAATTTTAAGCTTTCAAGTAATCTTTTTAGTGTTCTCACATGTATTAGAATCTTTTTCAATAATCAATTCCAAGTTTTATGTAAGAATTCAGTTAATGCAATTTTCTTGTCCAAATTTCATGTTTTGTTGAATGTTGTTAAGAATGTTGTTTCTGGACTTTTAGGCTCATGTAAGCTCCCTGTATAGCTTATTATAGCTATTAGAAATCTTAAAACAAGTTGTACTAGTCAAACTCAGAATTTCATAAAAAATCAAGAAAAATAGATCAAAAATAAAAAATCCATGAGAATGATGAAGAAAGGCTGGAGCAAGGGAGAAATTGGATTGCCCTTGGGTTAGTGGCTTAGTGGGAAGCTATTAGGTGTGTTCATTGGCCTTGGTACTCAGTTGTTTGCTTGAATACAAGTTGTAAGCCATTTTTACTATTTTACCATTTTACTGTTAGAATACTTAAAATGCTTAGATCTTGTTATTTTCATGTTCCTTTGTTGTATGTTAGTGATATTGTAGAATAAAATTGTTAGTTTGTGTGTTGAATATCTTAGTTGCTAATTATATCATTTAGACAGTCAACATAGCAAATTGGTCAATTCTGAGGTTCATGCTTAAATTGTTGTTGATTTATGCTTAAATGGTCTATTAAAATGATAACATAGTCTCTGAAATCAGTTGTATGGTTTAAATCATCAAGTTGCTTTGTAATCTTGTTTCAACTGATGCATCAGGGGTGTATGGATTAGGCTAGTTAAGTGTGTTTTGATCATTGTTTGTGGCTAAACTTTGCATAGACATACCACCTAGGATCTTATTAACTCAGTCAAACCTTAAACTGTGCTCATTTTCAAGAAAAAGTCAAAATCACCAAGATTAAATCACAACAGCTTAACTGTTGTGATTTGGCTTGTGAAACTCATCACACTTGTTAAAAACTTGTTGAAATAGCTTAATCTCATATCATTATATCATAATTCACCATTCTCAGTCACTAGGAATCATTCAAATCTCACCAAAGTCAATCCTTGTGATTTTCTGCAAAAGTCAATTCCACAGCAGACCTTGTGTTCTGGGTTGCTGATCTTTGATCAAATTGGACTTCAATTGGATTGATTCTGATGGGGCTTTTCATGTTTTTAGATAGCCAGTAGTGTCACCTTGATTTTGCCCCCCTAATACTGCATCTCAGCAGCTTATCTGAGTGCTTAATCTAGCCTGCAAGTTGACCTTGTTCCTGAAATTTCTGTGTTAAGCATTCACAACAGTCAATTGCTTAACCTGCTTAATCTCTTGTTGTTATTTGTGTTTTTTAGTTGATTTGTGGTTATTTTATCATATTAACCTGTTCCTGAACTTTTGGCAACTTTTATTGCTTATTAGCTTATTTTGTGCTTATAAGCAAACTGCTTATTAGCCCAAATCAGTCTATTAGCCTTATTCAAGTTCCACTTTTAATTTTCCTAGCCTTCTAATATTAATTTAGACTTAACTTAAATTTTTCAGATTTTTCCTAAGTTATTTAATATTTTTAATCTTTTTAATTAGTTTAAATTAGTAATTAAATCATAATAAATAGAATAATAATCAGAAAAATATAAATCCAATTTTCATAATTTTCTTTTGTCATTTTTAATCTAGGAAAAATATAAAAATATTTTTAGTCCTTAAGAAAATCAAAAATAGAAATATAGTGATAGCTTCTATTTAATAGAATTTATCTTTTTAAATTTTAATTAAGTAATTTTCATTTTTATAATTTTCTTAGCTTCTTGTCACTTTAAAGTATTTATATAAAAAATTTCAGATTTTTATTTGATCTTTTAGTATTTATTAGAATTTTAATTAGTTTAAATAATTATTAAATAGTTTTTAATTAATAATAATTAATAAATAAGTTAAATAAATAATTTTCTTTTTCCAATATTTTTCTTTTATTATTAGGGTTGTAAAAATATAATTTTCATATTCGTAGGCTTTTTATTTCTTAAAACTCACTTTTTATTTCGTACGTTTACGTTTATTTAAATTTAAACGTACGCTTTTAGGTTTTTATACGTTTCTAGTTAACTTGTTTTTACTTTCTTGTTTATATAGCTTGTTTAAAGCTATTTTCTTATCTCCTTAGTGTAATCAAAACCATAACCCCTTTTCTGTTCATAAGCACTTGATCACAAGTCGTTCTAAGCACAATTTCACATCTCGCTGGGACTTAAACGACCAGGGGATAAAACTATACTCCTTGGATAATTGCATTGTGTTCTCAATTGGTTTGACTTTGTTTGACCACATCCGTGGTTGATTTAAGTTGACTGTTTGAGGCCGATCACATACACTTCTTCCTTCAGATTTCCATTCAAGAACGCGGTCTTGATGTCCATCTGATAAACCGTGATGTTCTTGTGAGCGGCATAAGCTAAGAAAATCCTGAAAGCTTCAAGCCTTGCAACCGGTGCGAATGACTCTTCAAAATCTATTCCTTCTTCTTGTCTGTATCCCTTTGCCACCAGACGAGCCTTGTTGCGAATTACAGTCATTTCTTCATCCTTTTTGGAGGTGTATGGTATCAGAGCTTTATCTCACAAAACATTGTTAGCTTTAAAGTTTTGTCATATGTCGGAATTGCATAGTTTGTAAATACGAGGACTAGTTTTGCCAATAAGGCATAGATATCTTTGTATAAATACCCTCCTAGTTGTGTAGGAGGGTTTGGGGATTCACAGGTTATTCTTTGGAGGTGTATGTGTGTTCTAGACTTCTCTCTCTAGAATACATATACACCTCCGCCAATCTATTAATAAGATCGTGCTTAATCGTTATCTAGTGTTTTCCCCACCTCCATGTCGTGATTATTGGTCATAACAATTGGTATTAAGAGCTAACCGGGGGCGAATCGTGGTGTTCTTGAGGTAAAAAATGTGATTCGTGGTGTGTTTTTTATATTTTTTGTGTTCGGTTTTTGTTCATAAATACCCAGCTGCTACGCTAGTTGATGTGTTTTCTGGGAATCGAATATCAAAAAATAATGTGCAAGGTTGTGTTTGTTCTTGGTTTTGCGACTTAGTTTTGTGACTGAGTGATTATTCTTGGTTAAAAGGCTGCATTCACTTTGGTGTTCTTAGCCTTTTTGATCGAAAATGTTCAAGAATGAATCACATTATGTGTTTTTGGATATTTTAATTGGATTAATATTTGTTTAGTCCAAGTTGGTACAAGTTGGTGTAAATTGTGAGGAAAGTGGGCAAATGGGTGAAAGTTGTCAATGGGAAGCGTGGGCTTGTGAGAGAAAAGGACGAAAAGTTAGTATTTTCTGCACTTCTTTCGAAATTCAGAAAGTCAACATAAGTGTCGCAATTGCTGTCTCTCGCATTTGCTACATTTCTTCGAAATTGCAAATTTTCTCGCAATTGCATATTTCCTTCGAAATTGGAAAGTTGTCTCGCAATTGGTCACTTCTTCGAAATTGCAACTAAGTCTCGCAATTGGTCATATCTTTCGCAATTGACTTGCTTGTCTCGCAATTGGTGGTGATCTCGCAATTGGACTGCTTTCGAAATTGGCATAGGCTTTCGCAATTCAAGTGTGTTTCGCAATTGTACCAATGTTTCGCAATTCCAGAACCTTTCGCAATTGGTCCTTCATCTCGCAATTGCAAAAAAAAATATATATATATTTTTCACAGGAGACTTAACGGTCCATTTTAACGCGAGATTCAAATTCTGGTACAAGAGTGAAAATTTTGGCCTAAAATTCAAATTTTTTGGCCAAAATTCGAATTTTTCGGGAATTTTTGGCGTAAAAATTTCTTAAACTCAAATTTTTCCAGCATCATTAGAATGTCATTTTATGGCATATTTCACACCAAAATCACAAATGAAATTATCGAACTGCACCTCAAAATCACCACGTATAGCCAAAAAGTTCCTGATCAAGATTCACAATCAAATGACAATGGTTTAATTAACAGCTGTGGCTACAAGGATGATGATTCCTTATTAATTATTTGAAGATGAAGTGGAATATCACGGGTGCGTTTACTTAGTATCTTGAAGATTTCGTAAATCTGACCCTTTCGCATTTGGTTGAACTCTTTTGTAATTGGTTGAACTTTTTCGCAATTGGTCCCTTTCGCAATTGGTCCCTCTTCGCAGTTGGTTGGTTGCATGATTCTTCGAGATCCTTGCTCGATCTTAAACGGATCTCAGAGCATTCGATGATTAAGTCTTGGGTTATCTAGTTTTCATAGGTCAAGGGGTGGACGGACGAAGACCTAGTTAACTATCACTTAAAGGAGATACGTTGTAGTACTCAGTGTCACACAAAGATGTGGATAATTCAAGAGATGTTCATATACTATTAAGGAAGGATGGATGGGTATATGAAACGACCTATGCTTTAAGGAGTTACGTTGTAGTGCTCAGTATAGGTACTTAGTCATACAACAGTGAATGTTTAAGTCACAAATTTGGGTTATTCTACTTCAGTCTCAAGTTCGTCATGGTGGGTTTTCTCCATCAGTAGTCACTACATGAAGCCGTTGTTTTTGATTCAGGAGGTTAGATTGGGTATATCGACATCTTCTCACGGGCTGATATGATTCCTTATAAAGGGCTTCCAGTTTGTATTTTACGTACACATCAGTATGCTGATTCCGATTAATCGTAACCAGCAGGGGAGAGAAATGTACGGGCTGATCTCTCATGGAAAAATAACTGGGATGCATTTGGTGAGATAAAGATGTTGATACCATATTCCCCTGAACTGCAGGGCACTCAGGGCATTCAAAATATGAGGTTGTCAGTTTGGGGGAGAGCACTAATTAGACCACGAATTTCTTCATCATTTCTTCATCCTTTTTGTTTTTTCATATGTCGGAATTTCTTCATCATTTCTTCATCCTTTTTGTTTTGTGAGATAAAGCTCTGATACCACTTGTAGACCACGAATCTCCTTCTTTATCATACACACGAACACTTGAGATGATGACACTCACAAACTATATAAGAACAATAAGAGTAGTATGGATCATATGGAGTTATTTCAAGTCAAAGTTTATTAGCTTGAGAGATAATACAACTTGTGACTCTTGGGACTTTTCTTCACAGTACACACACACACTCTTTTCTTATAATAAAATGAGGCACTTTGTAAAAGAGATGTGTGTGTGTGTGTTTATACGAATCACAGCCAACACATGGCTTGTTATTGGGCTTTGACTTGGACTTGGTAGTGGGCTTGATGAATACATTACACTTATACATAATACATACTAACTACACTAATGCTACAAGCCCACATTGTTTAATACATATTATACTTGACACATTACATCTAAAACGTCAAATGACCATCACTTTATATTAACATAAAATGATTGCTAACAGAGATGGACCACGCGTGGAGCAGATAGATAGAGACAATACTCTCAGAGTCACTATGTACCTCTGAAACAAGGGCCGCTCAAAGTACAAATGGGAAGTATTTTGTTCGCCCAAGTATCTGCATCACAAAAAACAATCCTAGGATATTACATTCAGTAGCAAACATCAGCACATAAAAAGCAGTTCCAATCTTTGTTTGTCAACATTATCTTTGCAAATAGGTTATCATACACCATTTGGCCACATTAGTAACTATATACAACGAGCAAACATGAATAATGCTGAATCATTGATATGTTGGCTGTCAAGTGCCAACAAGACATGTATTATGAAAGCCACATAGTTAAAACTTAATAACGTGAAACAACTAATCGAATCAATATAAAAAAGCCTATCAACAATCGAATCAATAATAACTTGTCATACACCATTCAAGCCATATGAATATTCAATACTTCAGATTACATGGGACATTAATCCAAAAAAATACACAAGTATGCAATTTAAGTCTTTAATGTTTAACAGAACAAGCTAAAAACTTTTATTATAAGTAAACAAGAATATAATACAAGAGACTACCTTGTAAATTTGCTTCATTTGTAGAAAAAAGCATGTTCCAAGCTCATACAGATTGGGGCTTTCATGAACCCTAAATCCTAAAATCATATAAACAAGAAATTGACTCATGACCACCTCAAATTGATGATTAATTAAGAAATAGTAACACATAAAGTACCTGATATGTGACTTGATTTCACGTGTCACGATGGTGAATCGCCATGGTCTGTGGTGGGTGAGGATGCAACCGACGACTGGCAAGGAGCGATGGCAGTGATGTCGATAACAGAGAGAAAGAGGATGTGAGATAAGATGAAGATGAAGATGAATGGATAACTGAAAATGTGAGGTAGATAATAGATAATTGATGGAAAATTTGATTTTCGGGGAAATTTTGGGCGGAATAACTGAAAATGTTTAGAGGGAGATTTAATTTTTTTTAAGGGAGATTTAATTTAGACCGGTGCATAAACAAACCGGTTTAAATAAGTTTTTTTGGACCGGTGTTTTAAAAATAAACCGGTCTAAATGTTAAAAAGGCATTTAGACCGGTGTCTTCTATTTGCACCGGTCTAAATAACTCTTGGCGGGGTAAAATCCTCATTTAGACCTGCATTTTTTTTAAGGGTCTAAATAAGGGGGTCTAAAAGACAGTTTTTGTAGTAGTGTAAGTGAAAGACACTTATCAAGAAAGTCAGTGAAGTATAAGAGTTGGTAGAAAAGGGAAAACCGTTGTCAATACTATTTCTTAAAGTTGCCTTGGACATATTTCAAGAATAGAAACATTTAATACGGTAAGTTACCGTACCTTTCTAGTTAGATGCTTGACACGTCACTTTTACCCTATGGGTATCCACCTCGATCTTTGCCTATATAAAGAGAATGTTGTAAAGGTGGAAATGCACCTCGTACAATTAATGTGATACACATTTACGAGAGCACTTACTCCTCCAAGAACTAAGCCCATGAACTCATTCTATGTGTTAGCATAGTTCATACTTAAACACATACTTTGGTTAATGTTTAAGATAGTGATGAGATCACTATACTTTATCATTCAACTTTGATTATTATTCCACAAACAATGATAGTAAATTCCTTTATTCATTTCTAATAATAATTTAAATGTTGAAAAACCTTGATGTGTATCTTGTTAAAACTGATTTACATATTATTGCTTTAAACTGTTTAAATATACATCAGATTATATGGAGAGTGATTTAACTTATTAAGTTTATATCACTCTAAGAGCACTCGGTACCCTTGGCTGGTAACATGGCGTCGTCGGACCAGCCGAGAGATTTGGATGGCTCATGGTACCGTGGGTGGCGCCATGGCTGCTGGCGCCATGGTGGCCAGCCCACGCCGTGGGGACTTTTTTTTTTTTTTTTTTTTTTTCTTTTTTGTGTGAATAATTCGAACGTTGGTGGGTTTGTTTGTGGTGGGTTTGTTTGTGGTTGTGTTTATATTTGTGTTTGTGTTTGTGTTTGGCTTTTTTTTTTTTTTTTTTTTTTCTTGAGTTGCAGGTGGAGAAGAAGAAGGAACAGTGGAGAAGAAGAAGAAGAAGAAGGAACGTTGGTGGGTTTGTTTGTAGATATTTATTATAAAAATAATGCTCCATGTTCCACTTATACCTTTGATCAATTTATTAAGAATTGGATGGGCAATGGCCCACTTAATTGTCCACTAATTTTGTTTAGGTTAGTAGTTAGTACATGTAAGTGTGTAGAGTTAATAGTATTTGGCCCACTTAATTGTCCACTTAATCCCGAAGAACAAATGTTATTTAGTCGATGTGTGTTTGTAATGTGTGTTTTTTTTTGCAAAAAGTAGTTGGCATTGGGACTCTGATGTAATGTATGTTGTTTTTAATGTAATGAAGTTTATTTTAGTTATATTTTGTATGTTTTATTTTATGTAAAAAAAGAAAAAAAGAAAAAAAAAATTGACGACGGCACCACATTTTCTGGTGCCGTGGGTACCGCCCAGAATGTGGTGCCGTGGGATTTCTGGTGCCATAGAGATTTTTGCTGACGTGGAAGGGAATTTTGAGCCATGGCACGAAGCCATGGCTCCAGGGTACCCACTGCTCTAAAGGGAACAACAATTTTTATTCACAAACACAACTGTGTGACTGCGACGTCACTTCCAGTGATGGATATTATTGTCACTAATCAAACCCCATAGTGAACAGACACAACTGTGGGATAACGTACGATTAAAATAAAACCCTTTCCAGTGTTCTTATAAGATAAAATTTTAGCGTATTTTGAAAATTTCCCCACATTAAGTATGGTTGATTAGTTTAATTCTGTTGTGTTAAAAACACAAATAGAACACCTAAAACATTAAAAATTAAATATAAAGATATTATTCAGTACATACAAAGGGAGAGCTAAATTACTACTTATTAAGTAACATGGAGTTTAAATATCAATAATACTACATATTAAGTGTAGTCTTTAGTTATATTACAAGCTGGTAGTAACTAGTAAGTACCATATGTTACAAGATAGAGATAGAAATACATGAGATGTATATATAATATACAGAGCTTCATGCAAATTCAGCATACAATACGACGGTACTCACCAAGAGCCCATATGGGAAAAATATTTGGATATGACAAGTAATTGAGTGTACAGTTCTTCATGAATACTCCTGTGATTTCCTGTAATTGAAAGGAAATATTTTTAATGGGAGAAAACTAGAAATTCTAAAATAACAATTGTAGTTATATAATTCAAGAATATGAAACCATCAATAAAGAACCTGTACGTTGAGGGAAGTCCCCTTCTTCCATATGTGGATGATATCATCTTTGGTTCAACGAAGAAGGAACTATGAATTGAATTTGAGAAGTTGATGTATGAGAAATTTTAGATGAGTTATATGGGAGAACTTACATTCTTCTTGGGATTACAATTGAAGCAGAAGAAGGATGACATATTTATTAGTCAAGATAAATATGTTGCTAAAATTTTAAAGAAATTTGGGTTTACAGAAGTAAAGACTGCAAGCACACCAATGGAAACTCAAAAGCCTCTGCTCAAGGATGAAGATTAAGCCTCTGCTCAAGGATGAAGATTGTGAAGATGTGGATGTTCATATGTATAGGTCAATGATTGGTTCATTAATGTACCTTACATCTTCAAGACCTGATATCATGTTTGCAGTGTGTGCCTGTGCTAGATACCAAGTCAATCCAAAGGCTTCACATCTTCATGCTGTGAAAAGGATTTTTAGGTACTTAAAAGGTCAACCAAAATTGGGTCTTTGGTATCCAAAAGATTCTCCTTTTGATTTGCTAGCATACACTGATAGTGATTATGCTAGAGCAAGATTGGATAGGAAGTCTACAACAGGAGATTTTCAATTCCTTGGATGTAGATTAATATCATGGCAGTGCAAGAAATAGACAGTGGATGCAAATTCCACAACAGAAGCTGAATATGTGGCTGCTTCAAGTTGCTGTAGACAAGTGCTTTGGATTCAGAATCAACTACTTGATTATGGGTACAATTTTATGCATACCAAGATCTTTATTGACAATAACAGTACTATTTGCATAATTAAAAATCCTGTTTTTCATTCAAAAACAAAGCATATAAAGATCAGACATTATTTTATTAGGGATTGCAATGAAAAGAAATTGATTCAAATGGTTAAAATCCATACTGACAAGAATGTTGCAGATTTGCTTACAAAAGCTTTTGATGTAAATAGATTTCAATATTTGATTGCTAGTAATGGAATGTTAAATATTTAAAGTCTTTTATCACTTTATGTTTTTGTAGAGTTTCGTATGAATTAGTGTTGTTATTCAAGTCATTAAGAGTTTCTGCTGTTGGTTATACTTATTACTGTTAGGTATAATCAATATTGTGATCATTTTGAAAATTGTTATGGCTTGTGTTTTCTTGGTTTTTGGACTAACATTTTGCAGGATAAGCAAAGAAAAGTGTTAGATTGATGATAGATAAGCTGTTTGGAATGGAATTGGAGTTAATGTTCGTGACTCAAAGTTAATGTTGCTAGGCATAACTTACTGCTGCTATGTTACTACTGCTGGGTTGTTCAGGGTATTGTTTCATAAATATATCGATTAAGGGTTTAAATCATTCAATCAATCAGTTAATCGATTTCATACTTCAATATACTCTCTAATTACAATCCCTAAATCAATTTTATCATCCAATCTCAAAACCCAACACAAATGGTGAATCTAAAGTTTGCTGATTCACACAATATGGTCGCGTTCTTGTCCAAACCCACAAAAAGTGATGGATTTGAACAGATAGTGGATTTTCTGAATGCACATCCTATAAGGTATGCATTAACTGTCAATCTCACTATAGATATTTCCTGTATTGAACAGTTCTGGTCTACTGCTGTGGCCAAAACTATCAATGGGGAAGTACAGTTACATGCCGTAGTAGACTTGCAAGAGAGAAAGCTGAAAAAGAAGAAGAAGTCAATATTGCCTTGATTAACACATGGGATGATGTACAGGCAAAAATTGATGCTGATTATCAATTGGCTGAAAGACTGCAAGCAGAAGAACAAGAAGAGTTGTCTGATGCTGACAAGGCTAAATTATTTGTACAACTCTTAGAGAAAAGGAAAAAGTACTTTGCAACCAAGAGAGCAGAAGAGAAGAGGAATAAACCACCAACAAAAGCTCAACGGAGAAAGATAATGTGCACTTACCTAAAAAAATATGGAAGGATGGAAGCTTAAAGATTTGACACATTTTAAGTTTGAGAATATTCAAGAGATGTTTGGCAGAGCAATGAAAAGGGTAAACACATTTGTTGACTTAAGAACAGAGCTGGTAGAAGGTAGTGAAAAGAAAGCAGGAACAGAGCTGGAACAAGAGGTCACAAATAAACAAAAGGTGGATGATGATCAAGAAACAGCTGATCTTAAACAGCTAATGGAAATTATTCCAAATAAAGAAGAAGTAGGAATTGATGTTATTCCTTTGACTATTAAGCCTCCAAGGATTATTGACTGGAGGTATATAAAGAAGGAAAGAAAAGCAACTACCAAATCATAAGAGCTGATGGAAAATTTGGGTGTATATGATCTTCAGTCAGATGCTAAAGAGTTTTGACAGAGAAGATTTGGAAGATCTGTGAAATTGGTAAAAGCTAAGTATGGGTCAACAAAGCCAGTGGAAGACTATGACTTGCTGTTATGGGGTGATCTGAAAACCATGTTTGAACCACATGTAGAGAATGAAATATAGAAGGCTCAACAAGGATATAAAGTATTGAACTGGAAGCTATATGACTCCTGTGGAGTTCATTCCTTGATGATGCAGTCTATGCAGGTCTACATGTTGGTGGAGAAGAAGTATCCCCTTACACCACTTACACTTTCAATGATGTTGGTAAAGAAGCTTCAAATGGAATATGAAAGTGAAATGGCTAATCAGCTTGTTAAATTCATCCCTGAAACAACTTAAGAAGTAAATAAGTGTTTGGAAGCATCCTCCTGGTGTTGATGAAGCTTTAAATGAAGAAACTTGATGATTTTGAAGAAGAATATCAAGTTGAGGGGAGGATTGTTGGGATTAAAAGCCTTATTGATGTTGTTTGATCAACTGCTGCTCATATTGGTGTTACTGTTGCTCAGATGAAGTTAGTGCTACTAAAGAATTTCAATGAATATATGCTAAGTGAAGTTACAACTGCCAGTGCAAAGTTAATACTGCTAGTTCAAACTTAGTGTTGTTCAAGGTTAGTGCTGCTAGTTTCAACTATTAGTGTAAGATAGTATTGTTAGGCATTTTGTTAGTACTGCTTATGAGATATGTATTAGATATTTATAGAAAAGATTTGATATACTTAGAAAAGTATTGTAAGCCGAGTAAGACTCCTTGGTGTATAAAAAGAGGTCATAGGGCATAGAGTTAGATGTATAAAAAACATATAATTCGTAGCTTCAAGGTCTTTGTAACCCTAATACTTTGAGAGTATTCGTATTATTATCATTAATAATATTGGGGCTTATTTGTTGAATCGTGTGTTAATCGTTTTACTGTTTCATTAACAATTATTCTTAATATTAAAGATTAGATTCCGCATAATCGTTTTACAGTCCAAACGGATTTGGTTGTTGTTCCACAACCGGCGGATTTGGTCGGTGTTCCACAACCAGTGGATTGTTTACTTGTTCATTTGGTTGGTGTTCCGCAACGCATTTCCACGATAACCATACCGATTGCTCTAATAAACCAAATTGCTTCACACCACAGAAAGCTTCCTGAACTTTGCCAACATTATCATATTTTTATCAAATAAAAACAATAAAAAAAAATCTATACTAGAATACCGTAAATTCCATAACGTTGAGTTTAAACAATCATCATTGTTTTTATCACTCTACATCTCGGATATGGATATGCATGTTTCTAAACCCGAGTCGCTCCATGTAACGGCCACCAGATCTGAAATAGAGATAGATTGAGATGAAACAAAGGTTTTTTAGCAGACTCTCTGAAGAAGAAAGATGGCAATACTCAGATCTGAAATAAAGGAGAGAGATTAGATCGAAATAAAAAAAAAAAAAAAAAAAAAAAAAGTTTACATGTTCCCACAATTGAACAATATACGAACATTAAATAGTCTTGTGCTCATCGAAGCTTTTACTTATTCGTCGTTGGTGATCGCGACTTGATTATACGGCATGAACTATTAAAATCATAAAAAAATAATAATTATTAATTGTGGAGAATAAAACAATATCGTCAGTAATTGGATGATGAATTTTAGATTAGAGAAGAGGGGTACTGTAATTTATACTAATGACATTTTTTGCTCATGCCATGTATGTATATCAATCATTTCATTTATTTTGTGCTCCCATGCGTTGAATTTGGAAGTTAATAAATCTCGATTCATATTGACCAACTAGCTGGAATTGAAAGTATTCAGACCGACTTTTGTTCATCAGAGCAAAAAAACTGTAAAGTTAATGCTCAAAAAGAGAAGGAGAATAGCGGATGAAAGGACTATAGGTGATGGCGCAGGAAAAGCCCTGAGAAGGGGGGGGGGGGGGGGGGGGGGTGGAGTGTTTCTTTCAGAGATCACGTTTTTTAAACTTTGTAACTCGTTCTAACATTTTGCAATTATATCAATTTATTTATGTATTTTTGGTTAGAAAGGTGTACAAATTCAAAATAAATAATAAATAATAATTTAGTGCAAGTATTTGTAATGTGTACATGATACATTAACACTTGTATTACTTAAAATTGCATTAATGAGTATCTTACAAAAGGTATTATAGAAAATGTCATTCATACATTATATGTATGTAGTATAGATATGTGTATATGTTTTAAAACATATATTTTTTATTTAACACTTTACACTTTTACATCATTTTCCATTAATAAATTCGTCCAATTTTTATAGATAACATTTATTTTGTTTTTGCGGTTGATTTTTTTTCGAAAATTTCAAAATTGTTTCTTAATTGGTTCTCGATGGCACTCTTACAATTAAATCATATTTTTTGAACTTTGTAACTTGCTCTAATATTTTGCAATTCTATTGATTTATTTGTGTATTTTTGCATAAAAAGGTATACAGTTCAAAACAAATAATAAATGATATTAAAATTTTATTAAAATGTTATGTAAGATAATTAAGTACAAGCATTTGTAGTTTGTACATGATGCATTAACACTTGTATTGCTTAAAAATGCATTAATGAATGTCTTAAAAAATTTATTATAAAAAACGTCATTCATGAATTATATGTAGTATAAATATTTATTTCAATTACAAAATGAAAAATTAAAACCGGTCAATATAATTTGGACAAAACTATAATTGTAACAACAATTATAAAACATACTATTATAAGAGTTAATTACATAAATGGTCATTGTGGTTTGGCGGGTTTTTCACTTTCAGTCACTTAAGTTTTTTTTACTGGTTCAGTCACAGTGGTTTGCATCGGTTACGGATCTAGTCCATATCCGAATGAAATGACCAAAAACCACTTGTCATCTTCTTTTTCAAATCTTTTGACAATTAAGTAACGGCCGTTAGTCCTTTAAAGTTTGTTACAGTCGGGAATTGCAATAGCATTTAAGTACGGACGAAAACGTTAGAAAACCAAATTTTCGGTTATTTACTAACGACCGTTAGTATAAAGGACTAACGGCCGTTACTTAATTGTCAAAAGATTTGATAAAGAAGATGGGAAGGGATTTTTGGTCATTTCATTCGGATATAGACTGGATCTATAACATATACAAACCACAGTGACTGAACCAGTAAAAAAAAAACTTCAGTGACTCAAAATGAAAAACCCGCCAAAAATAAACAGTTTGTGCCTATTACAATGTACATTATGATCTTTTTTCCTATAAAAATAAAAATAGTCGCTTGGGGGTGATAGATTCATTGTGTGATGATGCATGTAAAAATTTTCAACGTCGTATTAAAATAGAGAAAAGTTCATTTAAGGACTAAACTTTTGTTGCATACTGAAGGACAAATCTCCACTATTCATCTAATTTGAACTAATGGTAGGGATTAACCTAAGATTTAATAATGAAACCTAAGTCCATGTATTTTTTTTTTTTTTCTTTTTTCTTTGTCTTTTTGTCTTTTTTATTTATTCACTTTTTTTTCTTTTTTTTAATTAACGTTTTTTTTTTTAAATCAAGTTTTGCTTTTTTTTTTTAATTAAATTTTTTTTTAAATCAAGTTTTTTTTTTTTTTTTTTTTTTTTCCTTCTTTTTAATTCACGTTTTTTTTAAATATTATTATTATTATTATTATTATTTTTAACTGTTTTTTTTCCGTGCATTTTCATACATATTCGTCCATTTTCTTTTTCGTCAGTTTTTATACGTTTTCGTCCGTTTTTATACGTTTTCATACGTTTTCATCTGTTTTCGTCCGTTTTCAGACGTTTTCGTCCGTTTTTATACGTTTCCGTCCGTTTTAATACGTTTTCGTCAGTTTTCATACGTTTTCATCTGCTTTTGTCCGTTTTCATACGTTTTCGTCCGTTTTCTTACGTTTTCGTCCGTTTTCATACGTTTTCGTCCGTTTTTATACATCTTTGTCCGTTTTCAGACGTTGTCGTCCGTTTTCGTACATATTTGTCCATTTTCATACGTTTTCGTCAGTTTTTATACGTTTTCGTCAGTTTTTATACGTTTTCATCTGTTTTCGTCCGTTTTCATATGTTTTCGTCCGTTTTCTTACGTTTTTGTCCGATTTCATACGTTTTCGTCCGATTTTATACGTTTTTGTCTGTTTTTATACGTTTTCGTCCGTTTTCATACGTTTTCATCTGTTTTTGTCCGTTTTCATATGTTTTCGTCCGTTTTCTTACGTTTTTGTCCGTTTTCATACGTTTTCGCCCGATTTTATACATTTTTGTCCGTTTTCAGATGTTTTCGTCCGTTTTCATACATATTCGTCCGTTTTCTTACGTTTTCGTCCATTTTCATATGTTTTCGTCCGTTTTTAAATGTTTTCAGCCATTTTCAGACGTTTTCATACGTTTCTGAATATCACAAGCGATATTCTATGATACTCAGGATATCACAAATGATGATACTCAGAATATCACAAGTGATGATACTCAGAATATCAAAATTGATGTTACTCAGAATATCACTTTTGATATTCTGAATATCACAAGTGATATTCTGAATATCACAAGTGATTTTCACGTTTTTTTAATTCACGTTTTTGAATACTTGTCCGTTTTCTTACGTTTTCGTCAGTTTTCCTACATATTCGTCCATTTTTTTACGTTTTTTAATTCACGTTTTCGTCCGTTTTTCTACATATTCATCCGTTTTCTTACGTTTTCGTCCATTTTTAAATGTTTTCAGCCATTTTCAGACGTTTTCATACGTTCTTGAATATCACAAGTGATATTCTGTGATACTCAGAATATTACAAGTAATGATACTCGGAATATCACATGTGATATTCTGTGTATGATACTCAGAATATCACAAGTGATTTATGTGATATTCAAAATATCACTTGTGATATTAAGAATATCAATTGTGATATTCAGAAACGTATGAAAACGGACGAAAATGTATAAAACGAACGAAAACGTATAAATACGGACGAAAACGTAAGAAAGTGATAAATAAAACGTGAATTAAAAAAATATGAAAATCACTTGTGATATTCAGAATATCACTTGTGATATTCTGAATATCACAAGTGATTTTCATGTTACAAAACACTAGTTGAAAATCACTTGTGATATTCAGGATATCACTTGTGATATTCAGAGTATCATCACTTGTGACATTCTGAGTATCACAGAATATCACTTGTGATATTCAGAAACGCGAATTAAAAAAAGGTGAAAATCACTTGTGATATTAAGATATCACTTGTGATATTTTGAGTATCACTTGTGATATTCTGAGCAGTATCACTTGTGATATTCTGAGTATCATCAATTGTGATATTCCGAGTATCATCACTTGTGATATTCTGAGTATCACAGAATATCACTTGTGATATTCAGAACGTATGAAAACGTCTGAGTATCATCTATTGTGATATTCTGAGTATCATCACTTGTGATATTATGAGTATCACGTGATATTCAGAATATCACTTGTGATATTCTGAGTATCATCAATTGTGATATTCCGAGTATCATCACTTGTGATATTCTGAGTATCACAGAATATCACTTGTGATATTCAGGAACGTATGAAAACGTCTGAAAATGGCTGAAAACATTTTAAAACGGATAAAACAAATTAAAATGGACGAAAACGTAAGAAAACGGACGAATATGTAGGAAAACGGACGAAAACTGTGAATTTAAAAAAGAGTGTTGGTGAAAATCACTTGTGATATTCAGAATATCACTTGTGATATTCTGAGTATCATCTATTGTGATATTCTGAGTATCATCACTTGTGATATCCCGAGTATCACAGAATACCACTTGTGATATTCAGAAACGTATGAAAATGTCTGAAAATGGCTGAAAACATTTAAAAACGGACGAAAACATATGAAAATGACGAAAACGTAAGAAAACGGACGAATATGTAGGAAATGGACGAAAACGTCTGAAAACGAACAAAAATGTATAAAAACGGACGAAAATGGACAAAAACGTAAGAAAACGGACGAAAACATATGAAAACGGACAAAAACGTATGAGAACGGACGAAAACGTATAAAAACAGAAAAAACGTATAATATCGGACGAAAACGTATGAAAACGGACGAAAAACGTAAGAAAACGGACGAAAACATATGCAAAACGGACGAAAATAGATGAAAACGTATAAAAACGGACGAAAACGTATAAAAACTGACGAGAAAACGTATGAAAATGGATGAATATGTAGGAAAACGGACGACAACGTCTGAAAACGGACAAAGATGTATAAAAACGGACGAAAACGTAAGAAAATGGGCGAAAATGTATGAAAACAGACAAAAGCAGATGAAAACGTATGAAAACGGACGAAAACGTATAAAAACGGACGAAAACGTATAAAAACTGAAGAAAAAGAAAATGGACGAATATGTATAAAAACATACGAAAAAGAAAAAAGAAACGTAAAAAAAAAAAAAAAAAAAAAAAAAAGGGAAAAAAAACGTGAATTAAAAAAGACAAAAAAAAAATAAATAAAAAAGATTTAAAAAAACGTGAATTAAAATAAGACAAAAAAAAAGTGAATTAGAAAAAAGACAAAAAATAAATAAATAAATAAATAAGAATGACAAAAAGACAAAGTAAAAGGAAAAAAAGACATGGACTTAGGTTCCTTATTAAATCTTAGGTTAATCCGCATTAGATCAAACTAGATGAATGGTGGGGATTGATCCCTTGGAATGTGAACAAAGTTTTGTCCTCAAATGATCTTAAATCATTAAAATATATATTGGCATAATATGATAAACTCATCTCAAATGAAATAAATATATCACTACGGCTATTATCTTTTTTCTGTCATCTCGGTATCACAAACAATTACCGACAAATAATGAATATATATATCACCACCGATCACTGTTGGCTTCTCTTTAATACGGCAACTCTACGCGAGCATCTTGCTAGTTTTTATAATATGCAAAGAGAACCATAATTGTACTGCATAACTTGTTTTATAAATGACTAAACGAATCAGGATGCTAATAATTAAGGATTGGGATCCTCTCGTGTTTTACTTGAACATGAGAGGTAATGTTGGGTTTGTTGTGAGTGGGACTTTTAAATTTTAATAAGTTATAGGTCCCACATATATGACTCACTTTTTTTTTCACTCACAAAAATACTCAACATTACCTCTCATGTTCAAATTGAACATGAGAGGATCTCAATCCAATAATTAATGACTACAACTTGGAATGCATTTATGTGTATTTTACTTTTGATTTAAGATCATTTGAGGACCAAACTTTATTTACATGCCAAGGGATCAATCCTCACCCTCTATCCTCATTTGATCTAATGGTCGTGATTAATCCCAACATTTACACTACAAGGGTATTTTAGTCAAGTATATAAACCAAAAATTAGATCTACCATTCTCTAAACTCTCATAAAACACACACAAACACACTTGAGTGTGTGTTCCATATCTCTCTCTCTCTCTCTCTCTTCTCTCTCTCTCTCTCTCCCTGTCTCTCTTCTCTCCATTCAACCGTAACTTGAATAGCCACTTTCTAAATCCTAATTTCGATCTTTAACTCATCAATTGATCACCAAAATCATCTCTTTTCATTATCATCATGTTAATAAACAATCACGATTTGGATCAGATTCGATTCATCAAGGTAATCGATTACAATCAAATTGTTTGAAGAAAAAAATTGGGGGAAATACGGTTGCGACCTAGGCGGATCTTAATCATCAAATCGGAAGAGATTATCACATACAAAAACGTCGATCAAACACCCAAACGCTATTAGTAAGCTCACAATTACTAATTTTACCATTTTGCATCTCTATTACTGTATATAATGTGTGGTTCCGAGTTAGTTGAAAGTGATAAGAGAATTAAGCAGTTTTATGTGATTTGAAACTAGTATTAGAAACTCTTGTTTTTACAAGTTATATGTTAAATATATCACATGTGATGTTCAGCTAGGATAAGTATTAGATATGTTGAAATAGCTGTTTTAAATAAGTTGTTTATTAAATATACCTTAAAATTATGTTTTTAAGTTAAGTTGTCCCGAATTACATGTGGTAGATTACAAGTGAACATATTTCGCTCAGTATCTTTGTTACTAGCTAAATTTGTTTTCGGTTTGTCGATTATTTTTCATTACACTTGTAGTAAGCCACTGTTAAATGTACACTATAGGTGTTGGATAGTTTGCGAGTTGGTTTTTAAAATTGATTTAACTGATTGCAGTTATTTGATCTTTTGAATGTTTAAATAAGTAAAGTTGTTAACTACTCAAAATAACTGATTGTCTTATAATTGCGTTATGATGCAGCAGACTATTTTCCGTGTTTGCTTACATATAAAAGTATAAGCAGTTTCAATAAGTAATACCAAACACCCTTGGAAGTGAACGGTGAATCTTATAATTGCTTTAGTAATTTGCTTTGGGGTTTTTTGATTACATATTCACTTTGATTTGCAGTTGGATTGAATATACATTATTGTGGCTGATTTTGTTTTTTAGTTTAGATGGAATTTTGTATCGACTGTGGTTGTTAGTGCATTGAATATTCATAATAAACCACTGTTATTATGTGTTCCTTTACATATTCGAGTGACAATGAACATACTATTACCAAGAATGGAATGGTGACGAGAGTAAAGATTGATGAGAATACTGTGGCTATCTACGAAGCGCAACTAACTCTAGCTTGAAGCTGTTTGGGGCCAACTAAGATTTTGGGAGACCATTAAACCAAATGTCGAAACTTCTTTTGCTATTTTTATAAACTTTTTAGCTCAAAAATAATATGTGCGATTTGGTTCATAGTTGCCTGGATGCTATTTATTTTGCTTTTTAATCATGTGGTCATAAGATACTCAAATGAGCTGGTTTAATTTTTTATGCATATTTAATGATTTGTCTTCATTCGTCACTTTGATTGCTTCTTGTTTTGAGTATTATCTACGTTGATGAGTTTGAAACCTTATACCTTCATAAGATTCTTGTCCTCTGGATCTTAATTGCCTGTATTATTTTCGTAAAAATGAAAAAGTCAAATACTGATTGAACTACTGATATTTTTTTAAATATGCACAAGATAGAAATCATGAGTAGGGGTGTCATAAATCCCGACCCGACCCGGACCCAAACCCGAATAAGGATAATCGGGTCGGGTTACTTGGGTTCAAGATCTAATTCAGGTCAATCGGGTAAACCCGATTAACCTGAATACGAACTAGGGTCGGGTATCGGGTTCAAAATACTTTGCCTATTCAAGTTCAGGTCAACCCGACTGACCCGAGTTAGTTTTTTTTCTTTACTTTTCTTTTTTTTTAATCTTTTTTGTATTTTTATAACTTTTCCCTGTCTTTATTTAATTGAAAGGCCCAAGTTAGTCCATAAACTTGGCCCATTTGCAAATATGCCTGTCTTTATTTAATTGAAAGGCCCAAGTTAGTCCATAAACTTGGCCCATTTGCAAATATGCTTATTGCCTACTGATGGTTCAACTTGATATTGCAAATATGCCTATTGATGTTTTAGTATGTTACAAATATGGCTACTGATGTTGCAACTTGTTTTAGTATGTTGCAAATATGCCTACTGATGTTGCAACTTGATATTTTCAAGTATTATATATTGTTTTAGTTCATACATTCATAATTGAGAATTTGGGGTAAAAGTATCCTTGAAGGCAATCACTGATTATGAAGACAATGTTCCTGAATTTCTATTATGGAGACCAAGTTGTTGCTTAGGATAGAAAGCTGGGAAATGTGTCAAAACTCAAATTTTGACCCGGCACGTTTTGACCTTCTGTTTTATTATGTTCACCTACCCATCTAGTCATCTTTAATAAGTAGTGCAACTAGCGAAAATATCGCATGTATCCATTATTTTTTGGTGATGACATGTTAAGGCAAGTAATGAATGAATATGGTTTATGTTAGTAAGGATTATGGTGCATGACTTCTTGCAAAAGATTTTATAGTTTCAAACTTTCTATAGCAGGTTTCTCTATGAAATCTAAGTTAGAAATCACATATGATTAAACCTGGCTTCATCTTTATTTGTCTACTTGAATTTCAGGTGGTGCGTAACATTACATATTAAGGCATTGGAAAAAAGAATATCATACCAGTTGATTTAAGGAACAAAAGGAACAATTATAGTGAAAAGAGTAAAGCTATCGAGAACCTTGCTGAAGAGGCAACTTATTTAGCGGACGAGGGTGTGCATTTGTTGAGCAAAGACGATTTTTTTTACAGGCTTCTGTTGAGAAGCTGAAATCACAAAAAGAGTACTTGCAACATACAAAATAGATCAAAAAACGACTACATGCGATGTTCCATTTATTAAACGTCTTCACCATTTACTGTTTTAGTTCTTATTTTTTATTTCTTAGTTACAATTTAATGATTTATTATGTGTAAGGTTGTGAATAATATTATGTTTGTTTGATGATTTTGGGATTGTATATCAAAGTGGATGTTGTTGCTTGAATTCTTTCAACTTTACGAGTCTAATTTTACGGATATATTAAAAATCACATGTGCTTTCTTCCTTCGAGAGCGTTTTTATTTTTCATTTGGTGTAGATCACATGTGATTGACTATTAAAGAAATCACATGTTACTTTTTATTTTCCATTTGTAGTATATCACATGTGATTTACTATTAAAGAAATTCACATATTACTTGTTTATATTTATCCATTTTTATGTAGTATATCACATGTGATTTATTATTAAATAAAATTTTCATTTGTAGTATATCACATGTGATTGACTACTAAAGAAATCACATATTACTTTTTATTTTCCATTTGTAGTATATCACATGTGATTTACTGTTAATTTTTTTTTTTCATTTGTAGTATATCACATGTGATTTATCATTAAATAAAATTTTCATTTGTAGTATATCACATGTGATTACTTTTAAAGAAATCAAATATTAGCGCTGATCTTCTAATTGCAAAAAGTAGTAAAAAATCACATGTGATTTTTAAGCAATATCACATGTGATTTAACATGTGTCTGGAAATAATTTGAATATCACATGTGATCATGCATTGTATTAAACAGAAACAAATTAGGAACGCATAAAAATCTGGAAAACACGTCATAATTGTTTTTCCATTTGATTCGATATTCTTGTTTACCAAAAGGAATACATACATAGCATTTCAAAATCTTACATAAACTAGTACCAGGTAGGTGACATAGTAAGATGCATAAATCCATGACAAAATAACAAGTTTCAAAGATTACCAAATCTCACATATAGCAATCCAAATACATAAGACTAAACCTAATGATTAAACTGCACTAGCCATATCTGACACATGTTGTTCTTTATTTTTGCTCATCTTATCTTCGTGATTGTTATCTTTGTTAGAGAATTAACTCTCTTTGTTTCCCGCTGATATTTCAATATCTCAGCAACAATCTTCTTTTTTCCTTTCCTTCATTATATAAATTTCATGCTTTATTATACTAATGTATGATATTTAAAACAATTAAATATGCAAAACACAAGGTAATTTGCAGGTTTATGCACTGACCTTCAAAGCATCTTTTACTACTGAGTCTTGTAAATTCACACTATGTTCTACATTTTTACAAGTAGAGATACGGTTAGGTCAATCGAAAAACAACACTTACAAATTACACATAACAAACTATCACATGTGAGTTACAACCATACATTAACGACAATTACGTCACATGTGTTCTACATTTATACAAGTAGACATGTGGTTAGGTCAATCGAAAAACAACACTTAAAAATTACACATAACAAATTATCACATGTGATAAACCATATCAAAATTGTCAATAAACCCCAATGCTATATATGCCAAATTATCACTTATGATTAACAAAGTTTAATTATACCAATGAGCATCTAACTACTATACACACATTTCTTACAAAATCACACTAAATTTCAACAAAACTTTTGATACAGTGAAAACCTACCCAATAATCACACATATGTTCACTAAAATCACAATAATATCAACAAGACCTTAATAAACTGCGAAACCTAAACAATAACCACACATTTCTTTATTGAAATCACCATCAAATCAACAAATTCTCATTAAAAAGTGAAAATCTAACCAATAATAACAAATTTCTTAAATAAAAACGCCATAACATCAACAAAACTTCTAGAACTAGTAGAAACATAACTATTAATCACACATTACTTCACTAAAATCATCTAACACTAATCATCATTATATATTCATACATAACAACGACAATAGCAACTTAAAAGACATAAAATACACCAACATACTCTAAAAATTGTAAATAATTTGTGTATTATATTCAAAATTAAAGTTAGAATATGACAACACTACCTTCAATCGGATTTATACCGGATTTTGAATCAGAGGTTGAAGAAGATCATTTTACACCACGTATTGTTTACAAATATCTTCATCAACACCAAATTCATCCATTGTATTTTGATTTTATGTAATTTTACGATTCAGTTTTGTGTTTTATGTGGATCTAGCTAGAGCTTGTATTCTGATTGAAATCGTTACTGTGTGTTTTATATGTTTTTGGTGTGTGAAATTAGACCAGAGATTTGGTGGTTGAAGATGTAAAGAGTGAATGGGGAATTACATAACTGACCTTGAAGGTTTTGATTAATTTAATTATTTTTGTAAATTGATTACGGTCTATTTATCTCAGTCATTGGATCAAACTAAGATAAAGGGTGTGGATTTGTCCCTTGGTATGTGAATATTTTGTGGTATGCAAAATAACTCCTCTATTTACTTTTATTTTTATTTCTTTTTAAGGTTGTACTTTCACTAATAAAAAAGTAATTTCGAAAAAATAAAAAATAAATAAATAAATAAACTCCTAGGAAATTCGTCGTATAAAGTCTTTAGCAACGAATTTCAGATGCTGAAAAACCCTAACATAAGAAATTACAAGAAAAACCATCACAAAAAGATAATGGATTGGCTATGATTACAACATGAACAAACTGTCCATGAAATCAATACAAACACTAATAACTAGAAAACCTCTAGGATTACCGGTACTAGAAATATTGCTCAAAATTCGTGAGAAAATTTTAAGGTTTTGTCGGTAATTACATACAAAATATTTTCGTATGACATATAGCTTCGTGGGCATTTCCTAGATTTCTCGTAGTGGTACATAATGATACATCGGGATATGTTGGTTGTGATGAGTATATAAACTTAATAAGCGAGGTTCCATATCTTCTTCAGTAGGTTTAATCGGCAAACAAACCCTAATTAGCCCCTTGCACCTTTTTGGTGTGCCGACTTATGCTCCTCAAAGATATAATCTCAGTCAATGAGCACATGTTTCAGTGACTATTAGTTAAGAGTTGAAATTGAACTCATAATGTATTTCTACGTAACCCTCAATAACCAGTCAATTAGATGTTTACAGTGTTACCACCAGGGCAATGCCCCAATGATCACTAGGTTACATAATGCATATCTTAGACACGAGTTAGATAGTTATGATCCAAATTTTACTTCAACTAATAAATAGAAAGTTTAATTTTTTAATTTTTAATTTTTTTTTTTTTAATAGTAGTTATAAACTTTGATCAAGTATAGATTTTCATTAACTATTTCGTATCTCATGCATATAGTTGTATTTAATAATATTGAGTTTGTTAGCATGTGAAGATTATGCGTGTACCAACATAAAGAGTAATTTTTTTCATGTCGGAGCAAACTATGGTGTTTTCAAAGCATCCAACTCTCGGTTAGACCATTCAACAAAATCTCAAAAAGATTGGTGTTTTGATCGAATTACCATTCAACGTAGGTCCAACTCTTGGTTCACACAAGTGATATTGTCAAACAAACAGCACAACATATTTAACTATATTTCTTTAAATGTCACATTAGAAACGCTTGATAAATGGAGTAATATATTACCTTAATGGAAACTTTACTGCTAGAGATTCAGCGTTTCTTCCTCTATCCGATGTGTCCCATTAAAATGTCAAACTTAAGCATCATTATATATACTTCGCTAATTTCACATCCTTTATCACCTCTTCTCCTTCATGCATGCATATAACTTTTTTCTCCATATATACTCTTTCATTTCTTAATCACGCTTTTTAAAACAAACACTATAATCACAAAGCACTCCAAAGTTTAACCAATCATACAAGCTAGAGCAATCATCAATAATGTATATCTTCTATGCTTCTCTCGTATCGATCTTGGTTGTTGTTGTCTCATTCTCACTTCGTTACATGTTCTACCAACCTAAGCTGGTAGTAGAAAACAGAAAACTCCCACCTGGCCATAAAGGGTGGCCGATAATAGGAGAAAGTATAGAGTTTCTCGCCACTGGCTGGAAGGGTCATCCTGAAAAGTTCATCTTTGACCGCATGGCTAAATTCTCGCCTCAGGTATTCAGGACCTCTCTCATGCTAGAGAATGCAGCAGTGTTTTGCGGGTCTGCAGGTAACAAGTTCTTGTTCTCAAATGAGAACAAACTTGTTCAAGCATGGTGGCCAGCTTCTGTGGACAAGATATTTCCTTCTTTGAATCAAACGTCAAAGAGAGAAGCGATCAAAATGCGGAAGATGCTTCAAACTATCTTCAAGCCGGATGCCTTACACAGATATGTTCCAATTATGGATATGGTAACGCAGAAACACTTCGAAAACGGATGGGATGGCAAGGACCAGGTTCTGACGTATGAACTCACCAAGAACTTCACTTTTTCGCTTGCATGCAAGATCTTTGTGAGTATAGACCAACCCGAACAAGTCAAGTATTTATCTGGCCCGTTTAAGAGCATTGCTCTAGGGCTTCTCTCTATCCCTATAGATCTCCCTTCAACACCTTTTAGGAGAGGGATTAACGCAGCCAATTTTATCAGAAAAGAACTTATTGCAATAGTAAAGCAAAGAAAGATCGACCAGCTGGCTGTTGGGAAAGCTTCGCCTACACAAGACATACTGACACACATGATTCTGTTTAGGGATGAGGATGGCAAATTCATGGCAGAAACTGATATTGCAGACAAGATCCTTGGATTGTTGATTGGTGGCCATGACACAGCAAGCTCTACATGTGCGTTAATCGTGAAATACCTGGCCGAGTTACCCCAGATTTATGAAGGAGTCTACAGAGGTATTTTGTAAATACATACATTTTCTTTCACTTACCTAATAAAAATTTACATGATAGACGTAACTTTGTAGGTAGTTTTATTTGATTACTGTATCATGAGTTTCAAATTAAGTTTAAGTAATGATATTTACACATACACTTTTGATTCATACACATAAATTTACACATAACTTTAGTGGGACCACTAGTATCATACAAGTAAAATCTATGTGCATGAAGTAAAAGTTCATGTGTAAATATCACTAACATGAGTTTCAAATTAAGTTTAATTAAAGTTAGTTAGTAATATAACAAGGTAAATATCTATATATCTTAAGTTTGTCATAATTATAAAAAAGAACAACATCTCTAATATGCATCAAGCTATCCTAAAAGTTGTCACAGTAAAAAGCTATTTTTTATCATAAATACAACTTAAATGCGAAAAAGTCTTTATATAGTTCTTAATACTTTTGAGAATGAAGTATATAGTGTGGAAATGCTACCGATTTGATAATGGCTAAGTCACTAGAGAAGGAAAATTAAAAAATAAAAAAATAAAATGTTTTTCATGTGAAAAAGTTATTGAAAAAACTAATTTATTTAATTGAGAAATTCTTTAAAAGATTTTAAATCAGAAATGCTCTAAATTTTTTATATATGGATACAAAAGTTTTAAGGGAAAAATTGAGAACCCAAATTTTCCGAGTAAAAAAAGTGTCAAACAAAGGATAATTGACTTTAACGAATCTTAGTTTTGACCCAATAATGTTTTTTAATGTTTCCGAGTAAGAACTAAGAAGTGTCAACATAATATGAAAGTCTTGCTTTTAATGCTTTCTAAGGATACAAATAGTTGTCCTTAACTTAATTTATGGCATCCACTATGCTACATGATGGGGTCCTCGCCACTTACTTTTTTGTCTAAAAGTTATTTCAGATAGTTTTCATTAATTGTTCTGTTAAATATTTTGGGAGTAATCCGTGTTTGACCGATATAATATATTTGGCAGAAAGCATGAGGGTTCGTGCATGCCTTTCAAGTTTCAACCGGCCAGTTTATGAGTCTTTTTATATATATGTAACATTGTTAGAATCTAGTGAGAGAAAGTTTTAAAGGGAGAAATAGATAAACTGTGTAAATTACTATGTGGTAATCTCACACAATGGTTAACAATATACAACTGTAGCAAACTGAAACAGTATGCCTCATTGCATTCTTGCAACTTAGAAATGTGAATAATCAATCGTGTATTATAATCTCCTCAACTAATAATCTGATGAAGGTTTAAGTATTAATTAACGACTGAGTATTTGGTATATTTAGAACAATTGGAAATTGCAAAATCTAAAGCACCAGGAGAACTGTTGAACTGGGAGGATTTGTCGAAGATGAAATACTCTTGGAATGTAGCATGTGAAGTTCTTAGATTAGCTCCACCTCTCCAAGGTGCTTTCAGAGAAGCCATTGCCGACTTTATGTACAATGGTTATTCAATTCCAAAGGGCTGGAAGGTAATGCACACACTTACATAACCAGTTTTCCAATTTTGCATCATATATAGAGGTTTTAGTCTTCTAAGCTAACTCTAGGTTTTTTCAATTTTACAGTTGTATTGGAGTGCAAATTCGACTCATAAAAATCCCGAATTCTTTCCTGAACCACAAAAGTTTGACCCATCAAGATTCGATGGCAAAGGGCCAACACCATATACATTCGTACCAATGGCGGATCTTAGTTGGGGCCCGGGGGGCCGGGCCCCCTGTTTTTTCGCTCAGTAGTGCTAACTTATCCGTATTTCGTCCGAAAAAATTTATATTTATTAAGTCGGCCCCCCAAATTAGAAGACCCTAATATAATGATAGGGAAAAAAAAATTCCGGCCCCCTCCGCTAAAAACTTCAAGATCCGCCACCATATACATTCGTACCATTTGGAGGAGGGCCTCGCATGTGCCCTGGAAAAGAGTATGCACGATTGGAAATCCTCGTGTTCATGCATAATCTTGTAAGAAAGTTCAAGTGGGAAAAAGTAGTTCTGGACGAGCAAATCATTGTCAACCCAATGCCTAGCCCCGCAAAGGGACTTCCAATTCGCCTATATCCTCACAACAATTCAATTTGATATCTCGACTTTGAAAGGAATCTTAAAATGCACTTTAGCTTTAAATAGTTACAGGATGGTAACTTTAATCCACATTACTTTGGTATAATTTGTATTTAAACGATTAAAATTGTTTCACTTGTTATTTGTTTCTTCCTCTATTGTTGTACTAGTTTTAGATCCCGTACACGTACGGGGTTTCGGGATATATTTTTGTTAGATTTGTTTTCATATATTGTATATGAACATGGCTAAAGAAAAGTATAAAGTATTTCCAATAATTAAGTATTAGTTTTTTGTTAGATTCGTTCTCGTGTAATTAAGAATCTAAATAATGATTGATGTTGTTGAGATTTAAAGCTTCCAAGGTGTTACTGCTGCTCATGATGTTAAGACTGCTCAGGTATTACAAGAAAAATAATGCAAGTCATTACTGCTGCTAGTTGAAAAGATTAATGTTGCTAATGAAAGTTAAGACTACTAGAGTATATTAAGACTGCTGACAGACTTCAAGAATAAATACTCTAAGTAGTTAATGCTGCTAGAAGGAAACTTAGTACTGCTAGTACTAAGTTAATGCTGCTAGAACAAAAAGTTAATGCTGCTAGAGAATTAATGCTGCTAGAATAAAGAGTTAGTGCTGCTGATGCATAACTAGTGTTGCTAGAGTATTAGAGTCGATTATTATGTATAGTATGTCTAGATAAGTATAGAAAAGATTCTATAAAGATTTATCTTGTATAGAAAGTCATTATAAGCCGACTAGGACTCCTTAGTCTATAAAAGGAGGTCCTAGGGCAAAGAGATAGATACTGAATATGATATACACTGATTACACACACGATTCTTTAGAGAACTTCAAGGTTGTAAACCCTAATACTTTTGAGTACTCGTATTATTAATAATATTAAAATGTTTTGTTTGATATTCATTGTTTACTGTTTCATTCAATATAAAGTTCTTCTTAACATCAAATACAAGATTCCGCATTGTGTTTGATATACTTCAAGACAGTTTCTATATGTTGGATCGATATACTCTGACCAAACTAACTTGTAGCTTGTCTAAGGGTTTAGCAACCTTGGATAAATCCAAAACTACTAATATTGAAACGCTGATATACTTTGTTAAGTATGCGGAATCTACTTCAACAAAGCTAAGAAGAATTAACACAAAACTTTGATTATATTAAACCTTGAACCTGCTTACTTTACACAGATTCACTAACAAACTCTAAACACTAATACTCTAATAATCGACTAATACTTTTCTCTAAAATCTCGTATGAACTTGTACGTCTAATGCCAACCTAGGGGTCCTTTTATAGGCACAAGGAAAACCCTAGTCGGTTTACAATACTTGAACGACAAGTAATTCTAATTATAGTCTAATAATAACTCTAAGAACATTCTAGAATTACACATTAATCCTTAAACGTATTTGCATATCAGTCCTTTATCTTTAGCAGTACTTTAACTTCTTTATAACATGAGCAGTACTTTGACTTCTATCGAACAGTACTTTGACTTTCTTCATGTAGCAGTACTTTGTAGCCCAACAATCCTCCCCTAACTTGAATTCCACTTGCTTGATTTCAAGTTCCTTTGTATTTCTTTAACTTCAACACTTTTATCTTCAAGGAAAGACTGTATCATTAACTTCTGTCTCATGTTTGTTTTGTCATCATCAAAGTAATCATTAACTGCAATCTTTATCAGCAACAGATCTTTTCAGCAACACATCTTTTCAGCAACTCAGCATCATATTGGCAATAGGTACATCAGATCTTAAAAGTTTCATACTATTCTCATCACTTCCAGGTGTGTTAACTCCTGTGAGAGGTGAATCATTGAAAACTTAATGGATTTTGATGTCTCTTTACCAAAGCCATTAACTCTGGAGTAGCCAATGTTTAGGTTTAAGAACCATGGTACATTGATAACCATATGATTTTTAGCAAATCATCAACTATCAACGGATTTGAGTAGTCTTTACCAATAGCCTTTTGCTTTTGGACTAGCTAGTTCTTTTAGTACAGTCACTACCATGGTGAACTAATTACCATACAATGGTTTTCCACAGCCTTTACCACAAGCCATTATCTTGTAGGCTAGCCAACTCTTCACTATCATAGATATGGTGAGTTGAAAACCATACAATTTTTAGTAAATTGTCAACTAAAAACGGATTTGATAATCACATCAGAGCCGTACCCTCATGATGAGTCAAACTCTTTCTTGTTTACTTAAACATGGTGAGTTGAATACCATTTGTTGCTGTTTAAATCTTTGTGCTTCAAAATGTTTTTGCACTTTTCAAAAATCTCTGATTTTATCAAAAAACTTTACTGGTTTCATGCTGCAAGCAGTACTTTGAGAAAGTACTGTTTGTCAAGCAGTACTTTTTAAATAAAGTATTTATGTTTCAAAAGATTTATATTATAAATATCATACCAGTTGTTATGCATCAATCTTCAGCTAGCATTGTCCATTTGATGAACAATCCAATCACCATCAGTGCAGTTTCACTTTCTTCTTCAACTTTCATTCCATAATCTAGCATTCTGATCATCAGATCTCTAGTAAGTGGATATCTTTGCTCTGCTAGCATGTGGATCATTGTTCCATCTTCTAACTCCAAAACATGTATTCCCACTGATTCAAAGAACCTCCATCTGTTAATTTCCCAATCCTCTTGATTTTCCCAGAGAGATCACTATCACTTGTCTCTTCTGTTTCCCAGATGGTTGTGAGATCTCCTACCAGAACCAAACCCACTCATTGTGGTGGAATATGTTCAAAATATGTCTGCACTTGTAGATATAGCTGAAGCAAATCCTCTCTGTCTATCAGATGTAAAATATCCCATAATAAGTTGAATACTCTAAAACTTCCATCTTGTCTATGAAATATCAAGTAGTCCCCTTCTTGTGAATCTACAACTGAGAATGTAGAAATCTTGGACTTCTTATCTGCAACTTCTTTTGATTTTGGATGCTCAAAGTCAACAACTCTCAAGTTATTTCTTAGCTCATCAGTTGTGTCTACTCTTAATTCAATAGAATCCTTGAGCTTCTTTGATGACTGTTCATCAGTTGTTGTTCTTTTCCTCTTTGAGCTCCTTGTAACAACTCTTTCCTTTCTACTATCTTCAAGCTTCTTATCTTCAAAAGAAATAATGCTTGCAAGATCTTTTTCTACAGCATCCCTAACAGCATCATACAAATCCTTCATCTCTGTATGTGTCAATTTCACCAAACCTATATATCCTCTTCCTTTGAGATAAGCCATCATAGAATTTCTTTCTTGAGCTTTACTTTGTGGCCTTCTAGGTTTGATATTAAGTTTCCTTGACTCTTCAGCATCTAATTCAGCCTGTAATTTCCTTGCAGCTTCCTCATTTTTAGCATCCTGAATAGCTCTTAGTTCTTTCAAGGTAAGCTTCTTCTTCTTAGTTTCTACCATGATCCCTTTACCTTTGTCTTTTGGATCTAATTCCTGGGTAGGTTGAGAAGAAGTATGAGGTTGTTGTTCAACATCAGAAATATTTATGCCTCTTGGTCTAGACATATTCAACATGATGTCAGCAATGGTCTCATCATCACTTTCAGTATGTTTTCGAACTTCTTCTTCCTGTTGAACTGGATTGGAAGGGCCAACTTCCTCTTGAACTTGATTTGAGGGACCAACATCTTCTTCAAAATCCAAAGTCCTTGGTGTAATAGTTCCTTGATGAGCAGTACCTTGAAGAGCAGTACTTTCAACATCAGTTCCTTCCAAATTCAATTCCTCAGTATCACCACTTTTTACTTCAACAGTAGCATCTTCAATGTTGATCTGCTCTGTTTCATCACTTTTCCTCTCAACAGTATCTTCATGAGGAATATCTTCAAGTGGTGTATCATCATAAAGCCCAGTATCTTCATTGAGTCCAGTATCTTCATTCAAATTCTCTAAATTCCTCCCCAATTGGAATGAAGATTGCTTGTTGATCTTTCTTTTCTTTGAGTGTTGACCAGTCTTCTTCTGTGACTTTACCCACAACCTGTGTTGCTTTACTAATGGCCAAACAAACCTCTTTAATCGTCTGAACTTTCTTGTCAAATCCAATACCTGATCAGCTTGATCATCAGTGACCTTCTTGAGCCTCCTTAATTCCCTTGAAAGCTCATAGTTGGTCAAGACATCCTCAACCACTTTCTCATCTTCCTCAGATGTTTGATGCCTATCTGTGGGAGTTGGTGGTGGAGTCGCATCTTGAGGTGAATTCTCCTGAGTAGCACTTTGTGGAGATGATGCAGCAACTGGAGAAGCAGTATGTTGAGAAGCAGTATGTTGAGAAGCACTATCTTCTCTTGAAGCTGGTTCTTGCTCTTGTTCTTGCTCTTGCTCTGCATCCCTAACTGCTTGTGCAACTTCCAATACATGGGCTGTCAAAGGTGTATTTCTTCCAGAAAACTTGATACTCTTCTTAGCAATGAATGTAAACACCTTTGGTGGAAGTGTGACTGTAGGTAGAAAACTTTGAGGTTTAGAAATTCCCTCAAGTTGTTTGTTTAAGAATACCTGAATAAACCTTGGGTACATCAAGAATGGTGAACCATTAGTGATGTGTGAGAGCATTCCATCAAAAATCATCCTTGAAAAGTTGAATGGACGATTTGTAGCTAAACCCACCAATGTAGAAGCAATGTTCTGACCAAACTGCTCCCATGAAGTACTCTTAGGACTCAAGCAGTGAAGTAGAACATGTATGAGATATTTCCAATGTGGACTAAATAATGGCTTCTGAAAAGTAAGTATGGTGAGATCACCTTCATACCCAATATCCCTGAGTGTATCCCAAATCTCTTGTCTTTCAAAACGAATAGCACTCCCTGCATCATTAAACTGCAAATCTTCCCAATGGTCAAACTAATCAAGGGTTTACCAATAAAAGCACATTGTTGATTGATGACCCAATCAGAAACATCAATTATCCAAAATATGGAAAAAAAATCAATTACATAATCAACATTTTTTGCCGTTTTATCCAAGTTCGCGACCACGTTATGCTTAGAACAGAAATCACGGGTAGCCATTGATTGTGAAGAGGGAAAGAATGTGTTAAGCGAAGGTAAATTGCGATTAGAATCGTAGATACCGAATGAATAAATGGATGGATAAGATTAAAGTGAAGAGTGAAAATCGGTATAATGGGATAGGGTAAATATGGGTAAGATTTAAAAAATCAAAGCCTAATTAATAGTGTTACCGTTGTATTTGGCTTTTACCTCCTCCTGAATGAATTAATTAACTGTAACCCCACAATTTTGACCGTTGGAACAGTACTTCCACGTAAGCAGTACTTCCACATAACCAGTACTCTTCAAAGCAGTACGTTGAAGCAGTACTTTGCCGGACCAGTACTTTGTATGGCAAATCAGTACTTTCCATCTTCTTATCCACAACCTTCGAACTAATAACTATGTTGCCTCCCCTTAAATACAACATAGGTACTAAAATAAACTAAAATACTAAAAAATTAATACTTTCATTAAGAACTGAAAGAAAGTATACTAACTAATACTAAAGCCTCCCCTCAAATGTAGCCTAGTAGTTAATCATCCCAATGCTCACAACTAAGTGGTTGAACCTTGAAACATCAAATCCCTTTGTGAGTAGATCAGCTACATTGTCATCTGTGTGAACCTTGACCACATTTATAAGCCTGTGCTCATAACAATCTCGAATGAAGTGATGCCTAATCTGAATATGCTTGGTCTTGGAGTGATAAACTGGATTCTTCACAATACAGATGGTACTCTCATTATCAATGTTGATAGGAGTATTTTTGAAGTTGTATCCATAATCCAAGAGTTGATTCTGCATCCACAAAACTTGTCCACAACAGCTTGCAGCAGCAACATATTCTGCTTCAGTAGAGGAGGTTGCTGCAATTGTTTGCTTCTTACATTTCCATGAGACTAATCTTCTTCCAAGATATTGACATCCACCAGTGGTTGATCTTCTATCATAATTATCTCCTGCATAATCACTATCTGAAAAAGCTTCCAAGTGAAAAGGTGATTCCTTAGGATACCATAATCCTAACTTTGGTTGATGCTTGAGATATCGAAAAATCCTCTTGACTGCATACATATGTGAAACCTTGGGTGTAACCTGATATCTTGACATAAGCATACAGCAAACATGATGTCAGGTCTTGATGCAGTTAAGTACATAAGACAACCAATCATTGATCTGTAAAGCTTCACATCCACAGCTTGTCCATCTTCATCTTTGCCTAATGGTTTATTGTTGTCAATGGGTGTGGTGGCAGGCTTGACAGTTGGAAGGTCAAATCTTTTAAGTATGTCTTCAACATACTTTTCTTGATTAATGAAGATTCCATCTCTTGTTTGTCTAACTTGAAGCCCCAAAAAGAAAGTTAATTCTCCCATAGAACTCATTTGAAACTCCCGCTGCATAAGTTCTTCAAATTCTTTCACCATAGACTTCTTCGTGGCTCCAAAGATAATATCATCCACATAGACTTGGACTAACATAATATCCTTCTTATCTCTTTTGATAAACAAAGTCTTATCAATTGCACCTCTCCTGTAATTATGTTGTAATAGAAAAGTAGAGAGTCTCTCATACCAAGCTCTGGGAGCTTGATGAAGGCCATACAGTGCCTTGATCATCCTTGTAGACTTTGTTTGGATGTGCAGGATCTTCAAAACCAGGAGGTTGTTTAACATAAAATTCCTCAGAAATTGTGCCATAAAGGAAGGCACTTTTTACATCCATTTGGTAGACAGGAAATCCCATGTATGATGCAAAGGCAAGAAATAACCTTATTGCCTCTATCCTTGCAACAGGAGCAAACACTTCATCATAGTCTACTCCTTCTTCTTGGCGATATCCTTGTGCAACCAATCTAGCTTTATTCTTGATAACATTCCCTCTTTCATCTCTTTTGATTCTGAAAACCCATCTTGTACCAATGATCTCTTGCCATTTGGTAGATCACATAATACCCAACCTCTTGAAGCTTGAATTGTAAAAGCTCCTCTTGCATAGCTTCAACCCAACTTTCATCAGTTAAAGCTTGAGCTACCTTCTTGGGTTCAGTTTGAGATAGAAAACAAGCAAACAGGCATGTTTGTTGATCCTTGTGATTCATCCTGTTTTGTTTGTAAACAAAGCTAAGTAAAGCAGTATGTTGCTTAGAGAGACCTTTAACTTTGTTTCTTGTAACCACTCCTGAAGAGGGTGATCCAATAATATTGCTTTGAGGATGAGCTTTATGAACTCTCAATGTAGGAGTTGGGGGAACTAGAAGATCAGATTCCAAATTAGTAACATCAGGTTCTTCATTGGTAGTTGAGAAAATACCTTCATGATTGAGCTCATCATCAATTTCTTCTAACTCAGGAATGTTAGCATTAACCAAATCATCATCATCAACATTGGAATCATCATCATTGCTCCAATTTGATGGTTCTAACACACCAGAAGTACTGTCAAAAGGATCATCAGTACTTTGATCAAAAGTACTGTGAGCAGTATCTTTGAATGTACCCTTTTTCTTTGCAGCATCATAAGCCCTCCTTTGTTCATCTTCATAGGATTTTGCTATAGTTTCTTGAAAAAGCATCCTATTAAGTTCATCTTTTATGGCTTGATCTTCATCAGATACTGTATTGGTTGGTTGAGCAGTACTTTGTTCCTTATTAGTAACTTCAGGTTCTTTATCAGGAACATCTTCTGGTCTAACATTGACTCCATGAACAATGTACTGTGAATCATCATCTTTGTGATTAGCTTGATTTTCTTCTCTAACAGGCACATAATTCATAGATGGAGTGAACTTGAGATCAAGATCAAACATCCAATCAGGACCTTTTCCTCTCTGAGGTTCTTTATCTTCCAAAAATTCAACATGAAGACAATCTTGAACCTTTTTGGTACTCCTGTTATATACTCTAAAACCTTTGCTATTTGTACAATAACCTAATAGATATCCTTCATCTGACTTACCATCAAATTTTCCCAGAGAATCAATGGTATTTAGAATAGTCAAAGGACAGCCAAAAGGTTTTAGAAAACGAATGTTTGGTTTCTTTCCCATGAGCAGCTCATATGGTGTCTTCATCTGAGGTTTAGTTACTGATACTCTATTTAAAACATAGCAAGCAGTACTTATAGCATCAGCCCAAAAGAGAATAGGTAATTGTGAATCTGCAAGCATTGTTCTAGCTGCTTCTATCAATGTCCTGTTCTTTCTTTCTGCAACACCATTCTGCTGTGGAGTTCTAGCAATGCTAAACTCTCTCTTGATCCCTTTCTTGGCACATAATTCATCCATATGCTTGTTCTTGAATTCTGTCCCATTATCACATCTAATACCTCTTACTTTGAGTCTCAATTGATTTTCAAGGGCTACTATCAGGTCATGGATAGCATCAAAGGTTTCATCTTTAAATCCCAAGAAAAAGACCCAACTAAATCTGCTACAATCATCTGTCACAACCAAGCAGTACTTCTTCTTGTTTAAACTTTCTACTGAAACTGGTCCAAACAGATCCATGTGTAGCAACTCCAAAGGTTCTCTAATAACTCTGTCCTCAAGCTTCTTACATGAAGCTTTATGTTGTTTACCCTTCTTGCAAGCCAAACATGAATGATCATTCTTGAATGTTTTGGAAGGTAAACCTCTAACTAAATTGCCTTTGACCAGCTTGTTGATGTTCTTGAAATTTACATGACCTAGTCTTCTATGCCATAGATGTGCTTCTTCCAAGGATGCCTTGGCTACTAAACATGTTGCTCTTCCAGCAGAATTGAGACTCTTTAAGTCTAAACTGTACACATCATTGGTTCTTGGTACTTTCAATGTTACCAAGTGATCATCAACAAACTTGAACTCAGGAGAGAGAATAAGACATTCTGTATCAGTGAACAGAATTGGGTACTTCTTGTCACAAATCTGAGAAACTGACAAAAGATTGAACTTGAGCTCCTTTACATATCTAACATTCTCAAAATCAATACATCCAGCCTTGATGGTTCCTTTGCCAGTGATTCTCCCTCCATCAGGATCATTACCAAATGCAACTCTTCCTCCATAATATGCCTGATGAACTCAAATAAGTACATTTTATTACTATCATTTATCCTATTAATTTGACTTGTTTTACTATATTATGTATGAGGATTGATACTTAATCGTTTACTTTTGTAATTCTCAGGTAAAAACAAGCATTTGGTGAAACTTAGCGATTTTGGACTAATAATGGAGCAAAACATGCATAATGTGAAGAGTCTACTGAAATGAAGAAGATCAAGACTAATCTGCTCCAGATGCGCCGCATCTCACTCATGACATGCGCCGCATCTCTATCAAGATATCACTAGATACGATCCAAGATACAAGAGGACATGCGCCGCATCTAATCATGAAGTTACGCCGCATCTTCTGGCGGTGTACGAATATTCCTGAATATTATAATCTTGGACCCCACGCGAAGTTAAGTACATGCGCCGCATCTATTCCTTAGATGCGCCGCATCTTCCCTCAGACAGAAACTATAAATACCCCAAGACCAGACGAATTTCGGGGGCATTATATTAGTTTCGAAGACCGAACAGGAGTAACCTAGGACGAATTCAGTCAAGGAGGCAGCACAAGACACACCCAAATCAAAGATACAAGAGCTGTAAGAAGGTGCTGCATGTGTTTAATTCATTAAGTAGTTTTGTTTTATTGTGTTAGCAAACTTTAATTCATCAGGATTGGTGGCTTGTGTAATGTGACAACGAAAGATTGCACTCCCTTTAATACTTGCTTTCCCATCAATTAAAGTTTATATGTTGATGTCTTTGGTTACTACTTATTAGTGCATTGATAACCTCTGTGTTTATTAGTGGCTTGCGGGCATTTGACTGCGGGACATAATGTGGCTCCCACGGTTATTACTAAATTGATCACTTAGGAATAACTTTTAGACATAAGTAATCATTAAGGGTTTACTCGCCGATAAGAATAGGACCAACGAGAAAGGGTTAACTACATACACTTCATATAAAGCTATCAATAAAACAAGTGACAATCTACTTAATCATAAGGACAGCCCTCTTATTGTCTCAAGTATCTATCTGTGTACGTGTGTGCTACTTGCTGATTCGTGCCTATTGGTTTATTTTATTATTTAATTGCAAACAAATCGTGCCAGTCTCTCAGGCTGAAACCCCCTTGCGTTAGGATATTAAAATACTGATTAGAATAACGAGATAATACGTTCCACTCTTAGTGATCGACACTCTACTTACCATTATCTTCATACTGACCGGGTACACTGCTCGTTAAGTGTGTGTGTTATTGATAAGTCGGCTAAATATAAATTTAAAACTTGAGTAGGCATTAAAACTGCTAAACCGCAACGACACATCACGCGCATCAAGTTTTTGGCGCCGCTGCCGGGGAGTGAATTGTTATTATCTGTTAATTTGATTAGTATTTTAATTAGGTTTTTCTTTTTATTAGATTAATTGCATCATTGTATTATTTTGCATATTTGTTGTACTGTGTGTCATTTGTTTTGTGTTATTTGTTTGCTTTTATTTTTGTTTTTGTTTATTTTTTGTTTGTGTGTTTAATTTTTTGTTTTTATTTTTCGTATATTTTTCTGTTCTGCTATCGTTGTACTGTGCTAAATCAAACGATACGGCGCATCTGATCTCTCAGATACGGCGTATTGCGTTTAATTTTTAAAAATACAACGCGTTTAATTAATTCGATACGACGCATCTTTTCCCCAAGATACAGCGTATCTGTTTTTAATACGAAATTTTTTTAAAAAAAAAAAAGCGATAAAGTAATACGACGCATCTGCTTTAGCAGATACGGCGTATCTGTTTTTGATAAAAAAAAAAAAAAAAAAAATTTCTAAACGTTAACGCCATACGACGCATCTGCTTCAGCAGATACGGCGTATCTATTATTTTAATTAAAAACAGTTTGCGAATTATTAAACGGATATGGCGCATCGATCTATATCGATACAGCGCATCTTTCTGAATCAAAAATCGATATTTATTTTGAAACGTAACGAAAATACGGCGCATTAACTTTCGTTAATACGACGCATTTAATTTTAATTAGATAAGCTGATTTTTGATTAATTAATTCGATACGGCGCATTCTTAAATTCTAAAGCGGCGTATCTATTTTCTGAATTAAGTCTGATTAAATTTTAACGATTATAAGATACGGCGTATCCTACTATTTGGATACGGCGCATCGTCTGCAGATATCAGCTATTTGTATTCATATATCCGTTTCTATATTCATTAATTTCTCTTCTAGCGAACAAATCCTACTGATGATTTTACCTTGGATGACAGATTTTGCTATGGAAGACATGTCAGTTAACGGATATCTTGCTAAGGAATGCTTGTTTTCAGATTCATTCAATGTACTCATGATCGATTCAGATTTATTCTCTTGGGAGACTCCTCTTGAAGCTGCTTTTAAGGAATTCATGCGTTTATGCAACATTGACAAAGAGGTGTTCTCTTATGATGTATTTGTGAGGTACACTGGAGAAGAATTGTCGCTCTTATGGCCTATCATTGAAGCCGAAGGATTGAACTGGACTACTATCGAAGAAGATGATGGGAAATTCTATCTTGCATACATGGATTCAAGCAACGAAAGCTGTGGTGGAGGCAATACCCAAAACTCTTACATGCCTTATTCCGAACAGTACTGGGGATTGAATGAGAACTATCAGGATAATGACATGAATTATGCTTTGGCGGAGTTACTATTTCATGGGAGATTGGTAAGATTGATAGACCTCTCCCTCAATGATTGGCTAGAACTCAAATATGGTAGTCCGGAATTTGCCCCTGCAAATGAAGTCAAGGAGATTATGACTTCATGGTTGACTCGGAGTTTTAAGAAGCAATTTAACGAGTTCATGGAGATAAAAAAGAATATGATTGGAAAGGTTTGCTTTGACGTTAACCACGATCCTAACGATGTTGATTTTTCAGAATGGTTAGCTAGTAAGTTTAATAACCATAAGAGCATGGATCGTGCTACTAAGGATGCATTATGGGTATATTGGATGAGAGGAGAAGACGAAGAAGTAGAAAGCGATTATGGGTCGTCACTTCATGATTCAACAATCAATGAAGGCATTGAAGAACTTTTCAGGATTGACATTGATGCGTTCGATTATGAGACACCCTTGTGCAAGCAGTTCAAGGAATTTAACTACCTTCTTCAAGTCGACGATGATGTGCTTACCGGAGATCTACCAGGATTTAAGACTTATGATGATTTCAAAAACACCTGGTACTATGAATGGAATGACCAAGTACCATGGGTTTGGGATAAACCATGGGAATTTGCGCACATTAATCACACTTGTACACCCTTCGTTTTCAAGGACGGGAGTAGTGTTTGGCCGACCTGTGATTATAAAGGTGACGGAACCTGTAATGGGGGAAGTATAATTGGGATGAAACGGGTTGGAAACGATGTAACCTTTGAAGATTATGAGTGGTATGATAATGTTGAAGACTGCCCACAAAAAGCGGAGGCTTTGCAAGAAAAGGGTAGAATTGAACGCTTGAAAGGACTTAAGGGAACATCGGGTACTACTTTCTGGGAATGGGTACATGGACAATTTGATGATTTCACAAAGCTTAGTCGACGGCTACAATGGGAATTAGAAAGAGAATGGGAGGCGATTCAAGATGATAATAATAATGAGTCGTTGATTGAAGAACTAGATGATTATTTGATTAAGGATCCTTATTTTAAGTTTGTTGATAAAGACGAGGAAGAGTTCACCAAAAGAAAGTGTCAACTACTTGGGATTCCTTACAATGAGCCACCCATGATTATTTCTGAAAAATTTAAAATCATCAAATATTCTTTAGGTCCTGATGAAGAATATACTGCGGTGAAGACAAAGAGTTATACTAGATTAAGTCTAACGGAAGAAAACATCGCAGAGATATACGGGAAAATCTTTCGGATGAAGGAAGAAGGATGGACCGTGACAAGGACTTATTGCTGAGCTGAGCGTGAGTCTAACTTGAAGACTCTGGAATAAAGACAAGTGCTTACCGGGAGACAACCCGGAGAATTTTTATTATTCTGTTTTGTGTCGAGTCAGTCAGGCCCGCATGAGGATACGGCGCATCTCAATTCTGAGATGCGACGCATCTCCAGCAATGGTCATATCTTATTTTAATTTTTCTGCATTTTTATTTTCGACTTTAAAACTATTTATCAGTTTATTTTTAATGCGGCGCATCCCTGGTTAAGGATGCGGCACATCTTTACTCTGATCCGTATTTATTCCAGGCTCGATACGGCGTATCTTCTTCAATAAGATACGGCGCATCGACTGACCTGATGATTTTCAGTTTTATTTTTTAAGTTTTATTTTTCCTAACTACTAATGTATTATGCAAGTTTGAACCTTTCTTACCTTAGGTATGTTTTAAAGCATTGGTGGTATTATAGTTTCCTGGATTTCCTGTGGATACATCAAGTATGAAGCTTTAACGTTCTAATCTACAAGAAGTTGATTTTTGCTCTTATACAAATGGAGGATCATACCGAGCAAATCTCAGGGGAGTTTTTCTGTTCTAATTCTTTTATTTTCCAGTTTTTAACCTTTTATACAAACAACGAGGACGTTGTTTAACTTAAGTGGGGGGATTGGAGAATTAGAACACTTAACATTTACTTGTCCTAAACTTTTTCAAAAATTATGCTTAAAATGTGCTTAATATATCAAACTTAAAAATTTTTTTTAGCATGTTTTTGTTTAAGATCTAAGTTGCATAGCTGCACACATGACGTTATTTTCAAAAATTGTAATTTTTCAAAATTCACAAATCTACGAATGTGCCGGTGACTTGTAAACTTTAGAACTTGGCTTGTATACTATTCGAGACCACCATAATGAGTATTATTTTATATAATTGGAATGACTTGTCTAAATTGGTAAATTTCTAGGATTACACCCAAATAGCCTTTATATGTTATGTGTTATTAACTAACTACACTGGTTAGTTAACCCCCGTATAAACCCTTTTGTTACTCTCATTTTTAGAGTAAGATACCCCTAGAAAAACACTCAGAGCCATTCCTTTCGTTTCTTACACCTATGTTTAAAATATTTCGTTACACCCTTACACCTTAGCCTACCCTGTAGATTAGAATCCGTGGTTGGTTTATTGCTATAGGCAAAGTGTGTTTCCTTACATTACCTGTGTTCGCGTGCATAATTCATTATCTTTGGTTAGATCGGGAAATTGCACAATGCAATTGGAGTGAAAGTAAATATTGTATATCTTTGAGTTTATTTTTCGTGTGTTTACTACTTTCACTATTACCGTTATTTCTGAAAGTATGAAAAGTAAGGAAAAATTATCCGGAAAGAAAGTTGTAGTGATGTGGTGAAATTTTACACATCTATGTTTATGTTTCAAGTTAAAAAAAAAAAAAAAAAAAAAAAAAAAAAAAAAAAAAAAAAATCGAAAAAATAAGAAAAGAAAAAGAAAGAAAGAAAAGTTGGAAGTTAGTTTTAACCAACTTATGTAAAGTTATGTAAGTGGTCGATATCACCACTATTTGTTGTACTATATTTATGGATTGAATGGGAATTGGCAGTTACGGGAACGCCAATTAAGGTTTATTCTTTGATTAAGATCTTGTTGAGTATAATTCGTGTCTACCTAAAGCGTGTGTTTCAAGTGTTAAAGCGTGAGTTATTCGATGATATGAGTCTTATTCATGGGATGGTTGGGATAGTGATTAACCACACTTAGGATTTTAATTTATTTGTTTTGTTTATTTTTATTTTTACACCAATTTATATCCCAAATGTTATCCATGCCCTTCATTATTCTTTATCCAACCAAACCTTTGATTTATTGAGATTAGGGATTTGAGCAATCTTAAGTATCGTAGTCGTGGATTCGGCTATGTATTTATGATTTTGTCGCCCTTTTTGATATATTATTATTGGTGAAGTTTGGACCTATCTTTAGCCTATTCGAGTTAAGGATTTGAGCAATTGCAAGTATCGTGTTCATGGATTCGATCATGTATTTGTGATTTTGTCGCCTTTTCTAGAATTTGAGATCGATAGTGAAAGAGAATAATTAACCCTTAAGCCTACAAACCCTTTTTACCGCTTTAGACTTGTTATTCCTTAGCTTTAGTGGAGGAGATGTGTATACTTGCCAAGCTTATGATAGAATATTCGTCACGACTGGACAGTTAAACGATTAGATTTGCTTTTATCAACTTATTTAATTTTACTTCTAATTCGTTAAGTGTTTAGTTGTGTGATTATGAAATAAACGAATACATGCTTAAATATAAAAATAAATCCTAACATCTTTTAGGATACATTTTCATAAAAGAAATTCTAAGGTTTACTTGGGGACAAGTAAAGTTCAAGTGGGGGGATATTTGATGAACTCAAATAAGTACATTTTATTACTATCATTTATCCTATTAATTTGACTTGTTTTACTATATTATGTATGAGGATTGATACTTAATCGTTTACTTTTGTAATTCTCAGGTAAAAACAAGCATTTGGTGAAACTTAGCGATTTTGGACTAATAATGGAGCAAAACATGCATAATGTGAAGAGTCTACTGAAATGAAGAAGATCAAGACTAATCTGCTCCAGATGCGCCGCATCTCACTCATGACATGCGCCGCATCTCTATCAAGATATCACCAGATACGATCCAAGATACAAGAGGACATGCGCCGCATCTAATCATGGAGTTACGCCGCATCTTCTGGCGGTGTACGAATATTCCTGAATATTATAATCTTGGACCCCACGCGAAGTTAAGTACATGCGCCGCATCTACTCCTTAGATGCGCCGCATCTTCCCTCAGACAGAAACTATAAATACCCCAAGACCAGACGAATTTCGGGGGCATTATATTAGTTTCGAAGACCGAACAGGAGAAACCTAGGACGAATTCAGTCAAGGAGGCAGCACAAGACACACCCAAATCAAAGATACAAGAGCTGTAAGAAGGTGCTGCATGTGTTTAATTCATTAAGTAGTTTTGTTTTATTGTGTTAGCAAACTTTAATTCATCAGGATTGGTGGCTTGTGTAATGTGACAACGAAAGATTGCACTCCCTTTAATACTTGCTTTCCCATCAATTAAAGTTTATATGTTGATGTCTTTGGTTACTACTTATTAGTGCATTGATAACCTCTGTGTTTATTAGTGGCTTGCGGGCATTTGACTGCGGGACATAATGTGGCTCCCACGGTTATTACTAAATTGATCACTTAGGAATAACTTTTAGACATATGTAATCATTAAGGGTTTACTCGCCGATAAGAATAGGACCAACGAGAAAGGGTTAACTACATACACTTCATATAAAGCTATCAATAAAACAAGTGACAATCTACTTAATCATAAGGACAGCCCTCTTATTGTCTCAAGTATCTATCTGTGTACGTGTGTGCTACTTGCTGATTCGTGCCTATTGGTTTATTTTATTATTTAATTGCAAACAAATCGTGCCAGTCTCTCAGGCTGAAACCCCCTTGCGTTAGGATATTAAAATACTGATTAGAATAACGAGATAATACGTTCCACTCTTAGTGATCGACACTCTACTTACCATTATCTTCATACTGACCGGGTACACTGCTCGTTAAGTGTGTGTGTTATTGATAAGTTGGCTAAATATAAATTTAAAACTTGAGTAGGCATTAAAACTGCTAAACCGCAACGACACATCACGCGCATCAATGCCTTAAAATCTGACAGGATCTCCTTGTCCCCTGTCATGCTGCCAGAGCAACCACTATCAACAATAATATGATCTTTAAGCTCCTCCTCTGGGTTGCCCTGCACAGTAAAAGAAAAGGGTTAGTTTCTTTTAGGAACCCAAGCCATTACTGACTTGTGTTCCCCTTGTGGAGTGACATACTTGAATTCATTCAGTATGTAATCTCCACTGGTTTTGAAGTCATGGTCAATGATTATTTGCTTTGGTCCCATGTCCTGTGTTGTATTATCAACAACACTCCCTGTTTCACCCTTATTTGATGAAAGTACTGCTTGTTCCCCATCAGTACTTTCTTTCTTAACCCAATTTCGTTTGACTTTAGGTTTCTCTGACCTAGGTACTCTGCTTGAGGTGTAAGACCTTTTAGATTTATATGAAGTGAATCTCTTAGGTCTTGTATGTGAAAAAGTGTTAGCAGTACCATGATTGGGTGAAAACTTAGCTGTACTTTTAGAGGGTACTGCTTGAGAAACCTTAGACTTATCAGTACTTGAGGGTACTGATGGTTTTGAAAATGGTCTTTTCTGGTGAGGGTACCTATAGTCTTGAGAGAAATTACTATGGTTAACCCTATTTGAGTGATTCCAAACTGGTCTAGTCTCCCTTAGCTTATGGGTGGCAGGTCTATTCTTTGGGAACTGACTTAAATATTCTGAGTGAAAGTCACAATGCTTAATCAAATGATCAGGACTATAGCATACATAACATAATTTTCGCTCCATATTCCCAAATCCTCTTCTATGATTAAAATGTTTCCTATAGTTAGCAGTATTTTGAAAAGTTTCTCTTGGAGGTACTGCTGAATGTCTATCAGTACTTTGAAAAGATTTTGGAGGTACTGCTTGTTTTTGAAAGACTGTAGGAAACTTTTGATCATTACCCCTTTGAAAATCATCCTTGGGTTTCTCAGAACTAGATTGACCAGTAAGCTTCTTCCTAAACTCTAGGTTGTCTACACCATAACAAGAAACATCTGTCCTAGGTGGTTGAAGCCTACCAGTGGGTGGAGGAACTGAGTGGCACTCCTTATCTTTCTTAAACTCAGGAGGTGATTCACTAATTGGTTCCTCATTCCTAGATGTGTTTTCTTCTGAGCTAGTAAGTTCATCATCACTAGGTGAGATCTCTTCCTTATCACTAGGTGGGGTCTCATCTGAACTACTATCCTCAACACCATAACCTAGTCCAGCTCTACTGTTTATTCTTCTTTGTTTTTCAACAAATTGAACATGTGATAGACCAGCCTGTGTAATACTACCAAGTTTTTCTAACAAAGCATCTCTTTCCTTAGTAATCTTTTCTAATTTAGACACCTTACATCCTAACTTCCATTCACTTAATTTTAATTGATAATCTTGTTGCTCATATTTTTCTCCCCAAGCCATTTCATTATTTTCATGTGTTAATATTTTGGCTTCCATTGACTCTAAAGTTAATTGATAACCAGCTACCTCAGACCTAGCTGTTCTACAATTATCTCTTTCAGTCACATAGTCTTTAAGCAACTTTTGATACACATCATTACACTTAGAGCATACCTCAGAGACATTGGATGAACTTGGTGAAGTAGCTACCATAGCAATCTGAACAGGTTCATCTTCAGCCTCCATGCTCCAGTCATAGCTTCCAAGACCATCTCTTGATTCCAAAGCAGCATATCCTGGTTCCTCATCAAAAGCTGTGCTCCAATCAAAGTCTTCCATTGCAACCATAGAATAGGTTACAGGTTCATCAAGAACAACATTACCATTGACAATCACATCCCATAGAGCATGGTCTGTAATAGCAAGGTACTGCCTCATCTTCATGCTCCAGAGATCATATTCTCCCTTCTTGATGATAGGAATTCTGAGTGAGGTGATGGACGGGATTGGTGCAGCTTCAATCGTCATCGTTTAGGGTTTGTTGTTAAATCGGTTTTAAGGGTTTCTTCTTAATCAGAGTCTCCACACAAGCTCTGATACCACTTGTTGGATCGATATACTCTGACCAAACTAACTTGTAGCTTGTCTAAGGGTTTAGCAACCTTGGATAAATCCAAAACTACTAATATTGAAACGCTGATATACTTTGTTAAGTATGCGGAATCTACTTCAACAAAGCTAAGAAGAATTAACGCAAAACTTTGATTATATTAAACCTTGAACCTGCTTACTTTACACAGATTCACTAACAAACTCTAAACACTAATACTCTAATAATCGACTAATACTTTTCTCTAAAATCTCGTATGAACTTGTACGTCTAATGCCAACCTAGGGGTCCTTTTATAGGCACAAGGAAAACCCTAGTCGGTTTACAATACTTGAACGACAAGTAATTCTAATTATACTCTAATAATAACTCTAAGAACATTCTAGAATTACACATTAATCCTTAAACGTATTTGCATATCATTCCTTTATCTTTAGCAGTACTTTAACTTCTTTATAACATGAGCAGTACTTTGACTTCTATCGAACAGTACTTTAACTTTCTTCATGTAGCAGTACTTTGTAGCCCAACACTATACTTAGTTGTTTTAGATTTATCTAAGATAACTAAACCTTTACAAGCTAAGGGATTTGATCAAGTATATTGCTGGGATCAACAAGTGGTATCAGAGCTTGTGATCTAGAAGCTGTGATCAAGAAGAACCTGTTTAAACTCAAGACTGTTATGATCTTACTAAAGACATGGAGTCAGAATCTACACACATGATTACTGCATCAAAGGTGCCAATGCTCAAGTATGGAGAGTACGAGCTATGGAGAATGAGAATAGAGCAGTATATTCAGATGGTCGATTACTATATGTGGGAAGTAATAGAGACTGACAATTCTTTACCTAAAACAAAAATTCCTGATGATGGAGTTGTCACTATCTTGCCTATTAAAACTGCTGAAGACAAGGCACAAAGAAGACTGGAAGTTAAGGCACGAAGCACTCTCATGATGGGCATTCCTAATGACCATCAGTTGAATTTCAATCATATTAAGGATGCTAAATTGTTGTTAGAAGCAATTGAGAAAAGGTTTGGAAGGAATGCCGCTACCAAGAAGACCAGGAAGAACCTTTTGAAGCAACAATATGAGAATTTTGCTGATCCAAGTTCTGAGAATCTTGATCAGACCTTTGGCAGGCTTCAGAAACTTATTAGTCAACTAGCACTTATGGAAGTAACAATTCCTCAAGAAGATATAAATCAAAAGTTTCTAAGAAGCTTGTCACCAGAATGGAACACACATACTGTGGTGTGGAGAAACAAGGCTGATCTTGATACAATGAGTTTAGATGATCTATATAACAATCTAAAAGTGTATGAACCTGAAGTCAAAGGGTCATCTAGCTCATCCTCAAATACACAGAACTTAGCTTTTGTGTCCTCCTCCAATAACAGTTCTGGCAGTACTAATGAATCAGTTAATACTGCTCATAGAGTTGGTATTGCTGGCACACAAGTTAATGCTGCTGGGTCTACAACCCTTGATAACTTGAGTGATGCTGTTATCTATGCTTTCTTAGCTGGTCAATCTACTAGTCCTCAGATTATGCATGAAGATTTTGAACAGATTCATCCAGATGATATTGAAGAGATGGACTTGAAGTGGCAGATGGCAATGTTGACAATGAGGGCAAGGAGATTTTTGAAGAGGTCTGGAAGATACCTCAAAGTCAATGGTCAGGATAACATGGGTTTTGATAAGTCTAAGATTGAATGCTACAACTGTCACAGGAAGGAACACTTTGCAAGAGAATGCAGGGCACCAAGAAGCCAAGACTACAAGAATGGAGAGAGCTCAAGGAAAGCTGTGTCTGAGGAACCTAAGACTTCTACAGCTTTGGTGTCTTGTGATGGTTTGGGTGGATATGATTGGAATGACCAAGCAGCTGAAGGACCAAATTTTGCACTCATGGCTTACTCTTCTTCATCAAGTTCTGATTCTGAGGTATCTAATGATTCTGGTTTCTTATAAATCTTGTTTAGATACTATTGAAGTACTTAAGGCTAGGAATGAAATAAATCTTGTTTAGATACTATTGAAGTACTTAAGGCTAGGAATGAAAAACTAATAGAAGATGTAAGGAAGCTAGAGTTAGATAATTTAAGCTATAAAGTAGGCTTAAAATATGTTGAGGAAAGACTTGAATTCTTTAAACAGAATGAGTCAGAGTATGTAGAGAGAGTTAATGTTCTAGAAAGTAAGCTTTATGTTAAAGAGAATGTCATTAAAGAACTTACTAAAAGGTTAAAAAAGGCTCAAAAGGAAAAAGATGCAGCTCATCAGGAAAAAGAAAAACATCAAGTTAAAGTAAATAAGCTTGAATTTGCATATGAAAGTGTAAATAAGACAATTAAGTGTCAACTTATGAGGAGAGGTAGTGGTATAGGTTATAATGAAGTTCCTCCTTCAATAACAGGAAAGTATTTACCTCCTATACCTGAATTATCTTGTTTAGTTGAGTCTAATGATAAGTCTTTAGGTGAGAATAGTAAGTCTAATGAGGAGAAACCTAAGGTTGGAAAGAAATATCCTGATGCACATATCATTGAAGATTGGGTGTCTGATGATGATGAGGAACATGTGAAGTCTACACCTAAGTCATAAGGTAAAACAGTTAAACCTAGTGTTGAACAAGTTAAGTTTGTCAAACCTAGTTTTGGTAAAAAGTTGTCTAGGAAAACTGTTGATTTCATTGAGCAACCTAGGATTTATACAAACAAGCCTAGAGGTAACCAGAGAAATTGGAATAACATGATAACACAAAGATTAGGAAGTGACTTGTGATGTTTAACAAGGCTTGTTATCACTGTGGTAGTTTTGAGCATTTACAAGAAAATTGTTTTTACTATCAAAAGCCTGTTTGGAACTATGCTAGGAGGGTGAATCATCAAAGTTTTTCTAAAAATACTTACCCACATGCTAAAAGAAACATGGTTCCAACAGCAGTACAAATGAGATCTGGTTTAGTGTCAGTTAAAACTGCCAAGCAAAATATTTCTAAACCAACAATATTAACTAATACTGCTAACTCAAAAAGAACAATGAATGGTGTTAAACAATTGTCAAAGTTTTCAAATAAAGCACATTCAACTGTAAAAAGGCCCATTTAAAAGAATACAACATTTAGTGCTGCTAAGGCAAAAGCAGTAGTTACTACTGCTAAGCCAAAAGCAATAACTGATACTATTTTGGGAAATCATTTTTACGTTGTTAAGGCCTTAGCTTGTTGGGTCTGGAAACCAAAAGTTAAAGTTTTAGATCATGTCTCCAGACACAACAGTGCATCCATAGTTTTAAAGAAGTATGATTATGTTGATGCACAAGGCAGATCCATGTCAGTAATGGCTTGGGTCCACAAAATGAACTGATTTTCTTACTTTATGTGCAGGGCAATCCACAGGTGGAATTAGAAGATAAAGGAGTATTTGACAGTGGATGCTCAAGGCACATGACTGGAAACATGTCATATCTCACAGATTTTGAAGCAATTGATGAAGGATATGTTGCTTTTAGGATTAATCCCAATGGAGGGAAAATCACAGGCAAAGGTACAATAAAAACTGGTAAATTAGATTTTAATAATATGTACTTTGTCAAAGAGCTTAAGTTTAACATCTTTAGTGTCTTACAAATGTGTGACAAAAAGAACAATGTTCTTTTTACTGAAACTGAAAGTTTTGTCTTATCTCCTGACTTTAAGTTGTCTGATGAAAGTCATGTTTTGCTTAAAGTTCCTAGAACAGACAACATATACAGTGTTGATTTAAAGAATATGGTTCCCAAAGGAGGTTTGACTTGTCTCTTTGCAAATGCCACATCTGATGATTCTAAGCTTTGGCATAGAAGGCTTGGACATTTAAATTTCAAAACAATGAATAAATTGGTTAAGGGAAACCTTGTAAGAGGGTTACCTTCAAAAGTTTTTGAAAATAATGAAACCTTGTAAGAGGGTTACCTTCAGAAGGGAAAACAACACAGAGCTTCTTGTAAGTCCAAAGCAGTGAACTCTATAAGTCAGCCTTTACATATGTTGCACATGGATTTATTTGGACCAACATTTGTGAAAAGTTTAATGAAAAAGATGTATTGCCTAGTTGTCACAGATGATTATAGTAGGTTTACTTGGGTTTTCTTTTTAGCATCTAAGGATGAAACCAGTGGAATCCTTAAGGCTTTTATAATCAGGGTAGAAAATCTAGTAAATCATAAGGTTAAAGTGATAAGATGTGACAATGGAACTGAGTTTAAGAATAGGGATATGAACCAGTTTTGTAAGTTGAAAGGTATTGAGAGACAGTATAGTGTAACTAGAACTCCTCAACAAAATGGAGTTGCTGAGAGGAGGAATAGGACACTAATTGAGGCTGCTAGAACAATGTTAGCTGATTCTAAATTACCTACTACTTTTTGGGCTGAAGCAGTCAATACTGCTTGCTATGTACAGAATAGAAGTAAAGTAATTAAGCTTCACAACAAGATACCTTATGAACTTTTACATGGTAGAAAACCATTGCTAGATTTCTTAAGACCATTTGGGTGTCCTGTTACTATCTTGAATACCCTAGATCACTTAGGCAAGTTTGATGGCAAGGCTGATGAAGGATTCTTTGTTGGATACTCAATGAATAGCAAAGCTTTAAGAGTGTTCAATAGTAGGACCAAAAAAGTGGAAAAGAACTTGCATGTTAGGTTTAGTGAAAGTACACCTAATGTTGCAGTGAGTGGACCAAACTGGTGTTTGATATTGATTCACTAACCAAGACAATGAATTATGAGCTAGTTGTTGCAGCTACAGAGGCTAACAATTTTGCAGGTACAAAATCAAGTAATGATGCAGGTCAAGCTGGTAAGGAGACAAGACCTGGCAAAGATTATATTTTGCCGCCTATTTGGCCTGGTGATCCACCTTTCTCAACCCAAGAGTCAAAGAGTTCACAGGAAGTTGATCTTGCTGAAGATCCAAAAGATGATAAAGAAGATGGTGTAAAATCTCTGATGATGATAAAGTGGTTAATGAAGGAATGCAGACTGATGAACAAGTAAAGGATGATGTATCAGATTATGTTGCCAATGAAGAAATTAACACTAGCAGTACTAACTCTGTTAATTCTGCTAAGCCAAGTGTTAATGTTGCTGACAAGGAAGGCATATCTTTTGATGATGATGACTATCCAGATGATCCAAACATGCCTCCATTGGAAGAAATATATCCTGATACTGATGATGATGTACTTGGCGCAGAGGCTAATGTAACACCCGAAATCGGATCAGCGGAAACATACGGGTCGTGGGGTGTTATTGAATAGTTATTTCAACACAAGGTACAAAGAACGGTTTTACTTAAACCATTTTAGAAGAAATTTCATAATTGAAAACATTCAATTTACATTATTTAAAATTGTGCGGAAAATAAAGTTTCATAAAAGGGTTTAAAGTGGTCCCAAATAGTTTTCTGAGTCTTTTATGACCATGTTATGCCCTTCGCCAAGCTTCTCCAATAGTAAGATATGTAGCAGAAAAGACCTGAGATAAAACATGCTAAAATTCAACACAAAGGTTGAGTGAATTCACAGGTTTAAATAAAATAGTTGATCACAATATTTCAAGTTTAAGAGAAAGTGGGCTACGTTGTTATACGCCCAAAGTTTGTTTGTATAAAACTTAGTTGAACACAACTCTCAAGATTGGGCCACGTTGTTGCACCCATAACAGAAACAGTGGGCCAGTTGTTAGCACCCATAATTCCATATATTATCTCTGCACTAAGCTCATGACACACAAAGCGTTAACCAGCACCAGTAACCCTGGCGTAAGTCGACAGTAATTACGGATTTTATAATATAATAGTTGCCCCCAAAGCTAGGTATCTTGTCAAATACCTAGGTAACTCAAATATAGCACACCCGTGTTGCCTACCCGGTCAACATGGATGGGATGGTCAAATCATATAGGCCTATAAGCTATATTCGCGCTCACTCGTAAGTGATTAATGGTTCATGATCGAGGGACTTGCTTTTGGCAAGGGCGGTACTTAGTGCTTATCAGGTGTTTCGCAAAGTGGCTACTGCTTCACTCACAGTACCAGAAAAGTAGAAATGGCTACTGCTTCACTCACAGTACCGAGAAAGTATAATTGTTGTTCCAGCACAAATAAAGTTTCAGAAAGCAGAAAACATAGCTTTTAGTTCAAGTACAATTTTCAAACAATTGTGATCATAGTCAAAACAGTAATATGTATCTCACCCCAAGTAGCTTATAAAACTGTTTAAGCAAGTAAAAAGTGGGGCTATGAACTCACCTGAGTATGCAGCAATGCAAGATATCACAAATATCACAACTGGCATCAAGTAGTAAGGCACGATGATATCAAAAGTAGAGTATAACGGTACTGGATCGGCACAACCTAGTATATGAATAATATATCTCAGCACTAACCTTAAAGGGATTTATAAAACAATACTCGTATTTGAAATGAAAATGTTTTATTTCAATGGCGTTTGAATGAAATAACGTTTAAGACTCGTGTGCATACGAGATGTTAGAATAATAAAGTCGGCAAACACAAACGGATATGAAGAAAGAATAACGAAAAGAAAAGAGGAATTAAAATTAAGAAAAGAATAATAAAGAAAGACAAACGGAAAACATCAATAGATTGTTTCAGTGTTTTACCCTTTTCCCCAAATAGTTGATGAAACATCGGAGTTTTGGAAGAAATTATATAGTTGATGAAACATCGGAGTTTTGGAAGAAATTATATAAGTATTGAAAAGGTTTTTAAGATATTTAAGTAATCATAAATGATTAAATTATAAAAGGTTTTATCGAAATTTGGGCATGATGCGCCCGTTTACAAAACATTTTCCAAGTCATTACGACTTTTGAATACAAGTTTTATTACCTCATTTTACAAATTAAATATCTCTAGTTGGACACTATCATTCGCGTGTATATTAGTTATTAAGTTTATCGACTACTTTGTTTATATTTTCCAAATTAATTAACCTAAACAACATATCGCATAAAAAATAATAAATAAATGACAAAATAATTAAATAAAATATATAATGGCCCAAGTGTATTGGGCTTTGGCCCAATACTCAACCCACACTTATTGGGCTTTCATTGGGCTTTCGGGCCCAAGTTATTAACATTTAACCATTTAGGACTCATCCGAGTCCAAACCGACTTGATACTAACCCGAGGTCTTCAAACCTCGAGTCTTACACGGACGAGACTCACTTGAGTCTCGACTAGACTCATTCCAACTAGTCGTGGCCCTTTTGGGTCACGGCTTAACCACATTTGAACCAATCAACCATTAGACCTTGGCCGTGACTCATTGAGTCACGACTCGAGTCTATTCGAGCCAAAGGCTCTTGGCTATGGCAATAAGCCAACCAAATCCAAATATCAACACAACACATAACCAAGCCATGCTGTTACTCATTTGAGTCACGGCTCGAGTTTTACCCGAGCCAAAGGCTCTCGGATCAAATTCAAAAATTCCAAATACAACCAAGTCCAAATCCTTATCACAACGAGACCATGAAGGCTATGCTGTTACTCATTTGAGTCACGGCTCGAGCCAACTTGAGCCAATAGGTTCTCAGAACAATCAACACAATTCCAAATCCGATCCAACTTTAAATCCAACACGGCACAACCATGAGGCCACGCCCTGACTCTTTTGAGTCACGGTTCAAACCCAACTCGAGCCAAAGGCTCTTGGTTTCAATCCCAATCAATCCAACCAGTATACAATCCAAGATCTAAAATTGCTTACAACAATCCTGTAACACCCCCAAAATTATCGCAGCAGAAGATAATGTCACTGTGGCATTACTTCATAGCACAAAGTACAAGTCATGGAAAACGACCCTTCAAAAGAGATGTTTTAAAAGTGTTTCACATTTGATACATTAAAACTTCAGAGTTTGCAAAAGGTCCTAACAGTTTTCATAAAACACAATGTTTTCAAAAGATTGCAAATGTTTTAAACATAACATGAAATTTTAAAATATAGTCTCTTCAAATGTGAAAATATGCCGAGTATTCAAAATATATCTGTGCGACTCCATCCAAGACCTTCATGCCTTAAAACCTGAGATAAAACATGCTAAAGACGTCAACACAAAGGTTGAGTGAATCCATAGAGTTTAATTTTAAGCAGTTGATCACAATATATAATTTATAAAAATGACTAAGCAACAAATGCGGAGTCTGATAAATTTATTATTGCCCTAAGCTCGTGACCCCGACACTAACGTCATTGCTGTCAATAGCATAAATTTGCAATTCAAACATAGGTAATAGCCACACCTATCATCAGTACGAATACAATACACACAATAGCCATACAGGCACATTCCGGCATGGGGGTTTTCATTCCCAATAGATCTATTCACTGTATTCGCGTTCTCTCGCAAGTAACTAACGGTTCACGATAAAAGGGACTTTCAGGCTATGGGAAACTTAGGCAACAATCATAACCGAATAGCATCCAATTGCAAAGCAAATGTGATCATAAATATTTATAGCATGTATCTCTCCCACGGAGTTTGTAAAAAAATTAAAGTAAAAATTGGGACTATGAACTCACCAATGATGAAGTAGCAAAAGTATACGGAAAAGTGCACGTCGAGAGAAAAGCCGCAAAAGTCACAAATGACCTAAATAAAATACAACACGTCTTAGGCTCGGGGAATTACGGTGTAAAACTTATACTTATTTTTTTATTCAGTACTTATACTTGTGATATCATAAGGTAATTTAGTTAAAAGTCTTCTAGCAAGTCATGGGTCGAAAATACGTTTGTAAAAGCTTATACGGTTTAAAATGCAAAGCTGATGGAAATTTGGATAAAAATACCGCACTAAACGGGTCGCCATTTCTAAACCGTAAGGGATAAAATTATGAACTTTATATGGTTAGAAAGGTATGACTCTGTATTATTCAAAAATCAAAGCCTTACTTAACTAGAAAGGGTGAAATTACTAATTTACCCCTGTGTCTATATGCAGTTAATTCCAACATCCAGTTAGGCTTAGCAAAATGAGTATATCTTAGGGATGGCACCCGTGGGCAATGGGCACGGGTACCTCTAACCCATCACCCACCCACGTAGTTTTTTTCTCACCCATCACCCACCCATCACCCACCAATGGGTACAATTTTCTACCCATGTCCTTGCCCGCGGGTATTTGTTACCCGTGGGTAAACCCATGGGTTAGTATTTTGCAACAAAATTACAAAATCGTGATATGAAAACTAACTATGAAATTGCGTAATAAGACGCCAATCAATTTTCCAAATACCAAGTTCACAAAATACTTAAACACATGTCTGAAAGTAGCAATCAAACATCAGTACACCAAATCACATTCATATTTGTTCATTAAAGAGAAAAAGTAAAATAATTTAAAACATCTTGAGCAAAACAAAAAATTCTTGGCGTTCTTAGCATCCTGCTTCTTCAAAAACATTGTCACTGTGTCAAATCAACAGCCTCCTCAACAATGCCCTGTTATCAAATAAGGATAAGTTTATTATACATTAAATATACAAACATATAAGAAAAAGAATGATATCAAATTATTTACGAATGGTGCGAATGTGTGAAAGTTTACATAATATGTTAACACATACCTCTTCATCCTCTTCCATTTCTTCAAAAAAGGTACAACAAGCAGCATGTCCAGTTGAGCAGGATCCTACAACATAATAAATAATGATAGGAACTTGATATTGGCAAAAAAAATGAATGTAAAGCATTGCAATATAAGTCACCTTTAATTTGAGACCATAACCAATCTTGTGCACACATCAACGCCTCAAGTGTCTTTGGATGCAGCCTGCTACGATGTGGGGTAACAAAGCGACCACTAGTGCTGAAGGCAGATTCAGAAGCAACTGTGGATACTGGGATCGCAAGAATATCTTTAGCAATTAAAGCCAAAGTTGGAAAATCGCGTGCATTCACTTTCCACCATGCCAACACATCAAAATCTGGTGTTCTAGGCTTGACCGGTTCACTCAAATATTTTGTTAGTTCTGATATTTGAGGAGTTGCACTAACGGTTTTTTGAACATAGACGTCAAATTGAGAAAGATGATCGGATACATTACCAGTAGTTGTACGACCTGTAGAGTTCTCCTCATTGGTTCTAGAGTTCTTAGCATTTGCATATTCTTTTTATCTACAAGTCCAATGGATACAAGGCTAGCGGGAAAACTTTTATACATGTCTCAGCTAAAACTTTCATGTTTTGACCAACATAAGGTTCTGGATAAAATTTTGGAGCAATTGGCCTTTCAAAACTGATATACATTCCTTGACAAGTTTTAGTGTAGATTTTCTCCAAAAGTCATCGGGATGAATTAAGATGCAAGGTTTTCGGGAAAATGATCCTAAGACCTGAGGATAACTCCTAATTTTTTTATTTTAGCTTAAAACCCACTGAGGAAACAATGGTGAATCGTTTTTGTTGCATAAAATCTTGGACTTGTTATGGACGAATCCCAAATGTTAGTTTATGTGTATTTATTGTGTCTAATACCCATGCATGCTCAAGTTTAATCATCACTACCATTTTATTAGCTCAAGAACTCATTAAGTCCAGGAGCTCAAGATTTATTTGTAGATCTAAAATCAATTTTTATAACAAAAAAATATGAAGACATCATTAACAATAGATCAAAACCTATTTAAATCAAACCAACTCTTGCATCTACTAACCAAATCAAGCCTAACTAACTAATCTAACACCTAAAATCCTATGAGATCTTGATCAAATCATCCAAAATAGTGCATGCAAGAGTTGATTAGTTTAATCCTAATGAAATCTCAAATAACCTAAGATGAGATTAAAAAGACACAAGATACTTACCAAGATGATGGGATTGATTGAGATTTAGGTGAAATAAACCATGAACAAGCAAAAAGGACATATGATCTTCAACTTATGATCAAGAAACTTGGTAAAATTTGAGATGGAATGGTGATTTTTGCTATTTTGGGTCATTGGTATCAAGGGAGAAGAGAAATGAAGCTTAGATCTAGTTTTGCATGTAATAATGAGTAGTTTTCTTGAAAATGAAAACAAATAAAGTGTTGGAGTGGGATTCAATGGGGAGGCCGGCCATGGGGTTATATGGGGAGGGTTTTATGTGTTTATTTTGTAAAAATACATTAGGTATATGTTTTGCACAAGTATGGTTAGCTACGGAGTGGGTTTAAAGGCTAACGGAGCCATTTCGGGTACATTTAATGCATAGTTTGTAAAAATAAATGCCATAAAGGTAACATTTTCATAACAATATCACATTTGACTTAAAATAACCTAAATTGAGGTTTCAAAAATTTCCTGAGCCTTTCGGAGTGTTATAACGTCGTTAAAGCTTAAAATGCGAGCCGAAAACGCGTAAAACGTAAAAAGTGCAAACTTCGCTTAGAAATGAAAAAATAGAATATACCCTATGAAAACAAGTAATTGGGGAAAAATAAATCATATTTACGGGTAGACTGAGCATAGCCTAAGTCAAATTACAAATTTAAGTGTACGTGTCACGACATACGCGGACAACTTTCCCGGCAAAAGCTAATTTACTTAAAATAGAAAAATTAAGTAATTAAAATTAGTTAAAAATAATGACCTAAAATTTCACGGTTGTTACATTACCCATCCGTTAAAAAGGAATCACATCCTCGTGATTCAGTTTATCTTATTGGCTGACGGTGTGTCAGAAAAAAAAAGCGAGGGTACTTGTAGCGAATGGTTTCTAGGATAATTAGCGATGTAGTTTGATTAGTCACCTCGGATTACTGTGTCGGATGAGGCTGATTTTACATGGTGAAGGCAGGATAAGAGTCTGATTAGTTGTGTAATCTTAAGAAAATTCACAAATTGTTTTAAGGATATAAGTGAAAAGTCGTTTTTAATAAAACTCACCGGTGACTGTTCCCAGCATAACATGATCCCTCCTGAATTAGACATAGGTAATTAGGCTATGTATAATTGAGGAACGATAATGTAATGTTCGGTTTAGTCAAGTAGTTTTATGATCTTAACTGGTTCCTTATTAAAGTTAACCTTGTCATCAAGCTGAATCTCCTCTAGTGAAATGATGTGGGTTTCATCCAATAGGTACTTCTTCGAGTTTGAATCATTAAATGTATTGGGCACACTACTAAGCTCTTGCAGAAGTTCAAGTCAATAAGCTACCGGTCCAGCTTTTGTCAAATTCTTGTAGGGTTCAACGTACATCGAGTTCAGTTTTGTTAACATTATTAAAAGTGATGGTCATTTCGTATTTATAACTTTGTATTTGTGTCGTGTATATTGTAGAAAGGGCTCGTGGATATGGACTAATCTAAGTGACTAATAGTTAAGTATAGATAGTCCATTGCATGTGTTAGTAATCTTGTCCAATCCACAAAAGCCCAATCGGTCCATAGAAAGCCCACTAGGGCGTCACATGTCTCACTATATATACACACTTCTACCTCATTTGTATGTGTGCTTGAGAGAGGTATAGGTGAGAGAGTGTGTGTGTCTCATGTATTGTTCTTACTTTTCTTATTAATACATTCGGTTCATATTTCATATATACATACACGCTTCATCTTGTTCTTGAGTACCATCAAATACAACATAGTTTGTGTGATAAAGTATTGAGCTAGTGTTTAACAAGTGATATCAAATAGCCAAACATTGATTTAGGAGTTCTAGTGCTACGTTTTTTGATCAAAGTTGTTAAAAAGTTGCATTTTTTTTGTTCTCCATAAAAAACGTCACCTTTTGTTTAAAATCTTTGATTTTTACGTGTGCTTAAGGTTAAAAGTTGTTAAATTTCATAGTTATTTACGTTTGTTAGTGAGTTTTGGTTGACTTCTTCGATTCTAATCTTCAAAATCTAGTTTTTGTGGCATTAAAAGTTTACCCTTGTGTCGAAATATTGGTTAAAGAACATAAAGGTGATAAAGGTTCGATCTTTATAAGTTTTTACAGGTTTTTGAAGTTTGTTTGATTGTGGAAAAAGGCTTAGAAGATTGTTTGTTACTTGCTTGTGGATCTTCATCGAAAAGCTCTCTTATCGAAATTCTTGTATAAGAATTTTGACAAATGAGGGTTTATAGAAATTGTAGTGGAATTTCTATAAGTAAGGGTTTATAGAAATTGTGGTGGAATTTCTATAAGTAAGGGTTTATAGAAATTGTGGACGAATTTCTATATAAATTGGGTTTATAGAAATTGTGGACGAATTTCTATAAGAAAGGTTTATCGAAATTCAGACTTATCGAAATTCCTTGTACAAGGACTTATCGAAATTGGCAGCAAGTCTATCGAAATTACTTGGCCTATCGAAATTGCTTGGTTTATCAAAATTGCTTGGCTTATCGAAATTGCTTGGTTTATCGAAATTGCTTGGTTTATCGAAATTGCTTGGCTTATCGAAATTGCTTGGCTTATCGAAATTGCTTGGCTTATCGAAATTTCTTGGTTTATTGAAATTGCCCGGTTTATCGAAATTGCTTGGTTTTATCGAAATTGCTAGAGCCTATCGAAATTCTCAAGGCTGTCGCAATTCATAAGGACTTGTCGCAATTCATAGAAAATTGTCGCAATTTACAAAACTTATTTAAATTCGACTTAAATTTAATTTCTTCAATATCAAACGTGAACTCGGTATTCCGGTGCTTGTACAAGTGTGTGGAATACTTCGACAAGGAAAACATCGTCTAATTTGTACAAATTAGATAGATTTTTTTTTTATCTAAATTGCAAATTTCTATCTAAATTGAGATTTTGTCAAAATTGTATAATTTTGTCTAAATTGAGATTTACATCGTAATTGTGATTTTGTCTAAATTGCATTTGTGATAAATTTTTTGAAATTGAGATCATTTGATTTTGTCTAAATTGTAGTCTTGTCGAAATTGGTAATTTTATCTAAATTGCAACTTTTATCTAAATTGCCCTAGTTTATCTAAATTGCAAGTAACTTCAAACGATCATAAGTTCAAGACCAAAGCTTCACTACAAAAACTAATCTTAACCTACCAATCACATCTCCTATTTCGTTGCAACGATCCAAGTTCAATTTTATCATACGAACACTCGCAATAGGCAGATTGCACAACCGAGTTTCAACATGGGTCAACAAGGAAAAATGGTTGGAGTTATGGGGAATCAGCAGGGATATGCTCTTAGATTTCAGATGGGTAATGCAGGGCAGTATGCAGGGAATCAGATGGGTCAAGTTGTCAGAAATCAGAGGGGTCAGAATGTTAGGAATCAGAATGTAGGTAATCAGTTTGGGAATGTTGCTCCAGTTGCTAGGAATTATGGAAATGTGAATCAGGGCAATCCAGTTAAGTGTTTCAACTGTCAGGGAGTCGGTCACATGGCAAGGAATTATCCCACCAAGCCGAAAAAGAAAGACCCAGCTTATCTGCAGAAAGCATTGCTGTTGGCACAAAAGGAAACGGCAGGGTTTCAGTTGAGTGCAGAAGAGAATGATTTTATGGCACTCATGGATGATATTGAAGATATTGATGCAAACTGCATTTTCATGGCAAATCTTCAGGAGGCTAAGTATGATACGGATTCTGAGACACCTCCTGTTTATGACACCAATGCAGTCTCTGAGGTACCATCATTCAATACATGTCACAATAATGAAATATTTGATATGTCGCCTCATGATGAACAGCATCCTGCGACTCCAGCAACCACTTATGATACATATACGGACACGCCAAGTTGTAGTAATATTAATTTGGCAACTCCAAATATGAATCCTAATGGAGGCTTCGAGTCACAGAATACTGAGAATGATGAGGAAACACGTGCGTTATTTGAATCATTATTGAACAATTGTAGTATTAAAATTGAAAAAGTCAAAAAGGTCAATCGCGATGTTAAGGCCGCGAATGTGAAATTGACCGCTGAGCTTGAGAGGTATAAGGAAAATAAAAAAGCTTTTAAATTTAATAAAACACGACAGTCAGAATTAGAAAATGGTTACAAAAACTCCGTTTCAAGAGAAAAACAATTGCAAATCAAGTTTGACACACTTGATGTGAATTCAAACATGAAAATCAAATCCTTAAACACGAAAGTTTCAGATTTGAAAAACCAACTTTCTAAACAAAAATCAACCTGTTCTGATCTTGAAAAAGAAAAGAAACAATTGAAAGCAGATTTTTCAAAACGCGAAAATGATCTTCTTGATGAAATCATTGAGAAACAAGAAACAATTAAAAAGTTGGAAGATTTGCTTGTCAAAACGGGTCATTCTGCTCAAACAATTCATATGCTAATTAAAGATCCAAATCCGCTTTTGCACACAATCAAGAAAATGGCTATCAGTTGTGAAAACCCTTATACTCTCAAGAAAGCTCAGAAAGAACATAATGTTTTATATAATGGTAATGTGATATTTGCTGAACATGATCCTTCTGAGGTTCGGGTTTCTGATAAAACGATTGAGCTTGCTGAAGAGAGTAGAATCAAAATTGTTGGGAATTAAGGTTAACAGTTGGAACTATTAGTATATAAGTTGGTACTGCTGAAGAGATTGAAGACAACACTAACAGTACAAAGTCAGTTAGTACGGTCGCATTAGAAAGTTAGTACTGCTTATGATTTTTGTAAACGTGTAGTAGATAATTATAGAAAGGATTTTGTGTATATCCTATTGGTATAGATTATAGTTATCTTGTACAGGAATCCTTGGTCTATAAAAGGATTGCCTAGGTTAAAGTTTACATACGTATCATTTTGTTAAGATTCAAGGTTGTAAACCCTAGTGATAGAAGATCACTCGTATTATTGAATTAATAATATTGAATCATTCGAAGTTACACAAATGTCTCTTGTTCATACGTTGTTTATATCAATCACTTAAATATTCTTCTAAGTATAACAAAGTAGATTCCACATACTTGGTTATATCAACTCAGAGTATCACATATACGTTAACAGGAGTAACATCCTAAGTGTATAATCAATCCTATCAAGTGGTATCAGAGCCAGGTTTGATACTTTTTGATTTAGAAGAAAAGATGGACATGGAGACAACATCTTCTACCAACATTGCTGCTAAGCTACCAATGCTTAAACCCAATGAGTTCGATATGTGGCGATTAAGAATTGAGCAATTTTTCCAAGTGCAGGATTATGCACTTTGGGAGATCATAGAAGAAGGTAATTCCTTTAAGCCCACAACCACAACGACTGTTGTTGAAGGTAAGACTGAAACAACGGTGCAGACAAAGCCAACTACTAGTGAAGAAAAGGCACAACACAAGAATGATCTGAAAGCAAGAAGCTTGCTACTACTGACTATTCCTAATGATCAATTACTGAACTTCAGTAAATTCAAGTGTGCCAAGACTCTGTTTGAAGCCATTGTTGCTAGATCTGGTGGGAATGAAGCCACCAAGAAAACTCAGAAGACATTACTCAAGCAACAATTTGAGAACTTTTCAGCTACAAGTAATGAGTCACTAGATCATATGTTTAACATGCTTCAAAAGCTAGTGAGTCAACTTGCTGTTCTAGGAATTGAGATACCTCAGGAAGATCTCAACTCAAAATTCCTAAGAATTTTACCATCTGAATGGGCGATGCATGTAGTTGTCTGGAAGAACAAGCTAGACATAGATTCTATGAGTCTGATGGACTTGTATAGCAATTTCAAGATAGTGGAGCAAGATGTTAAGAAGGTTGCTGGAACAAGCTCAAGCTCTGGAAATTTGGCTTTTGTGTCAACTCCCAGTACCTCAAGCCAAGTGGAAGAAGTGCAAGTTGCTGGAGCAGTTCGTACTGCTAGTTCAAATATTGGTACTGCTAGTACCTCAAGCAGTACTAATGTTCTCTTGGATGAGAATACTTATTGTGCATTTTTGACTACTCAGCACAATGGAAGTATGCTGACTCATGCAGACCTTCAAGAGATTGATGAAGATGATATTGAAGAGATGGATATCAAGTGGCAGCTCTCTCTTCTTAGCATGAGGGCTAAGAGATTCTTGAAGAAGACAGGCAAGAAGATAATCATTAACAGCAATGATGTTGCTGGGTATGACAAGTCAAAGATTGAATGTTATAATTGCCATAAGAAAGGTCATTATTCAAGGGAGTGCAGATTGCCAAGACAACAAACAAATCAAGAGTTGTGGAGGTTACAGACTCAAGCTCAAAGGCTATGGTTGCCATTGATGGCTTAGGATTTGACTGGAGCTACATTGCAGAGGAGGAAGCAGAAGCATCTTCAGAGATGGCTCTCATGGCATTTTCAGACTCTGAGGTACAAGTTTCTAAGTGTTCTAAATCATGTGAAGCTTTAAAAGATCTAGAAACTCTTAAGAAAAGATATGATGAACAAAGAATAGAGCTAACCCAAACCAGTTTTAATTTAGCAAATCATAAAAGGGCTTTAGCTGTGTTAGAAGAACAAATTGTTCATTATAAAGGTAATGAGTCTAAGTTTGCTGATGATATGATTATACTTAAGAGAGACTTAATGTTTAGAGAAAATGAAATTAGTGTGTTGAAACATGAACTGGAACAGGTTAAGAAAGCCAAGGAGAACATTCAAATGAGTGTAGACACACTAGAATACACATCAAAAGGTGTTCAAAAGATAATTGAATGTCAAATCTTAAACAAAGCTAAGTCAGGCCTAGGGTATAAGTCTGTTCCACCTCCTTATAGGGGAATTCCAACACCCCCAGGCATAGACCTAGAACACACAGGACTCTCTGAATTTCAACTACCTGAGCTTAAATATGGTCCTCAACCTAAAGAGAATGTAGTTGATAAGCCTGTGTATGAGAGTGCAAGTGATGCCTCACTTTCTGAGGATAAGGTGTCCTCAGCTAAGAACTCAGATGCTCCAACCATAGAGGACTGGACTTCTGATGATGAGGATGATCAGGCTGTGGTTAAGCCTGTTAGTGTTAAGGTAGAGGAATCAAAAGTTCCAAAGGTGGTCAAACCTGAGACTGTTAGGCTTAGATCAAATGCTAAACTATTTAAACCAACAGTTAGGTATGCTGAAATGTATAGAACCACAAACAAGCCTAGAGGTAACCAAAGGAATTGGAACAACCTCAAGTCTCACCAACTAGGTGATAACTTTGTCTGTGTTAGGAAAGCTTGTTTCACATGTGGTAGCTTTGACCATCTTGCATTTTATTGCAACAATAGGGTAACTAGGTATTCAAGTCCTAGGGTGAACTCAGTAAAACCTCCTACTCACCCAACAAATGCTAGAATAATACATAGATTAGTTCTTTTAAGGTCTGGACCAAGAGCAGTTCATACTGCTTGACCAGCAGTTTATACTACTAGACCAAAAATTCATAATGCCAGACCTAATAAGACTCTTTACCCAAGACCAACAGTTCAAGGTGCAAAAACTCTATTTAAATAAGCACCAACAACTGTTAAAAGGCCCTTTAACAACATAGCAGTTATAAACAAAATAGTTTGGAAACCTAAGGTTGCAACTACAAACCCAGCAGTTAATACTGTTAGGAAAGCAGTTAATACTGGCAGTTTTAAAAACACTGCTAAGGGAAATTTGGGAAGTGGTATTAATGCATCTGCATCATGGGTTTGGAGACCACTTCAATCTATTGGTACTCCAACTGTTCTAAAAAGATTTAATTATATTGATGCAAGAGGCAAGCCTAAGTCTGTTATGTCTTGGGTACCACAAGGAAATTAATTTTTCTTTTTATGTGCATTGTTAGTCATATGCTTGTTATGTTGTGACACAAGTGCTTTGCACTTTGTTTCCTTGTTTGTGGACTAACAATTGCAGGAATGGATGATAAGCACCAAGGAATTACAAGTGCTTTATGTTTTGGACTGAATGGTGATTTGGAGCTCAGTGTGTGATCTTTCCACACCACAAATGGTAATTGGTTCACCATGTCTAACCCACATAAGAACCAACTAGTCCAGAGCAAACGGTTTCTGGTAAAGACTAATCAAATCAGTTTATGGTTGACAATTTACCAAAAATTGTATGGTTATCAACTCACCATATCTAACTGTGAAGAGTTGGCTAGTCCAAAGCAAACGGCTATTGGTAAAGGCATATCAAATCCGTTGATAGCTGATAGTTTGCTAAAAACTATATGTGCATAAAAATGTTTTTCAAAACCATATAAGTTTATACTGTTCTTTGAAAATTTTGATAATGGTTTGTACTGCTAGTGTAAACTTTGTGCTGCTACTGTAAAGTTTATACTGCTGAACTAGCCGTTGTGACTGTTGTGTCTGTAATTAATTTGGAGTAAAAACTAGCCGTTGGAGGTTTGTTGCGATTTTTACTGATTGATTTACGGTTTTCGAGGGATCCTCATCTAGATATTTTAACTTTTATTCTATTATAATATTAACCTAAAATAAAAGTTAATTTATTCTTTAAGTCGGTCAATTGAAACCCTAATACTCTCTCAATAAAATCTCAATTTCACTTTCATCTTCTACTTTCTAACCAAAATTATCACTATTCACCACAGTCAAATCAATAATTACTGAGAACTTATGGCTAATTTGGATTTCGTCAAGACGCACAACCAGGTAGCTTTTCTAGAGAAAACAGAGGAAGGAGATGGACCTAAATTTTATGAGATAGTGGATTTCCTCAACCACTCTCACATAAGGTATGCTTTAACTATATCTCCAACTCTATATGTCTCTCACATCACACAGTTCTGGCAGAATGCAACTGTCTTGACTAGTGAAGATGGAGACTTAGAAATCCATTCTAAAGTGGATGGCATATCTTTTGTTCTTACCAAATCTACACTTAGGAGACATCTTAAGTTGGAAGATTCAAATGGTATTAACACTATGCTAAACACTGAAATTTTTGAAGAACTTTCAAAAATGGGGTATGATACATCCTCTCAAAAACTTACTTTTCAAAAAGGATGTTTCTCCCCACAATGGAGATTTTTGATACATACTCTCTTACATTATTTAAGCCCCCAAAAAAATAGCCTGGGAGCAATTCAGTAGCAATATTGCTATTGCTCTCATATGTCTATCAACAAATAAGGTTTTTAATTTTTCAAAGTTCATATTTGAGAGTATGGTTGCAAATGTAAACAGCAAAACAAAGTTTCTTATGTACCCAAGATTTATTCAAACCTTTCCGAATAAGAAAAAGAATTTGCTTAAGAAACACAAAGAAACTTTTACTACTCCAAGCCTACAACAAAAAGTTTTTCAAAATATGGCTATGGCAAGTAGATTGTTTACTGGGGTTGTAGTACCTCTCTTTCCAGAAATGCTTCATATTGATCAGGGTGAAGGCTCAGTCAACCCAACTGATCCCCATCACACACCCAATCAAAATCCTGAAATAACCCAAACCCCCCCAATTATCACCACTTATAGGAGAAGGACCACACCTAGTCTAACTAGAGTGGCAACTGGATCCTTGCCCCATGATTCACCTCTCCTAGCAGGTAACACATCTAGAAGTGACGAGGGTAGTTCTGGACAAAATGAATTGATGGCTTTATGTACCAAGTTAACTGCTAAGGTAGAATCTTTGGAGGAGGAACTTAAAAGTCACAAAGAAAATTTTGCCAAAGTTTACACAAGGTTGACTCTTAGGGTGAAGAAGCTGGAAAACCATCTTAAGAGGAAAAGGGCTAGAGCTATACTGGATGAAGATTCCTCAGATGATGATTATTCAGATGGTTCATGTGGAAAACTAGAAGGGGGGTTGAATAGTTTTTACCGTTTTAAAGATTTCTTTGCTTTGTTACTATATGTTAATTTCAAAGGAAACAATCACAAATAAATAATCACACAATATAAACAAAAGATAAAGAGAGGAAAGATCAAACCACACGACACTGTTGTTTATAGTGGTTCGGCTACAAGGACTCTCTTCCTTGCCCTACTCCACTCCCCGAGTTTCTTACTTGAGAGTTTATCTTTCACTAAGAAACAAACTCCTTTTCCAGGCGGAGAAAACCTTTACACGTCGCTTACTTCCTTTTCTGGTACTAAGCTAAACACCGGGTTCTTTTCACAAGGTAGAACCAACCTGACGTCGCCTACTTACTTTACCGACACTAAGCTAGATGTCGAGTTCTTTACACGGGTACAACTACTCCCTACACTCCTTGTGTTTTAAGGACTAAAGCACTAACCACACTCACTGATTACAAATGATAGATATGATGTGTGAAACAAACTACAATATCACACAGTAATGCAACTAAAGGATTACGGTTCTGTAGATCCTTGAATGCTTGATCTCCTTTCTACAAAATGAAAGATCAAAGTGAAATGCAACTATGAATGACGTTAGTAAGATATGTACTGAATGAATATGTGTGTTAAAGCTATATGAGTGATGATAGAGCCAAATGATCAGCTTCCTATTTATAGGCAAGCTGATCTTCAGCTCACGGATCCCGCGGATCCCTCAAAAGGGATCCGTCCCTTATGTGATTTGGATCCGTGGGACATGACAGCTAAGGTATAGTTGTCTCTTACCATATCTTAGTTGTATCTTACCAAATCATCCAAGATCTTCAAATGTCAACTATGTATCTTGCAAATCTAACCAAGATATATCAAAGATCTTCTATGTGATGTATGCAATGATGTCATGGAATGGTTTTAGAATTAAAGTTTCCTTTTAAGGAAACAAGTTACTAAACTTGTAATTCTTAGTTAATATGTGAAGTGTAAAGTGTGTACTTAAGAGACTAAGCTAGTATTTATTATTTGCTAAAAGATATTCCTTATATTTGTCATTAACAAAACTAATGAAAGATCAAAGAATATAAATAACGTTTTTGAGACGCTATTTGTATTAACAATCTCCCCCTTTTTGTTGATGACAAAACATAAGGTATATTTTTGAGCAAGAGAATAAATATAGCATGAGTTCTTAAAAATATATATTAAGTTTGTTTATTAAAGAAAAGTTTTGTAAAAAATGTATGTACTGTGATGAATCACAGTTGATGCAAACTTAGTTCCTTTCTCCCCCTTTTTTTCAAAACAAAAAGAGTAGCGTAGCGGAATGCGATTTTGAGAACTTTAAAGCTCCCCCTTGTTATATACTCCCCCTAGATGGAGTAATCAAGGAAGTGATGCATGAATCTACAAAACAAAGGGTTAGTATATGAAATGCTTATGAGATGCTCCCCCTTGATGTATACTCCTCACTACTCGAGTACCAACGTATACTATGAAGGGTATGATATGCTGCAAATGAAGTGTTAGTAATGAATGACTTCAATGAAGAAGTAGAATGCTTGTGAAGTATTCTCCCAAACAAGCCTTTTAATAAGTTTTGACTTGAAAAAGTCAAAGTAAGTGTCTGATCATTATTTGTACCTAATGTAATTATAATCAAGGTATAATATATGCTATAGAAGAATGTTAGTTCACAATGATAATGATAATATGCAATATGTTGATCACTCATAAGCATAAAACATCATATTCATATAAATTGAAAATTTTGTGACAAAAGTCACAAAGAGAAATGATGTTATGATTACAATAAAAAGACATAAAAAGTAAAAAGTCCTAAAACAACAATTTTAAAGGACCTAACAACTAGTCTAAAAACCTCCTATTGAGGAGGATGAAAGATTGCGTTTAAACGTTCAAGAACATGGTTCAAGATGAACCTCATCTCATTTTGAAGCTCATGGACCAAGATGTTGGTCCTTTGGGCCAAGTGAGCCGTTCTTTCACAATGTGCGCAATCATGACTTGAGAAGCCGGGAGGGAGACTAGGCTCCAAGTTTTGCGGTGGTGGTGGTGGTGGTGGTTGGTTGTTGTTGTTGTTTGATGGTTGTTGTGGTGTTTGGAGGGAGTTCATAAGGATGTTTTGAATGTCCATTGCTTCATGAAGGCGATGGTCAACCATACCCGAGAGAGTGTAGAGACGGTTGAGCTCTTCACTAATCTCTTCTTGGGTTTGAGGCACATTCATCCACATTGCCTCGTCAATGGCAACTAGAGTGGATGTGGGTGATAGAGGTTGTTGTTGAGGTTGGGATGATTGTGCATCATGGTATAAAGGGCCATGGATATCCGGGTAAACCGGGTGAAAAAGCATTGGTTGTTGACCTTCAAAGGTCATGGGTGGAAGATTGGGTAATTTTGGTGAAAGTTCTTCTAAGTCATCAAGATATGGAAGAGTTGTTTGACTTAGTCATGGTGAAGTATGATAGCTAAGATGTACAGGAGAGGAAATGGTTGTTGTGTGAAGGGATGATCCTAAAGTGCTAATTTATAGACAGAAGGTTTGTGAGTCTGTGTGTTTGGATTTGATGTGAATCCAATAGAGAATGTTGGTTACTAATGATTTGGAACAAAAATTTGTGCAGGTCATATCAAGGAAGTCAATCCATTGAGCTTTGGTTGAGTAATATGTTGTGGATTTGCAGTTATTACAAGAAGATAGTGGAAAGGATGATGATTTGATATTTCCACGGATATGACGGATCCCTAAAAAGGGTTCCTTCTTTGTATCAGTTTGGTAACTCACACCTATGTTTCAAAATTTTAAATTTTGGTGGGAAATTTTGTTCCTAAGTTTCTAAGAATTCCCTAATGATTCTAGGATGAATTATGATTAGTGAAGGAATCCTAAATGATACTAAACATTTAAGATTTTAAGAATCGGGATAAGTCGAAAAAGTTTTGTAATTTTACTGGGAAACCTGCGGATCCAAATGGTTGCAAATGCGGAACCCTATTTTGGAATCCGCCAAATCCGCAGGATGGCGGTTGGCGGATCCAACGATAAGCCTTGGCGGAACCTTGTTTTGGGATCCGCCGGATCCGTATGTCTAAAACTTAAAAAGTAAACAGAACATATGTCAAATTTGTCGTTTTTCGACGAAAACCCAAAAATTCACCTAGACCTTATTTAGTATCTAATATGTATAGCAAAACAACTAAATATGATTACATTAACACATGATTGCACATAGTTTAATCTGTACTTAGAAACTTACCGTTTTGGGTGTTATGCCAAACACTGGCTATAACCCGGAAAATTGATAACCATGATGGTTATCCACCTGCAAGTGTTAGTTATTACACATACACAACAAGTATTATCAGATAAATTCTAGACACATAGAAGTTTAACAACACAATATCCAACATTGTTTAAAACCAAACACTCCATTAACTCAGCTTCTTCTTCAACTTCTTCATCCCCTTGTGTAATTTCATCATCCAACGACCCAGATTCTTCACCATTCCTTTGATGTTTCGATACTCAGCAGATTCATGTTGAATTGGAGGAAGATGGCTCAAATATTCGGGTGTAGGAATCCTAGAATTTGGCATACCATCATCTTCACTCATTGAAGATGATGAGGATGATGTTGGAACACGAGGACGTTTGCCCTTATCAATACTAACCCTAAAGTCACTCAAAGGAACGAAGGTATGTTCAATTTTATTGTAATCCGGAACAAAGCCTAGATGGTTTGGACGAGCGGGTGCAAAGGCTCTATAAAGTCGGGTTAAGAGCATACCATAAGGCATTGCAATCTTGCTTTGAACCGGAATGTCACACATTCTTTTGGCAACATAATAGGCAAGATTGAAGGGTTGACGAGTAGAGATGTTGTACATCATGTGACATAAACAAGCATTGATATGATCACGGTTTCCTATGGTGCACATCACATTTGCCCTTAATACATCCTCCATCTTCTTGAATTCGGGTCTTAGTTCATTAAGTTCCATTGCAAATGGATCTCTAGCAACTTCACGACCATGATACATTCTTGTGGGGTTGTTCTTAGGAATGAAGAGATGTTCCCTAATCACTTCTTTTGATTGGAGAGGAGTGGCATATGGTGCCGTCCTATCAAGATTGGAGTCTAAGATTGTTAAGGACCATTTGTCCGAGTAAATACATGTACCTTGACTTGGAATTCCTAAGACCTCACCAAATTGATCAAGAGGGATGTTGACAAGATTTCCATTTAGAGTAAAATGAAGACTTAAGTAACCTTCATCACTCGAGCTAAGACCTACACTAGCATAGAACTCAAGTATGAACCTAGGAATGATTGGTTCATCTATGTCTAAAAGAGAATCAAATCGAATTGCGGCTAATTGTTCCCTAAGTTGAGTTCCTTCATAGAATGATGCATCTACGGCTCTACCCTCATGAACATACTTTTTCTCTAAGGCTTTGAAAATTTCGATTTGGGCATCGGTTAGACCCTTGGTTTTGTGGACTTTGGGTAAATAGTTAACGGTTTTCTTGTGATCGTAGTTGGTTGCGGGAGGTATGATTTTCCTAATTACAAAAAGTTACATAGTTTAAGTTAAAATGATCAAAGGAAGTGTAAAATTCCTAGTGTGTGCCTACATGGGGACAATGTGGAGGTGCGGTTATCTCGACTCCTTTTGATGCAAGAAAAATTTGTTTATGCAAGTTTTGTTTACAAACGAGAGATAACCCAAACACTCCTATTTCAATGTAGCTACGGTTGAATGTACCCGAAAATACATATTAGTTATGTATTCCCTTTAGCATTCAAGAGACATTATGCAAGTGAAGTCTAAAAGATATCGTTTTTGCATTTGTATGAACAATGTAAGAAAAAATCATTTTACCTAGTCGTTAGAAGATTTTAGTGAAAAATTTTCATGGGGTTTTTGTTAAATTAAGACAATGTGCTATGAGATGCAATTCCTAACTAAGAAAAACATGTTTTTAAGTATAATGCAATAAATATGCTTCATGATTTTTCAAGAATTATGCATATACCCCAAGTTTTGGTTTTGTGCATGAAATGGAAATCCTAGACGCAGATCAGGAGTATAAATATGATAAGAATACTTACAGTGATGTTAGAAGCACAAATTTGTGGAAGAAAATGGTCTAAAATGTGATGGAGATTAAGTGTGTGTCGGATGTAGTAAGGTGATATGTTTTGGAGTGAGGAATGAATAGTAGCTGTTCTTGTTTATTAAATAATAAACTGCACATAGCATGCGATGAATCCGGCGGATCCCAAACAAAGGATCCGTCCTTGTTGTCGATTGGATCCGCGGATTCAGAACGCATGTTTTGGTTTAGTGTCGTGTATATCTAAACTAATGTTAATACTAATGTTTCTCCTAATCACTAGGTTCCATTAATCCTAATCCAAGTCTAAGATAATTGAAAGGTTCTCGTTTAAGTGGTTTAGTGAGAATATCGGCAATGTTGTCCTCTGAGGAAACTTTCTCAATTGAGATGATTCCCTTCTGTACATTGTCGCGAAGGAAGTGATGGCGTATTTCAATATGTTTGGTTCTAGCGTGTTGGACTGGATTTTTGCTTAGATCGATAGCACCTTTGTTGTCGCAAAGAATGGGAATGTTGTTGAGTTCAATTCCATAGTCGACGAGAGCTTGTTTCATCCACAGTGCTTGTTGACACGCCTTTCCTGCAGACACATACTCTGCCTCTGTTGTTGAGATTGCGAGGGCAGTTTGTTTCTTAGCGAACCATGATGTTAGACAATATCCTACAAAAGTACAAATACCACTAGTACTTTTCCTATCAACATAATCACCTGCGTGATCTGAGTCAGTATACACTATGGTTTCTACACCCGTTCCTTTGGGATACCATAATCCTAAGTGTGTAGTACCTTTAATATACCTAAAGATTCTTTTAACAGCTTCAAGATGGGAAGATTTTGGATCTTCTTGAAAACGTGCACATAGACAAACACTAAACATAATGTCAGGCCTACTAGCCGTAAGATAGAGTAAACTACCAATCATTCCTCTATATTTAGTGCTATCTACGGATTCATTTTCTTCATCCTTAGTAAGTTTGGTTTCGGAGGACATGGGTGTTCTCATGGGTTTTGAGTCTTCAAGACCAAACTTCTTAAGCATATCTTTGATATACTTTGATTGGTTGAAGAATATCCCATCTTCTAATTGTTTAATTTGGAGACCTAAGAAAAAGTTTAGTTCCCCCATCATACTCATTTCAAACTCGTCATGCATGATTTTTGAGAAATCATCGCATAACTCTTGACAAGTTGAACCGAATATAATGTCATCCACATATATTTGGACTATAATAATATGTGATCCCTTTTTCTTGGTGAAGAGAGTATTGTCTACTAGGCCCATAAAATACTTATGGTCAACTAGGAAAGTCTTAAGTCGATCATACCAAGCCTTTGGTGCTTGCTTAAGTCCGTATAAAGCTTTCTTAAGTTTAAAAACATAATTTGGTTTTTCAAAGTCGGCAAAGCCGGGATGTTGTGCAACATATACTTCTTCATTAATAAGACCATTTAAGAAAGCACTTTTGACATCCATTTGAAATAACTTAAAATCATGTGCACATGCATATGCAAGTAATATCCTAATAGACTCAAGTCTAGCTACTGGTGCAAAGGTTTCATCGTAATCTATACCTTCTTGTTGATTGTAACCTTGAGCTACTAGCCTAGCTTTGTTTCTAGATATAATACCCTTTTCATCCATTTTATTTCTAAAGACCCATTTGGTGCCTATTATGGTTTGGTTTTTAGGTGGAGGTACCAAAGTCCAAACATCATTTCTAATAAATTGATTAAGTTCTTCTTGCATAGCAATTACCCAAGATTCATCTTTTATTGCCTCGTCAATATTTTTAGGTTCAATGGTTGAAATAAAGCAAAAATAATTACTTTTATTTTGAGCTTTGGATCTTAATGTTCTTTCATTAAGTTTTCCTATGACGTTTTCTAATGGATGACTTTTAGTTTCTTTAACATTGACTATTTCTCCTTTTACGGGTTCATTGTCATTTTCAATGTTTTCTATAGTATTAACCATTTGACTTTCAACTAAGTCATCATCTACCAAAGGTGATGTCTTAGAGGGAGGTGGACTTTCGTTGAATGTTACGTTCAACGATTCCTCGACTCTTGATGTTTCCTTGTTTAATACAATGTATGCTTTACTGTTTTGTGAGTACCCAAGGAATACACCTTCATACGACTTTGGGTCGAACTTAGTGAGATAGTCCTTTGTGTTTAAAATGAAGCACTTGCTTCCAAAAACTCTAAAATATCCTAATGTAGGCTTTTTGCCTCGATAAATTTCATAAGGAGTTTTATTTAAAAATTGTCTAATTAAAACTCTATTTAGGATATATGTAGAAGTATCTACAGCGTGACACCAAAACTTTTGTGGTATGTTTTGTTCATTTAACATAGTTCTACTCATTTCTTGAATTGTTCTATTTTTACGTTCTACTACACCATTAGATTGAGGTGTACGAGGAGCCGAGAAATTATGAGTTATTCCATTATTATCACAAAAATTTCCAAATTGAATTTCATTGTCAAATTCTCGACCATGGTCAGTTCTAATAGATACTATATTACTTCCTATTTGATTTTGAATTTTCTTGCTTAGAATTTCAAATTTGTCGAATGCCTCATTTTTAGTTTTCAAAAACTTTGTCCATGTATATCTAGAGTAATCATCTACTATAACTAAAGTGTAAAAATTTCCTCCATAACTTTGTATAGCCGACGGGCCAAACAAATCCATATGTAATAATTCTAGGCATCTAGATGTAGATACCATGTTTTTAGCCTTATGGCTACTATGTACTTGTTTTCCAATTTTGCAAGCATCACAAAAGTGTTGGTCATATTTCAACTTGGGTAGGTTCCTAATGAGTTCTTTGGATGACAAAGATTGAATAAGCCTCATATTAGCATGACCTAAGCGTCGATGCCATAGAGTTGAGTTTTCATCCAAGGAGGTAAGACATAACTTATCTTTAGGTGTTTTATCTAATTTCATAACATAGACATTATTCTTTAAAACACCTTTTCCTACGGTTATGCCATCTTTAAGTATTTTACTTCCATTTTTACTGAAAAGGACGTTATACTTTTTCCGGCATAATTGACTTATACTAAGTAAATTAAAACCTAAATTATCTACATGAGCAACATCATCAATAGATAGAGAGTCATGAGAGATTGTACCTTTTCCGATGATTTTACTTTTAAGCTTGCTACCGAATGTGACATTACCTCCGTCATACACTTGGTAGGTTGAGAAAAGATTTTTGTTTCCTGTCATGTGTCTTGAGCACCCACTATCTTTGATCCACTCATCAGGTTCAAGATCAACTTTCAAGCATACCTAAGTTCATAAAAGACTCAAGCATTTGGTCCCCAATATCTCATGGGTCCGTTTGGGTTAAACATGACATTATCATGGTTTATGTATGTAAATGGTGGACCATTGTTCCATGACATATAGCTAGGACCATGAAAGTTTCTAGGCATGTTTTGGTTCCAATTATTTTGATAAGTATGTTGTGGATTAACTATACTCTTTGGAAAGGGGTGTTTGGGAAAACTCATTTGAGGTCTCTGTTGATCCGTTTTAACTCTATATTCATTTCTAGCTTGTCCTCTTCCTAAAGATACTGCTGGTTTATGTTTATTATTGGTTATACTACTGTTAGGTTTCTTAGTAACTTTAACAAATTCGGAACGGTCGACTTTGTGAACCTTCTGTTCAACTTGAGTACCCGCGGATCCTTTGGATACACTTGGCGGATCCGTGAGTGTCCAACTTGGTTGAATCAGTTTTATTCACAGTCTGTTCCTTATACTCACTTAAAGTTCCTAGTTTCATAAAGCCTAGTCCTGTTTTATCATGAGGTAGCTTTTGCATTTTCATTATTTCATCTGCACAACTTATGTTTTTATCAAACCTTTTAAACTTAGAATTTTGTTTGATCAAATCTTCCTGTGTGGTTCTTAAGGTTTCTAATTCAAGTTTTAGTTCTTGACAAGACACACATGTTTCTTTACTATCTTTACCTTTTTCAATTCGTATTGCTTTTTCTTTAAGCCAAAATACTTCATTTTCTAAAAGTGTTGTCTTAGTTTTCAAAAACTTGTTTTTGTTTATGATTTTTAAAGTAACGTCACACAGTTTGTTATATTCTACTTCTAATGTTTCGTCATCTATAAAAGAGCATGAATCAGAATGTACCTCTTCTGTGTCATTAGCCATAAGTGCCATTTCGTTGTTCTTAGGCTCATCATCATCATCTCCTTCACTATCGCTCCAAGCTCCGCTAACAAAGGCTCTTTGAGACTTGGTCTTTGGAGGCTTTGGACATTCTCCTATTAAGTGACTGGAGTCACCACACCTATAGCATTTCCTATCAACCTTACCTTTCTTGTCTTCATGATCTTTCCGAGAGGATTTCTTTTCATCACGAGGTGGTTTCACAAACTTTCCTCGTCTCCTGAAGAATTTCTTGAAATCCCTCACGGCCATTGCATACTCTTCATCATCACTGTTTGAACAAGACTCATCATCACTTGACTCGACTTTGGCTTTCAAGGCAATAGACTTGATCTTCTCCTTTTTGCCTTTGACAATTTCCGAGTCTTTTTCCATAATCATTTCGTGAACTTTTAGGTTTCCTATGAGCTCATCTAGTGTCATGCTTGATAGATCTTTAGATTCTTCAATAGCTGTCACCTTTGCTCTCCATTTCGGATGGAGTGCTCTTAGAAATTTCCTGACAAAATTCTTACTAGAAAAAGATTCATCAAGTGCTTTAAGTGATGTAATAATAGTATTGAACTTAGCAAACGCACTATCAATGGTCTCATCTTCAGAGATAACAAATTGTTCGTATTGTTGGACAAGAAGATCAATTTTGTTATCTTTTACTTGTGAGTTCCCTTGATGTGTGATAATAAGAGATTGCCAAATATCCTTAGCCGTTTTACACATAAAGACTCTTTCATATTCTTTCTTAGGTAAGGCATTATAAAGCATCATTTTGGCTTCATTATTTTTGGCAATTAGTTTCTTTTGCTCATCACTGTGACGAGTAAGAGAAACTCCTTCATCCCGACCACCCGAAATATTATTACTAATAGGTTTGTAATCACCATCAACTATAATATACCATAGATCTATGTCCTTTGACTTTACATAAGTCTCAAAGCGATTTTTCCAATAAATAAAACAATTTGGTTCAAATAGAGGTGGTCTCTGCATAGATTGCCCTTCTTTAAAGTTTTCAAAATCCATGGATCGTTTTAAGTTTTAAAATACAATATATTTTAAAGATCTTAAGTAACGTAGCTCTGATACCAATTGTGGAAAACTAGAAGGGGGGTTGAATAGTTTTTACCGTTTTAAAGATTTCTTTGCTTTGTTACTATATGTTAATTTCAAAGGAAACAATCACAAATAAATAATCACACAATATAAACAAAAGATAAAGAGAGGAAAGATCAAACCACACGACACTGTTGTTTATAGTGGTTCGGCTACAAGGACTCTCTTCCTTGCCCTACTCCACTCCCCGAGTTTCTTACTTGAGAGTTTATCTTTCACTAAGAAACAAACTCCTTTTCCAGGCAGAGAAAACCTTTACACGTCGCTTACTTCCTTTTCCGGTACTAAGCTAAACACCGGGTTCTTTTCACAAGGTAGAACCAACCTGACATCGCCTACTTACTTTACCGACACTAAGCTAGATGTCGAGTTCTTTACACGGGTACAACTACTCCCTACACTCCTTGTGTTTTAAGGACTAAAGCACTAACCACACTCACTGATTACAAATGATAGATATGATGTGTGAAACAAACTACAATATCACACAGTAATGCAACTAAAGGATTACGGTTCTGTAGATCCTTGAATGCTTGATCTCCTTTCTACAAAATGAAAGATCAAAGTGAAATGCAACTATGAATGATGTTAGTAAGATATGTACTGAATGAATATGTGTGTTAAAGCTATATGAGTGATGATAGAGCCAAATGATCAGCTTCCTATTTATAGGCAAGCTGATCTTCAGCTCACGGATCCCGCGGATCCCTCAAAAGGGATCTGTCCCTTATGTGATTTGGATCCGTGGGACATGACAGCTAAGGTATAGTTGTCTCTTACCATATCTTAGTTGTATCTTACCAAATCATCCAAGATCTTCAAATGTCAACTATGTATCTTGCAAATCTAACCAAGATATATCAAAGATCTTCTATGTGATGTATGCAATGATGTCATGGAATGGTTTTATAATTAAAGTTTCCTTTTAAGGAAACAAGTTACTAAACTTGTAATTCTTAGTTAATATGTGAAGTGTAAAGTGTGTACTTAAGAGACTAAGCTAGTATTTATTATTTGCTAAAAGATATTCCTTATATTTGTCATTAACAAAACTAATGAAAGATCAAAGAATATAAATAACGTTTTTGAGACGCTATTTGTATTAACAGTTCAGATGATGATGATGGTGGTGATTCTCCCAAACAGGGGAGGAAATCAGAAAAAGACAAGGAAAGTAAGGGGGAGAGATCATAAACTCAGGGGAGGCATGATGAAGGTACTAGTGATTTGTTTGGTATGGGTACTGGTGATGCTGCTGATATGGATGTTGAAGATCAGGCACAAGAAACTGCTGAGAATGAAGAAACAGTTTAAACGGCTGAAGCAGTTCAAACGGCTGAGACAGAACAAGAAACCATACAAACTGCTAGTTCACTTCCAGGTACTGATGAGACAGAGTTTGAAAGAAAGAGAGCAGCAAAGGGAAAGAAACCAATGACTCTTGAAGAAGCTGAAAAACACAGAAAAATAAAACCCAAAACTCAAGCACAGATTGACTATGATGCTGAAGTTGCAAAGAAACTTCAAGAAGATGATGAAGCTGATGAACAAGCTCAGATAGATCTTGATGCAGAGTTAGCTAAGAAGATGGCTCAGGATGATTTTGAACCTGATGGTGGAGAATCAATGTGGAGATTTCAAGCACAAGTCATGGAAGTCACTTGGAAATTATTTGATACATGTGGAGTGCATAGAGTTTCTACCAAGGATGGAATAGAAATTTATATGTTGGTGGAAAAAGAATATCCACTCAAACCAGTTGTTTTAATGGCTATGCTTTCAGTAACACTCAAGGTTGAAGGAGATTCTGAGATGGCAGATGAGTTAGTAAATAAGATATTCAATCTTGCAGAGCAAAGAAAAGCCAGAAACAAGAGACTGACATGATAGATGTTTGGAAGAATCCCCCCATCATAGGAGATGAAGCTTAATTCGAAGAAACTTAGTGATTTGCACAGAAATCATAAGTTTAGGGGAGGATTGTTGGGAACTAAGGTTAATAGTTGGAACTGTTAGTATATAAGTTGGTACTGCTGAAGAGATTGAAGACAACACTGACAGTACAAAGTCAGTTAGTACGGTCGCATTAGTAGGTAGTACTGCTTATGATTTTTGTAAACGTGTAGTAGATAATTATAGAAAGGATTTTGTGTATATCCTATTGGTATAGATTATAGTTATCTTGTACAGGAATCCTTGGTCTATAAAAGGATTGCCTAGGTTAAAGTTTACATACGTATCGTTTTGTTAAGATTCAAGGTTGTGAACCCTAGTGATAGAAGATCACTCGTATTATTGAATTAATAATATTGAATCATTCGAAGTTACACAATTGTCTCTTGTTCATACGTTGTTTATATCAATCACTTAAATATTCTTCTAAGTATAACAAAGTAGATTCCGCATACTTGGTTATATCAACTCAGAGTATCACATACACGTTAACAGGAGTAACATCCTAAGTGTATAATCAATCCTATCAAAAATGAGACAAAAGAACCCAGAAATAAAACCAATTGATTATAACAAGCTTAACATACTTTTTGGAGTAAAATTTGTTAAACAACAACAATCACCAAAGGTTTTCAAAAAACCAGTTGTTTCAACAAAACAAAAGTTGTTTCCAAAAATCTTTCAAACTTGGAACAAATGTCCTCTAGCAACCCTTTTAACACAAGTGAAGCTAGAAGATATTTGGATGATTTTAAAGATAGAGTGAAAACACTTCAAAGTATTGTTGAATCCAAAACGAATCTTAGCATCAACAACTGGCATTCAAGTTTTCATATTGAAATGAAAAAGGTGTTTCAAACAGAAATTACTACTCCACTCCATAACATTAGTGCGAGAGTAATTCATGCTGAAAATGCAATTTTAAAAGAAACATCCGACTTTGTCAAGGACCACAAATCCCTGGTTAAGGAAGCTAATGAAAACATTGAACGTATCGAAGTTTTGGAAAACCACAATGATACTCTCTTCGAAGCAGTTCTGTCAACCGATATTATGTCCATTATTTACCAAACATATTTTGTTGAAGATGATGAAGGACTCCGAGCTGAGACTTCTGCAATTGTTTGAAAATATGAAAATGCTCTTATTAAACTTGAAAAAGAAAATGTCTCATATTTTAAACAACTTGATCGAAAAACAGAGGAATGCAAATATGACAAATTGCCGTATGAGCGTGCCTACAAGAACATGAAAGAGCAAAACGATCTTTTGAAGTCTCAGCTGGAAAGTCAAAACGGGAAGGGTGAGGAAACTAAGTTTGCAAAACCATCGACTTCGGCTTAACCAAAAATGTCAATTTCTCAAATGGTTCCAAAAGTTGATGTAAAAAATGATTTGAAAAAACCAGTCACTCTAACACCCTTGCCTAAGCAAAATGAAAAAGGAAAAAGTGTTGATAATGGGAAAGCAGTTGTCGAAACATCGATGGTGATAACACCTGGCCTTTATAGGATTAGTACCACTACTGCGTCTACCTCTACATCTCAAACATATAGGGTGATAGACAAGAGCATTAAAGATAATCCAAAAGAGTCTAGGACAGCTAAAACAACTTCAAAGGACAACAAGATAAATCCTAATGTGTGTGCCTTACCTTCTACAGGAGTAGAAAGCACCTCTAAGAGCAGCAGACTATAGCCTAGGAGCAATACATGGAACAATTTAGAGTCTCGCCTGTCTTTGAGAGTAGATGCAAGAATAAAAATGAAGAAGTAGAAGAACACCCTAGGAATTTATCACTTTCGAATAAGAAACATATGTCATCTGGATGTAATGTTAAAAGTACTAATTCTAGTGCATGTAATGACTCTATTTGTTTAATGTGCAAGAAATCTTTATCTAAAAATGTCTGTGATGATAATGTTTCTAATAATGTGAATGTGAATGCAATGCCTGAACAGAAAGATGTTCCTCCAAGAACACTAGTGCTAGGACTAGATATGTTAAAAGACTAATTGCAGCATCTAGGTCAACCACTAGTAGTATATTGCCTAGGAACTATCTTAAGTTATGCGCATGGAAACCAACGGGTAGAGAATTCATACTAGTGAATGGTAAATTAAAAAAGGTTCCAAAAGAACAAGTAGAAACCTTCTATGAGTGTGAATTAAATGTTACCTCTAACCCCATGGAACCAAATGATAAACGGTTTCCAGATACAAAATCATCTGTTCTTGGCAGGTTATTGAAATATGTCTTTGGATCGTCGACTTAGGTTGCTCCAAGCACATGACCGGGAATCTGAAGCTGCTGATCAACTTTGTATGGAAGTTCATGGGAACTGTACGCTTTGGAAATGATCATGTAGCAACTATTCTGGGTTATGGAGATCTTTAGTTTGGAAACTACTTAATCACTCAGGTTTAATACGTTGAAGGATTGGGACACAATCTATTTTCAGTCAGACAGTTTTGTGATGCAGATTTAGAGGTTGTATTTAGGAGAAACACTTGCTTCGTTAGAAATTTGGTTGGAGATGATCTTTTAACTGGGAATCGTGGAACCAACTTATATGCTATCGACATAAACCAAATGGCCTCTTCATCACCAATTTGTCTCATGACAAGAGCATGCGAAACAAAGTACTGGTTGTGGCATAGAAGATTATCCCATCTCAACTTTGACACCATCAACAAGCTTGCCAAAGACAACATCGTCAACGGTCTCCCAAAGTTCAAATATACCAAAGATCACTTATGTCCATCCTGCGAACAAGGAAAAAGCAAAAGGGCAACATATAAACCTAAAACCGTACCCAATTCGGTTGATAAGTTACATCTGTTGCATATGGACTTATGTGACCCATTGAGAGTTGAAAGCATTAATGGGAAGAAGTATATTCTTGTAATCGTTGATGACTATTCAAGATATACATGGGTAAAGTTTCTGAGGTCAAAATACGAAGCACCAGGCATCATCATCACCTTTCTGAAACAAATACAAGTCCCACTTCAAGCTCCAGTAAGGATCGTAAGAACAGACAATGGCACATAATTTACTAACCAGGAGTTAAGAACCTATTTTGAAGATACTGGAATCACTCACCAGACATCAGTTTTTAGAACTCCACAGCAGAACGGGATATTTGAAAGAAGAAACAGAACTCTTGTGGAAGCTGCTCGCATGATGCTGATTTATTCTAGTGCACCACTATTCTTATGGCCTGATGCTATTGCCACTGCTTGTTTCACTCAGAACCGTTCCCTAATCCATCCAAGATTCATTAAAACCCCATATGACTAGTGAACAACAGAGAACCCGATATCTCTTACCTTCATGTATTTGGCAATAGACCGAGGGAGTTGAAAAATGGTATTATTCATAAGAATAGCACTCTCCTCGTAGTCCTCATCTTCGTCATCGAGCATGCAAGCCTGATTAAACAAGAAATGCTTTTGTGCTGCTCGTTCTTCGGCGAGTAAATCTTCCATAGATTTACCATGACGATCTTCTTGGGTATGTTTAACAGCCAAATCATTAAATGCATTCCTCACATCTTGAAATTCTTGGAATAAATCATTGAAAACCAAATCCTGAGGAGATGGCTGAGGCTGAGGTTGAACCGTTTGATACTGTGGGGGTTGGTCATGACAATAATAGTCATAATTGTCATAATGGCCATGCTCATAGACAAGCGAGTCCCTCATTTGACAATCCGAATCATAATGCGGACCTCCACAGTACTCGCAACAATAAGATTGTTGTGGTTGATTTAGAGAAGTATACTGATATTGGTCATAACCAAAATTCTGATTGTTACACGAAACCTGCTCATAGACAAGCATGTGCCCCGTTTGACAATCAACACTTTGGTGAGGACCTCCACAATTTGCACAAAGATTATTTGGGAAATTTTGAAACGATGTATCATTGAAGTTTTGATAACACGGTTCTTGCCCAAATAAATTCTGAGGAGGACTGAAATCGTTTTGAAAATTTGGATAAGTAAATGTATCTCCGATTTTAGAAGTGCACCATACACCAAGTTCATGAGTAAACCCACATTTCTTGCAAAAACATCGTTCACAAAGGATCTCCACAATTAAAGCAATTTTGCTGATTGATTGGAGTTGGCTGGGAGTGTGGAGGGTAGTCGGAAAAACCTTGAGAATTATCAACGGAATTAGGATTTGATTTGATGGATAATTCACACCAATAACAAGATCCGTCTAGTGCATTATTTCCACACCGCTCACACGAACACTTGGAACAACGAAGATCATCACCCACTGGCTTTTTACAATGAAAACAGTGATAGTCGAGTGATGACATAAGAATTAAACATTAAGGAGGGATAAGAAGAAAATAGAATTAAACGGACAGAGGGTGAGAGATAAAGAATTAAACGAATAAGAGGAATGAGAAGAATGTTTTTGGTTTTTAAGATTTAGAAACATTTGAAGAACACAAAAGAAAAAGGAAAATAGATTTGAAAAGAAAATCTTTTTGGGTTTTAATAAGAAAATATTTACGAAGAAAATGATAACTTCTCTAGAGAAGGGTCTTCAAAACACGCAACGAAAAACGAGAATTAAAAATTCGCTTCAAGCCTTCCCCGGCAGCGGCGCCAAAATTTGTTTTGTTAAAATCAATGCATAAATTTTCTCAAAGGATTTACAAAGGAAATATGTAAACCCGAGTCGTTTTCCCAACGAAGGATTGAATGGAATTTGTGATCTCGATTCGTGAAACGTGTTTGAATAATGAAAATAAAGGGATTTTGGGATTTTAAAATAAAATAAGTGAACATGAACTAAAAACGATTTAATAAACAAGAAAAACGATAATCTAAAGTGCTCGTAATTAAAAAGTAAAGGAAATCTAAAAGCACGTTTAAACCGGGAAATCCCGAGCCTAAACGTCAAAACGATGAAATATAACTCTACGGGTACAAATCTATTTTTCCTAAATTCTAATTAATAAAAGAAAATTAAAAAAAAAAGAATTGTATTTTTCTGATAATTATTTAATTTAATATGATTTAAAAACTATTTATTTATTTATTTATTTTTTCTTTAAAAGCTTAATAATCATAAGAAAATAAGCAACTTTTACAAAAACAACTATTTATGAAAACTTGAAATAAGCACAGAAAGAGCAGATTAAGGTGGCCGCTTATAAGAGACTTGATTAATTTTTTTTTATTTTTTTTTTAATTTTTTTTATTATTCTTTTTGAAACTTATAAAAAATATTTAACTTTTGAAAAGAGATTATTTTTAAAACTCACTGAATAAGCCAGAAATAAGCAGAATAGCTTATCAGAAGGTTTGAAAAAATGAAAAATAAGATGGATTCTATTCTAATGGATTATTAAGCTAATATTAAGCTAAAGCAAATCTGAAATAAGCTAGAATACTAACAATAAGCTACAAAGGAACAGAATAAGCTACAAAAGTAAGCAATAAACATTAAGGAAAGGAAATAAGCACAATGGTCTGCTGAGTTCTCTAATGTGCAGGGAAAAAGGGCATTTTCAGACCCTTAAAAAGCTATCCAAACAAAATCCTAAAAATCTAGAAAAAATAGACATGGCTAGATAAGCCAGCCAATATCAACAATGCAAAGTTTGAGCTTATAACATCTTAAAATGAAACAAATTAAAAATCTATAAAATGGGCTGCAAAATGGGAAAATAAAAAATTAAGGCTGCTGATCTAGTTATGGACTGTTTTGAGCAAGTTTTGAACTAAGGCCATAAGGGAATAACGCGCTACTTAAAATAGACATAATGGACATGAAATATGCAACAATGAGGGCTTAAATAAGCATAAGCTTATGGGAAGCTGATAAGCTCAGCAACTTATCAAAGCTTCAACTAACCAACTCAAATCTTTAAAACTATACAATTAAGCTAAAAAACTTTTGAAAAAAGCTTTTATAAATGAATTCAGACTAAATTTAGAATCCTAAACTTGCACATGAACAGTGATAAGCATTTCCTACCCGTTTTGACCCATATGCCAAACACCCCTATATGGGTGACTGTTTGATAATTAACACTAACAATGACCAAATTAAGCCCTAAAACTTATTTACTAACTGATAACTATTTTAATTAAACCCTAATGAACAAGTTTTAAAGGTAAATAAGCAGTCAAATAAGCTGAGAGCTAGTTGACTGTTTTTGGCTGTTTTAAACTTTTGAAGGCAAAATAATGATCAAGCTAGGACTAACTATCAATCTAGCCTATTATTACTTCAAGCAAAACATATAAGCACAGAAAAAACAATAAGCTCAAAAATAAGCAAATGAACAGTACCTTGTTGACTTTCGTTGACTTTTTGGAAATTTTGCACTAAGTACTGAATTAGCAAATGTGGAACTCACAATAAGCTGAATGCAGCTTATATGAGCTTAATAGAAAAGGGAAAAGAGCTTTTAGAACCAATCTATATTAATATGACACTGAATTAGGAGTAAATTCGGACTATATTAAAATTTAAATATTACAAACCTTAAAGATTGAATTTATGCTGAAAATACAATTACAAAGAACTGAAAATGAGCTAAAAATCTAAAAGCTTACTTAAATTCGACTTAAACAACTAAATTACACTAAGTCTATTTTTAAATAAAAATCTACTACTCCATTTCTGTGTGAGTGGGGGTTTTTATATCATCAAAAAGTCTTCTGTGGGTCTTCTGAGCAAATCCCCACCATTGGATTGGGTTGAGATCATTTTAGCCGTCCTCTACATTTTTGGCGCCCAAATGTATACAAGGATTGATGACATGGCATTGGATACATGTGAGGGGGTGGTATCTTGTGAAGAGTTTTGGCTTGGAGTGGGGTGGAGTGGCTAGGAGGAGGGAGGTTGAGTGTGGCAGTGATAGGAGCAGAAGTGGTGATGATGGTGTTGGGTGTGACAGGGAAAAGCGGGAAAAGTTATAAGGGTAAGGTTTGGTTATTTTAGGATTTTGTTAAAGTGGGCTTGGTTAGTTATAGGATTATTTATGAAATGGTTTTAAGTTAAGGGGCCAGTTTTGTAAATTCTGAAAATCCAGGGACCATTCTTGTCACTTCTAAAAATTATTTCCAAGGATTACTTTTGACATTTGGAGAATAATCATGATCCACTTTGGTAAATTTCTTCCCCAGCCTCGGCTTTACACGACTTTACAATCTTGTGCTCGGTTTTGTCCGTTTTTGCCATGTTTTCAATCCTTTTATACCTGAAACACATAAAAACACAAACCAAGGATATTTGCAACCATATTTGATCTATTTGGGTGTTTTTGGTCATTTTTGTGTCTTATATGGGTATAAAATGATGAGTAAATAGGCACTTATCAGTGTGCCTTACCTTCTACAGGAGTAGAAAGCATCTCTAAGAGCAGCAGACTACAGCCTAGGAGCAATACAAGGAACAATAAAGTCTCGCCTGTCTTTGAGAGTAGATGCAAGAATAAAAATGAAGAAGTAGAAGAACACCCTATGAATTTATCGCTTTCGAATAAGAAACATATGTCATCTGGATGTAATGTTAAAAGTACTAATTCTAGTGCATGTAATGACTCTATTTGTTTAATGCGCAAGAAATCTTTATCAAAAAATGTCTGTGATGATAATGTTTCTAATAATGTGAATGTGAATGCAATGCCTGAACAGAAAGATGTTCCTCCAGGAACTAGTGCCAGGACTAGATATGTTAAAAGACTAATTGCAGCATCTAGGTCAACCACTAGTAGTATATTGCCTAGGAACTATCTTAAGTTGTGCGCATGGAAACCAACGGGTAGAGAATTCATACTAGTGAATGGTAAATTAAAAAAGGTTCCAAAAGAACAAGTAGAAACCTTCTATGAGTGTGAATTAAATGTTACCTCTAACCCCATGGAACCAAATGATAAACGGTTTCCAGATGCAAAATCATCTGTTCTTGGCAGGTTATTGAAATATGTCTTTGGATCGTCGACTTGAGTTGCTCCAAGCACATGACCCGGAATCTTAAGCTGCTGATCAACTTTGTATGGAAGTTCATGGGAACTGTACGCTTTGGAAATGATCATGTAGCAACTATTCTGGGTTATGGAGATCTTCAGTTTGGAAACTATTTAATCACTCAGGTTTAATACGTTGAAGGATTGGGACACAATCTATTTTCAGTCGGACAGTTTTGTGATGCAGATTTAGAGGTTGCATTTTGGAGAAACACTTGCTTCATTAGAAATTTGGTTGGAGATGATCTTTTAACTGGGAATCGTGGAACCAACTTATATGCTTCGACATAAACCAAATGGCCTCTTCATCACCAATTTGTCTCATGACAAGGGCATGCGAAACAAAGTCCTGGTTGTGGCATAGAAGATTATCCCATCTCAACTTTGACACCATCAACAAGCTTGCCAAAGACAACATCGTCAACGGTCTCCCAAAGTTCAAATATACCAAAGATCACTTATGTCCATCCTGCGAACAAGGAAAATGCAAAAGGGCAACATATAAACCTAAAACCGTACCCAATTCGGTTGATAAGTTACATCTGTTGCATATGGACTTATGTGGCCCAATGAGATTTGAAAGCATTAATGGGAAGAAGTATATTCTTGTAATCGTTGATGACTATTCAAGATATACATGGGTAAAGTTTCTGAGGTCAAAAGACGAAGAACCAGGCATCATCATCACCTTTCTGAAGCGAATACAAGTCCTACTTCAAGCTCCAGTAAGGATCATAAGAACAGACAATGGCACAGAATTTACTAACCAGGAGTTAAAAACCTATTTTGAAGATACTGGAATCACTCACCAGACATCAGTTGTTAGAACTCCACAGCAGAACGGGATATTTGAAAGAAGAAACAGAACTCTTGTGGAAGCTGCTCGCATGATGCTGATTTATTCTAGTGCACCACTATTCTTATGGCCTGATGCTATTGCCACTGCTTGTTTCACTCAGAACTGTTCCCTAATCCATCCAAGATTCAATAAAACCCCATATGAGCTAGTGAACAACAAAGAACCCGATATCTCTTACCTTCATGTATTTGGCGCTTTGTGCTATCCAACGAACGACAGAGAAGATCTGGGGAAGCTGAAAGCTAAGGGTGATATTGGAATCTTCATTGGTTATTCAGAAAACTCGAGGGCATTCAGGGTGTACAATAGAATTACTAAAAGGATAATGGAGACGATGAATGTGAAGTTTGGCGAGATTTCACAAATGGCTTCTGAGAGACTCGCTCTAGAACCCGCGCTTAACCCGATGGCTTCTAATCATACCAGATTAGGACCCACACCAAACGTTCAGACTTCTTAACATATTAGTTCAGGACTCGTACCTCAAGGAGCTCAGTCAACTAACATCGAAAAACCTTCAGAACAAGAACTGGAAAATTTCTTCGAGTTTATGTTTGATGAATATTATGGTGGAACTTCGACCAATGCATCTCAACAACGTTCCACTACACCCACTCAACATCATCAAACACCACCACCACCACAAGATGCATCAACAACAGTTGAAGCTGACGTACCAACTCCTTTAACGTCATCAAAATCTACTCCAACAATTCCCGTAATTGAAATTGTTCTACCAAGAGTTGATGAGCCAAACCAAACTATACCAGTTCAAGAAGAACAAAACGATGCTGTGTTAGAAGAAGAAGTATTTGAAAACCCATTTGCAACGGATTCTGCTAAATCATCTTCACGGTTACATGAACCATCTAACACGCATACGTCAAATCCAAGGTACCCTTCTACGTTACAATGGACAAAAGACCATCCAATAGAACAAGTAATTGGTGAACCTTCACGGCCAGTTCAGACGAGAAAACAACTCGCCACCGACCCCGAAATGTGCATTTACATCTGCTCAGTCAGTTTAAAAGAGCCAAAGAACATTTGGGAGGCGATGGCAGACAATGCATGGATTGAAGCGATGCAGGAAGAACTTCTCCAATACAAGTTACATGACACTTGGGAATTAGTTCCAAGACCAATTGACAAACTTGTCATTGATCTAAAGTGGTTATGGAAGAACAAGAAGGATGAAGAAATGACTGTCATTCGCAACAAAGCTCGTCTAGTGGCTAAGGGATTTAGACAGGAAGAAAGGATAGATTTCGAAGAGTCATTCGCGCCTGTAGCAAGACTTGAGGCAGTCAGGATTTTCTTAGCATATGCAGCTCACAAAAATATCATAGTCTATCAGATGGACATCAAGACGGCTTTCTTGAATGGAACTCTGAAAGAAGAAGTCTATGTGAGTCAGCCAGACAGATTCGTTGACAAAGATAATCCAGATTAAGTCTACAAGCTAAAGAAAGCCATTTATGGTTTAAAACAGGCTCCAAGGGCGTGGTATGACGAACTATCATCTTTCCTGATCCAAAACAATTCACCAAAGGAACAGTTGACTGAACCTTGTTTACAAGAAAATAAAAAAAATGACATTTTGATTGTTCAGATTTACGTAGACGACATCATCGTTGGGTCCACTAATCCGAAACATTCAAAACATTTCGAAAATCTCATAAAAAGAAAATTTGAAGTGTCCATGATGGTGGAACTAAAATTCTTTCTTGGTTTACAAATACATCAATCCCCTCATGGTATTTTTATAAATCAAGCTAAATATACAATTGAGATTTTGAAAAAACATGGAATGGAAAACTGTGACTCTGTTGGTACTCCAATGGTCACTTCACCAAAAATAGGTGCTGATTTATATGGGAAACCCATGGATCCGAAGAAATATCGGAGCATGATTGGTTCTCTCATGTACTTAACTACTAGTCGTCCCGATATTCATTTTGCTGTTTGCTTATTAGCACGGTTTCAGGCAAGGCCTACCGAACTTCACCTACAAGAGGTTATACGGATATTTCGGTACCTACGAAGAACCATTAACATGGGACTTTGGTATCCAAATGATTCAGAGTTCAAACTAATGGCATTTTCAGATGCGGACCATGCAGGTTGCGATGTTACATAAAAAAGTACATCCGGTGGAGCACAATTTTTGGGTGAAAAGCTAGTAGGCTGGTCGTCAAGGAAACAAGATTGTACCGCACTATCTACCGCAGAAGCCGAGTATGTGTCTCTATCTGCGTGTTGTGCCCAAGTTCTATGGATGAGGACACAACTCACAGATTATGGCTTTACTTTCGACCGTATACCTCTGTATTGTGACTCGAAAAGCGCCATAGCCATCTCGTGAAATCCAGTACAACACTCAAAGACCAAGCATATTAGAGTCCGCTATCACTTCATCAAGGAACACGTAGAAGAGGGTACTGTTGAATTATTTTTCTTAAAGACTGAATACCAACTCGCCGATCTATTTACTAAAGCCCTTCCAAAAGAAATGTTTGACGATTTAGTTCGACGAATTGGCATGCGAAGCCTAACTCCCGAAGAGTTTGAAAGTCTTCTTGAAACTTCTTGAAATTTATCTCAAAAAGCTTCGCTGTAAATATTTTTGAAAAAAGAAAATACAAAATTTGAAAAACCAACAAAAAGAAAATACAAAATTTGAAAAACCAACAAAAACAAAATATAAAAATAGAAAATTTTCAAAATTACAAAAACAATATAAAATATAAAAACCAAAAATATTCTTCTCACGACATGTCGATCGTATAATCGATATTCTGTACGTATCTAGAAATGTCATTCAACAATGATACAGACATGTACAGATGCTTGAGCGAGAGTTCATTTAAATGTTTTCTAAAACATGTCGTTTCTCAAAATTTCTTCACTATGTCTTTCGTATACTTCAGTACGAAACCCAAGCTACAATGATGACTTCTGATTATATCAGATCAGGACTTGTATTGTTAATGGCAAAATAAAACAACCCTTGAGCACATATAGATTTTTCAAAAAAGATTTTTTAAAATCTTTCTCAAAATTCTGTGCTCAAGATAACTCCCTCTATACCCTTAAAATTGATTCTAAACTCAAATGTTTAAAAATATATATTTTTTTAAGGGGGAGTATAAAAATGAGAAAAAAAAAGGTTCCAAATTCATGCTAAAAATGATCCGTCTATCTCTCCAAAAGTCTTATTTTAATCCGTTGATATCAAAAATATCACGAAATGCTATTTTTGAAGGGGAGAAGACGTGATTAAAATGTGATCAAAATGTTTAAAAGATCGTGGATTGAATCTCACAAGAGCTCTCCAAAAAGACTCAGATCTGAACCCTCGAATTGACGAAAACTAAATGTCAGTAATCGAAAAGACTTATCCGGGATGGGTAATAATTTCAAGCTGGTTATCCGGTGATGTAAACGTGTCTCGCAAAGGACTTGTCTGAGTAGAATGTACCAATTCGAGAGATTCCCTTTCGAGATGACCGGGACGGGTAATAATTTCAAGCTAGTCTAACTAGTGATGTAAACGTGTCTCGTAATGGTCATATTAACTGAAAATCAATCAATTCAAATGTGCGAACTCTACCCAACATGTGCAAATTTATCTTAAAAAATGCATGAGCACATGTGAAGGGGGAGTATTTCAGAAAATACAAAACTCTCGAAGTGTTACCAAAATGTGTTTTATTCATAAACCCTTTGAGAGATTTTCACAAAAGGTTTTATGGCAAGTGATCAACAAATCTAGGATAATCATGGAGTTATAAGGTGATTATGGTTAGGTTTATGTTCTATGATCCGCCAGAGTCGGAGGGATCTACCCAAGGACAATTCCAATAGATTAGAATTAGAAGTCCTCAGGTAAGATTGAAAAAAGGAGTAAATGAGAAAGGGAAAGAAGGGCTTGAAGAATGAAAAAGAAAAGTTTAATGAAAGGGTGAAAAGAAATAGCCCTCCATGAAAACTTAGGGCAGAAACCGGGTCAATACATCTGCCATCGGTTATCACAAAGTTGATACTGATATTGAAGACAAGACGTCATGGACCCAGTGACGCGCTGCACCACCCCTCCTAGCCACTCAGATATCTCTTAAAAGATATTTGTTTCATTCCTCACGGAGAATACTGCATAATCTATCAGCCTCTCATTTAGAGATGTGTTGATATTGAAAAGGTGGCACTCTGCTCCATGCCTCCGTCTACTAAAACCAAAACGCACATTATCGAGTCTAGAGCCATGAGATTCATCAAAAGATCTCTTAGGAACACATCTAATATAATACACTTGTGTTCGCCAAAAAGGACACAAGTTGTAAGAGTCTTAATGAGATCTTCGGATCTTGCCTTATAACATGATGGTTACGTGCTTCAAACGGTCTACAGTCTTGAAGTGATACTCCGGTATACTTCAGAGGCTCACAACGGACCTGTTAAAGATTAGAGAAAGTTTTCACACTATGCTGTTAACAATCTTGAAATGTAAGCATTGGACGATTTATTGCTAACTGTTTTATGCAGGTACTGAAGAAAGTTCATTTATCATCATCATATAGAACAACATCCAAATCTCCTCATACTCATACTTATGAAGATCATCCTCAACAAAGCTCAAAGTAAAAAGTTTAAGACAAAAAGATCAAGTTGAAGACAATGTGGTATGACAAAGTCAAGAAGCTAATCAAGACGTCAAGATCCAGTTCATGTATCAAAATAAGGAAGACATAAGTATGAAGTTCAAGAAGTATGAGTATGATGGAGGATACGACGCAAATGCACAGAAGATGTTGATCAAAGGCAAGAAGAACATAAAGACGATTACTTTGAAGATCACATAGCATGAAGGAACGAAGTTTCAAGACTATTCTACAATGACACACAAAGTTAAAGACATCGAAGACGAAAGACCAAATCACTGGGAGCATCATTTGAATGACCATCCCTTAGGGGGATATTGTTAAGATTATTAAAAGTGATGGTCATTTCGTATTTATAACTTTGTATTTGTGTCGTGTATAATGTAGAAAGGGCTCGTGGATATGGACTAATCTAAGTGACTAATAGTTAAGTATAGATAGTCCATTGCATGTGTTAGTAATCTTGTCCAATCCACAAAAGCCCAACCGGTCCATAGAAAGCCCACTAGGGCGTCACATGTCTCACTATATATACACACTTCCACCTCATTTGTGTGTGTGCTTGAGAGAGGTATGGGTGAGAGTGTGTGTGTATCTCATGTATTGTTCTCACTTTTCTGATTAATACATTCAGTTCATATTTCATATATACATACACGCTTCATCTTGTTCTTGAGTACCATCGAATACAACATAGTTTGTGTGATAAAGTATTGAGCTAGTGTTTAACAAGTTTTCATCATTTTTCGAAACATAGCACGTTCTTTCATGGCGAACATCCACGTAACTCTGGTATGTGCTTAAACACATACCTTTTCTTGACCAAATTAAGACCTAAACGACCAAAAACTAACTATAAATGCCAAAGATATTATGTTTTTGTGTTTGTTTCTATGCAGGTACGGATATCATGAAATATGGACAAAATCAAGCAAAAACCGGGAAAACGAGCACGAGATTTGGAAAAGGTCAAAAGCCGATGCCGGGGATGCAAATGATCAAAGTTTATTCTCAAAAAGTCAAGCAAGTCCTTGAAGAATCAAAGATTAGCAAGAAATGCCCTTGGATCACATTTTTAAAGTTTGGCAGAACTAGTCCCTGGATTTTCAGAAATTACAAAATTGGTCCTTGTACTTTATTGCTAAAACCAAATACCTATACCATAACTAAAACCGGATTTAATAAATCCATTACTCCAAGCCCAGTCCAAAAACTCCAAACCCGAGCCCACCTTCTTATAACCCACACCCAAACCATAATAAAAACCCGACCCATTAGACCCGGTCAAGATTAATAATAACCAGTCAAAACAAAACTTACCCGCCTCTTATTTTCCCCAATTTTCACTGTTGCATGAACCCTAGATACCCAATACTAAAATTACTGAGATTAAGGGCAATTGTGTCCTTGCACGCGATTCTAGAAGAAAGCCTGACATGTCAGACTGACATGTCAATTCCAAGGGAATTCCAAGCCTCTGATTGGCTGATGGGACGGGAGAAATGATCCAACGGTTGAAAATGATGGGGTAATGTCCAAGTATGATCTGAGGGCCGAAATCATCTCAAGGAAGCACAAATGAGGTGCGGATTGCTGACATGGATACCCTAAAAGTTTCAAGGATCGGCTATAAATAGCCCTCTCATCTCCTTAGATTATCAAGCAATTTTTAGTAAAGTTATGCTGTTAGATTTCATTTTGAATTGTATTTTAAAAGTTTTCTCTTGTAATCTTCAAGTTTAATTAATGAAACTTAAGTTTGATTCTACTTAAATTCTTGTCTCTTTAGTGTTAGATTCTATTTATAGCTTATTACTATCTCATTTAGCTTATTTTCACTATTTCCAGCTTATTTTAATTTACATTTTTCATAATTGTTCATTTTATCCAAAAAAGAAAAAATCCAAAAATATTGAAAAATTCTTCAAAAAATCAAAAATATCTTAACTCCAGCTTCAATAATCTGTTTTCTAATTTGTATGAGCTCATATAAGCTTATTAGCTTATTGTGAGTGTTGGATAAGGTCCACAACTGACTCAGTCTCAAAAGTGCATAAAAGTAAAAAAAAAGTCAACAGAAGTCAAAGTTCACTGTTCCAATAAGCTATGGGTGATAAGCTGCTCTGATAAGCTGGATTTGGGTATATTTGGCTTATATTGTAAGCCTGGGGTGAGTTAGTTGATGGTTCATGACTGTTCCAGCTTAAAAGGCTTGTAAGTTTCATGATCATTTAAGAATTCATTGCTAATTACTGTGCTATTGCTTATTCCTAGATAATCAGTGCTTATTGCTTATTGATTTTCAATTCTTAGTCAATTAGTAACTCAGTTAGTCATAGAATAGTTGGTATTGTAGCTTAATTCAGCAAGTTGTAGGGTTAATTTGCATAGTCAGTTTTAAAGGGAGTGTTTGGAATAGTGGCTGTTGTGATCATACAAGCTCAGTACTGTTCACTGCAATTAGTTGAAGTTTGATTGAGCTTAGTTAAGGTTAGATAAGCTATTTTCAGTAGCACTTAAGTTGTTTTGAATGCTTTTGAGTTTTTTTGTTGATTAGTGCAATTATAGAATCTCAGCTGCCCTATTAAGCCCCAATAAGCTGAGCTTATTTAGGATATAATTTTTGGCATTTGTAAGTTCCTTTTAGTGGTTAAAGTTAGAATTCAAGAGCTGGCATTGTTTCACTAAGTTTTGAAGGAATTAGAGGTCCAAAACCATCACTACTGCATCAGATCTAGATGTGCAGACCTGCACAACTATTGATCATCTCAGCTTTTTGTTTGAGCTGAATCTGCTTATTCCTTTGAGTTATTTGCATGATTTTAGGTTTTATTAGTAGCTAGTAGTATGGGCTTTTAGGATTTGAGTTTTGATTTCACTTGGAAGCTTATGTAATAGCTTAAATTTGGTCTGCAAAAAGCCCTTTTGGAACTGATTCTTGCCTGCAATCAGTTTAAGCTTTCATAAGCATCTGTTCTTGGGCATTTTTGAATGAGCAATTGATTGATAAATTTGGGCCTTTTTGGTTTAGGAGTAGTCTCTAGTATAAAGCTTTCATAATCAGCTTTTGGTTTCCCCTTATCAGCTTTTCACTAGCTTCTAGAGTTGCTTAAAGTTGGCTGTTTGACCATTTGCCTCTGCCCTAATTAGTTACTGCACTAAACTGCTTATTAGCTTTTTCTGAGAGCTTCTTTGGTCTGAATAAGTTGTTTCAAGCTTAAAATAGAGTGTTCAACTGTACTTGAGCATTTGATGTTTATTGATACTGTTTAGCTTATTTTTAGAGCTTATTGAAACTCCTTTTTCACACAAACTGCTTATTAGGGTTCAGAAAAGTTCAATTTCCATTTTTCATAGCTTCTTTGTATAATTTTAGATTTTTCTGCAAAATTTCATAATTTTCCAAATCAGTTTGCTATTTTTAATCATTTAATTACTTTCTTTTAGTTTTTAATTCATAAAAAATAAATAAAAAATCAAAAAAATATAATTCTTTTTTCTAAAAGTTTCTTTTAATATTTAGAATCTAGGAAAATTATTTTCATAATTTTAGGACTTATAATTTAGAATTTCACTTTTTAGATACGTTTTTAAATCGTAACGTTAGTTTTTAAGTTTATTTGCGTTTTAGGATTCGTGTGCTTAATTTGTTTATTTCGTTAGCTTGATAAATTGTTTTTGGTTATTATTTCATGTTCGTAGTGTAAAAACCAAAATATCTCACTCTTTCACTATTCACTTCACGTTTCACGATCCCGAAATCACAATTCCATTCAATCTTCAATCGGGACAACGAACCTTGGGTTTTGCATATTTCCTTTGCAATTCTCCTTGAACTAAATTGTTTGAAACCAATTTTTGGCACCGCTGCCGGGGAAGGTTGACGTGAATTCGTGATTCCGTTTTTTGATTCGTGTTTAGAAGACCCTTCCCTCGGAAGTTATTTGTTTTTATAAAAAGAAAAATACAAAAATAAAATAAATAAAACACTTTTCCTAAAGTGTTTTCAAAAATAAAAAAATAATATAACCTCACTTTCTTGAAAGTGTTGTAAACCATTCCGTATAAACAACAAAACAATCGTAAAATCATTTGATTTTCGGATTATCTTTCGATTACAACCTATACAAGTGGTTTAAGGATGGTTTTGACATTAAATTGCAACCGAAAGAGGCGGGTTTTTAATCAGCTTTCGAGTGGACCTTTGCTTCTTCGCCACTCTGCGAGTAGTCTTAAGAGAAACGATATCGATTGAGGGATCGGTACCAAAAATATTGTGATTAATTTTCCTTTAATTTAATAAATCCAAAAAAGATTTTCTCTTCCAAATTATTTTTCTTTTTAATTTTTATTTTTGGTGTATGCACACCCGTTCCCAATCACACGTAATTGATAAATCTTCTCCCATACTGACTCGTCGTTCTCGTCGATGCAAAAGAGTTAACGTACCCGAGTTACGTCCTCAAGTTGATACTCCCATTACCGAAATGGTCGAGGATCAACGTACCATGCAAGAGTTACTCCAATGTCCCACCGTGGAATATGGAGATGCTATTGTTATACCACCAATTAACAACACAAATTTTGAGCTTAAAACCGGTTTGATACAAATTGTTCAGGGAAATCAATTTCATGGTTTTGAAAGAGAGGATCCCCACGTACACATCCGATGGTTTAATCAGTTGACCTCCACAAACCACCATAAGGATGTCACTAATGACACTATGAAATTGATGTTATTCCCATTTTCTCTCGAGGGGGCAGCCCGGATTTGGCTTGAAAAAGAACCCCCTTAATCGATCCATACTTGGGAAGATCTCGTCCATAAATTCGTGAATTATTTCTTTCCTCCGTCCAGAATGACTAATCTCAGGAATGAAATCACAAATTTCCAACAACGGTTTGATGAGAATTTTGGTGAGGCATGGGAACGATTTAAGGATCTCCTATGTAAATGCCCACATCACGGTTTCTCAGAATTACATTAAATCGATACGTTCTACAATGCCTTAACTCAATCGGATCAAGATTCACTCAACGCAGCCGCCGGTGGCAATATCTTGAGTCGAATGCCGAAAGATATCTTAATGATTATCAGAAACAAATCCAAAGTTCCCACTTCACGAAACAAACCGGTTGTTTCGAAAGTGAATTCTTCCACCCCTTCTTCTTCATCGGCCCATCCATCGGAGATGGCCGAGCTTACCGATGCTATTCGTATGATGATGAAAGAGTTTAAGCTCCAGAATCAGAAACCGGAGCCCGTCAAAGCGGTTACAGAAACTTGCGTTATATGTGGTGGTCCCCATCCTTATTATAATTGTGCAGCTACCGATAGCCAAGTTTGCAATTCTACCATAGCAGCAGCAAACTACAATCAGAATCAAGGATTTCGTCCTCAAAATGCTAGTAACCTAATGGGACCACCCGGTTTTCCACCCGTTCTAAACAACCAAAACCGTTTTCATCAAACCAATCAAGGTTATCAAGCAAACCAAAGTTACAATCAAAATCATGGAAACCAACAATATCAAGCTCCATCGCAACAAGTCTATCAATCTCCTCCTGCACAAGTTGCTCCTTCTCTCGATTTCTCAAGCTATATGAAGACAAACGATGTTAACATACGAGCCATGCAGAATCAGATCAATAACATGAAAGTTGAACTTCGGAAAGAGATTGATACGACATTGAATCAACAAACAAATAAGCTTAAGCAAATGATGAGTGGTTTTTTACAAATGAATGAACCCTCAACCTCGGGTACATCGTCTCTTCCTAGCAACACAATTGCTAACCCGAGGGGTGATATGAAAGCAATCACCACCCGAAGTGGTGTATCATATGATGGACCCACGGCTCCGACTACCTCTTCTTCTCTTCCTCCCAAGGTAGTTGTCCGTGAGACCGAGGTGACAAAGGACACATAACTTCCTACTAATAACGGAAGGACAGAAGACGTCCAACCTCTGGTTGTCCAAAAGTCTAAACCTAAGGATGTGCTTGAGCCCGAAAAAGCTCCCATAAAAGCAAAACTTCCTTATCATTCGAGATTGAATGATCAAAAGCTCCGCGAAAAAGCTTCAAATCAAATGGAAAAATTCTTCCAAATCTTCCAAGATTTGCATTTTGATATAAGCTTCGCGGATGCTTTACTTCTGATGCCTAAGTTTGCTTCTACCATCAAAGGTTTATTGAGTAATAAGGAAAAATTATTTGAACTGGCAAAAACTCCTCTGAACGAGAATTGCTCAGCGGTTCTCCTTAAAAAGCTCCCCGAAAAGCTTGGAGATCCCGGAAAATTTCTCATTCCATGTGAATTTCCAGGGATCGTTGAATGCTAGGCCTTGGCCGATCTCGGTGCAAGCATCAACCTAATGCTGCTGTCAGTATGGAAAAAACTTTCTCTGCCCAAACTCACCCCCACTTGCATGACCCTCGAGCTTGCGGACCCGACCATAACCCATCCTAAGGGTGTAGCCGAGGATGTCTTTGTCAAGGTGGGGAAGTTCCATTTCCCCGTCGATTTTGTGGTGGTTGATTTTGATGCCGACCCCCGGGTTCCTCTAATTCTTGGAAGGTCATTCCTGAGGACCGGGCGAGCCTTGATTGATGTTTATGGTGAAGAAATAACATTGCGGGTTGATAATGAAAAAGTCACGTTTAACATTAATCAGAACTCGAAATCTCAAACCACCAAATGCAACTTTGCTTCGGTTGATCAAAAATATGATCCCGCAATTGCTTCCAAAAGAATTGATTCGACACTTTCAGGATTCACGGTTAAGAGTATTTCAAATAAACGTGCTGAGCTCAAAGCCATGAAAATTACCCCTGGTTCGAGCAAATGGTTTGAGAGTTGTGCTACGGAAGTTAAGAGTGTTCTTGATTATGATGAACAAGAATCGGAGACCACAACGGAAGTGGTGAAAATTGCTAGCTCTAAGAGCACACCACTTGTCCCACCTCCAGAACCGGTTTATCGTATTGAGATTGTCGATTCTGTGAATGCAATTAAATTCTCTTCAAATAACAATTCTATTTCATCTCCAGAATCCGTCATTTCCGGCTCTTCCCCTTCTCTCGCACCGGTTGAGAGAAGTAATATCACTAGGGAAGAGCTCGAGGTTTTCTTCAATGATGATCCGATTTCATCAGAAAATAAAGAAAGTAGTCTGGGGGGAGATATCCCTTTGATTGAAAAGATGATATCCGATGAACCATCTCTTTCTCTCCCCCAATGGATGTTTATGTTGATAAGCCATTAGATCCTCTGGAGCCCGAGCTCGAGGAGTCTTTACCAGAGTATGAGAGCTTTAACTTTGAGGAGATTAGTGGCAATCCCACTTCTCATCCCGAGTATTCTCTCCCAGCTTACGAATCATTTAGTTTTGATTTCACGGTAGAGACGAGTAGTGGCAGTACCACTTCTCATGCTGATTTCTCTCTTCCAGAATATGATTCGTTTACCTTTGATCTTGATCATGAGGAGTTCTCCGATGAACTCACTCACATCATATCTCCGCCGGAGTATGATCACTTCTACTTTGATCTTGACAAAGATGTTTTGTGTGACCCGGGGGGAGGCATTCTCAATCATGAGAATTTGCTTATTGATGATTTAATCCCGACCCTCCCACCCGAGTCATTTCTTGAACAAAAGAACTTAAATGATGAGATTCATAATATGAAAATTATGAAGTCTCCTTTTGAAGATGATGACCTAATCATGATTGTTATCATGACCTTCTTCCCTTTCATCACATATGATGTTACTTCTCTTCTCCGTCACTCCTTCGGGAGTGAGGATACTATCTTTGACCCCGGTATCGTTTCTAATAGTTTTCACTATTGAAATACCGTGGGTATCTCATCGGTGTGGAACTTTCATATGTTTCAATGTTTATCCAAACATCTTGAATGAAAGTCCGATGGAGATTTTCTTTTCCACATGCTCCCCCAAGAACAAATGAATTCGGGGCGAGTCTAAGCTATATGACTCGATAAAAAACAAGCGCTTCGTGGGAGGCACCCCATGCTTATCCATCTATCTTCTTTCTATTTTCTTAATAAAAGTGAGGAGGGCTTCCTCTTCCATATCTTGTGTTTCATGGTTTCTTGTGATATGTCCAGGATTTTCCTGAATAATGAAGACTCTCGTGCTCGTGGTTTGCTGCTCTCCACTAGAGTTTCATCATTCATTGCTCATCCGATATCCTTAATCTTATCGTGTTACGTTTATCTTTGGCATATTTAATAAACGGCCTTAGATTTATGTAGGAAAACCCTTACCTTTAAGACATTGAGGACAATGTCTCGTTTTAGTCTGGGGAGGTAATCTTTCGATTTGATTTTAGCCTTGCATTTTTTTCCATTTACTCTCGCAACCCCATTTTTCCTCCTAAAAAATTGAAAAAATGCAAAAAAATGAGAAAAATTTAAAAATTTTTGCAAAAATATAATAAATTTTGACATTTTGTTGACTTTTCGCTGGTGAGAGTAGGAATAAAATTCTGACTTGATCGGGCGTGTTGAGCCCTAGCTTGTCCCCTTAACCTTTCTTGGCTAAGCATTCGCGGATCTTATTATTTAAGATTTTAAATTTGCGAAGAACGAGAAATGATAGAGTTTATTTAGAAGTTAGATGCTAAGCGTGGAGTAGTTGGTTCTCTTTAGAGCTCATCGAAGTTACTTATGGCCTTTTGCTCCCACAAAATTGTTTCACTATATATAATTGTAAGAATAATTAAAGATGTTAGATTTTGCCGATGATTAGTTCTTGGTCTTCTTAAAAGAATCCTTGCTTTAAAAATTGGGTACACATCAAGGTTCCTTAATAAATACGTTTAATAATAATAAGTTAAGTGCTCTAAGCTACGGATTCGAGATCGGGCCTTGGATCCTTATTTCCGGAAGGCGTTTAGGTCTTGGCTACCCTCTTGCACCGACCCTTGGACCTCTAGTTCAAGAATGTGTGAGGTCTTGGTCTAACCACCTTGGATCCTCATTTCAGGAATGTCTAGAGTCTTGGAACACTCCGTTGTAATGGCCCTTGGATCCTTTATTCCGGAAGGTGTAAGGTCTTGGAACTAAACCGTGAAGCTCCGTCGTTTAGGGTACGCAAGTGAAAAGTTAGTGATTAAAAAAAAATGAATGGTGATAAATGAAAAATACAAAAGTCAAAAATAGAAATAAAAACCTTGATGTGGACCTCATTTTTATTTGCAACGGTTCTCGAGAGAAGATTGAAAACTACTTAGCGTCTTAATTTAGTATCTTTATCGGACTAAAAATTATCAAAACGAGAAAATATAAAGCAATTCATTTCTCACCAAAAATAAAATAAATAGAGGCAAATTAGGAAAATGGGAGCAAGAGGTAATTACACAAGTAACTTCAATTGGTAGTGTTGGCATCTAACTTGTAAATAGACAACGATTTCGTTTTTAGGCTTAGTCTGGGGACTCGTGAAAAATCAGGGACGACGAATTTTATCCGTATAGTCACTTCTTTATGAGTCATGTTTCCTACTCGTTGACCCTAAAAGTTATTGATAGATAATGATTGTCAACAAAACCGTCACATGATTATGAGAAAAATACAAAAATAGAATAAAAAGGAAACTCGGGGAGTTTTTAGAACTTAAGATTTCTTAATCTCTTTTGAAAATTTTGCTACTCCTCAAAGTTAGTAAAAAGAGATTGGAAATTTTTGGTTTTGAAAACGTGTTTTTATAACATTGCGTGAGGACACTGCAATATCTTAGTCTGGGGGAATTTTGGTATGTGCTTAAACACATACCTTTTCTTGACCAAATTAAGACCTAAACGACCAAAAACTAACTATAAATGCCAAAGATATTGTGTTTTTGTGTTTGTTTCTATGCAGGTACGGATATCATGAAATATGGACAAAATCAAGCAAAAACCGGGAAAACGAGTACGAAATTTGGAAAAGGTCAAAAGCCGATGCCGGGGATGCAAATGATCAAAGTTTATTCTCAAAAAGTCAAGCAAGTCCTTGAAGAATCAAAGATTAGCAAGAAAGGCCCTTGGATTACATTTTTAAAGTTTGGCAGAACTAGTCCCTGGATTTTCAGAAATTACAAAATTGGTCCTTGTACTTTATTGCTAAAACCAAATACCTATACCATAACTAAAACCGGATTTAATAAATCCATTACTCCAAGCCCAGTCCAAAAACTCCAAACCCGAGCCCACCTTCTTATAACCCACACCCAAACCATAATAAAAACCCGACCCATTAGACCCGGTCAAGATTAATAATAACCAGTCAAAACAAAACTTACCCGCCTCTTATTTTCCCCAATTTTCACTGTTGCATGAACCCTAGATACCCAATACTAAAATTACTGAGATTAAGGGCAATTGTGTCCTTGCACGCGATTCTAGAAGAAAGCCTGACATGTCAGACTGACATGTCAGCAATCCAAGGGAATTCCAAGCCTCTGATTGGCTGATGGGACGTGGAGAAATGATCCAACGGTTGAAAATGATGGGGTAATGTCCAAGTATGATCTGAGGGCCGAAATCATCTCAAGGAAGCACAAATGAGGTGCGGATTGCTGACATGGATACCCTAAAAGTTTCAAGGATCGGCTATAAATAGCCCTCTCATCTCCTCAGATTATCAAGCAATTTTTAGTAAAGTTATGCTGTTAGATTTCATTTTGAATTGTATTTTAAAAGTTTTCTCTTGTAATCTTCAAGTTTAATTAATGAAAGTTAAGTTTGATTCTACTTAAATTCTTGTCTCTTTAGTGTTAGATTCTATTTATAGCTTATTACTATCTCATTTAGCTTATTTTCACTATTTCCAGCTTATTTTAATTTACATTTTTCATAATTGTTCATTTTATCCAAAAAAGAAAAAATCCAAAAATATTGAAAAATTCTTCAAAAATCAAAAATATCTTAACTCCAGCTTCAATAAGCTGTTTTCTAATTTGTATGAGCTCATATAAGCTTATTAGCTTATTGTGAGTGTTGGATAAGGTTCACAACTGACTCAGTCTCAAAAGTGCATAAAAGTCAAAAAAAAGTCAACAAAAGTCAAAGTTCACTGTTCCAATAAGCTATGGGTGATAAGCTGCTCTGATAAGCTGGATTTGGGTATATTTGGCTTATATTGTAAGCCTGGGTGAGTTAGTTGATGGTTCATGACTGTTCTAGCTTAAAAGGCTTGTAAGTTTCATGATCATTTAAGAATTCATTGCTAATTACTGTGCTATTGCTTATTCCTAGATAATCAGTGCATATTGCTTATTGATTTTCAATTCTTAGTCAATTAGTAACTCAGTTAGTCATTGAATAGTTGGTATTGTAGCATAATTCAGCAAGTTGTAGGGTTAGTTTGCATAGTCAGTTTTTAAGGGAGTGTTTGGAATAGTGGCTGTTGTGATCATACAAGCTCAGTACTGTTCACTTGCAATTAGTTGAAGTTTGATTGAGCTTAGTTAAGGTTAGATAAGCTATTTTCAGTAGCACTTAAGTTGTTTTGAATGCTTTTGAGTTTTTTTGTTGATTAGTGCAATTATAGAATCTCAGCTGCCCTATTAAGCCCCAATAAGCTGAGCTTATTTAGGATATAATTTTTGGTATTTGGAAGTTACTTTTAGTGGTTAAAGTTAGAATTCAAGAGCTGGCATTGTTTCACTAAGTTTTGAAGGAATTAGAGGTCCAAAACTATCACTGCTGCATCAGATCTAGATGTGCAGACCTGCACAACTATTGATCATCTCAGCTTTTTGTTTGAGCTGAATCTGCTTATTCCTTTGAGTTATTTGCATGATTTTAGGTTTTATTAGTAGCTAGTAGTATGGGCTTTTAGGATCTGAGTTTTGATTTCACTTGGAAGCTTATGTAATAGCTTAAATTTGGTCTGCAAAAAGCCCTTTTGGAACTGATTCTTGCCTGCAATCAGTTTAAGCTTTCATAAGCATCTGTTCTTGGGCATTTTTGAATGAGCAATTGATTGATAAATTTGGGCCTTTTTGGTTTAGGAGTAGCCTCTAGTATAACCTTTCATAATCAGCTTTTGGTTTCCCCTTATCAGCTTTTTACTAGCTTCTAGAGTTGCTTAAAGTTGGCTGTTTGACCATTTGCCTCTGCCCTAATTGGTTACTGCACTAAACTGCTTATTAGCTTTTTCTGAGAGCTTCTTTTGTCTGAATAAGTTGTTTGAAGCTTAAAATAGAGTGTTCAACTGTACTTGAGCATTTGATGTTTATTGGTACTGTTTAGCTTATTTTTAGAGCTTATTGAAACTGCTTTTTCACACAAACTGCTTATTAGGGTTCAGAAAAGTTCAATTTCCATTTTTCATAGCTTCTTAGTATAATTTTAGATTTTTCTGCAAAATTTCATAATTTTCCAAATCAGTTTGCTATTTTTAATCATTTAATTACTTTCTTTTAGTTTTTAATTCATAAAAAATAAATAAAAAATAAAAAAAATATAATTCTTTTTTCTAAAATTTTCTTTTAATATTTAGAATCTAGGAAAATTATTTTCATAATTTTAGGACTTACAATTTAGAATTTCACTTTTTAGATACGTTTTTAAATCGTAACGTTCGTTTTTAAGTTTATTTGCGTTTTAGGATTCGTGTGCTTAATTTGCTTATTTCGTTGGCTTGATAAATTGTTTTTGGTTATTATTTCATGTTCGTAGTGTAAAAACCAAAATATCTCACTCTTTCACTATTCACTTCACGTTTCACGATCCCGAAATCACAATTCCATTCAATCTTCAATCGGGACAACGAACCTTGGGTTTTGCATATTTCCTTTGCAATTCTCCTTGAACTAAATTGTTTGAAACCAAACTCTCCTAACAATCTTGTACTGCTTGCAGCCTGTTGTCCTGGAGTGTTGTTCCTACGCCCTGATGCGTACTAACGATTAATGCGAATGAGATTACTATAGGAGTGTACTATCAGTCGAAAGAAGTAGATGTCAATGCCATGGGAGAAGGATAGTTACAAGGGGTAATTAATAATACAAATGAAAGATCTTGATGAACCATAAAATTATAATACGGTTCTGTCGAGTATAATGTTTTAGGAGCAAAGACTGCTTAAAAGGGATTGATCAAATATCTGTATGAACAAAGGAGCAAGTCATTATCGAATAATGTAACCAAAGGATCAATGAATAGCATTAGTGGATCAAAATTTGATGTTAAGAATATTGGTACTAGCATGAGTAAAAGGGTTCAAAAGAAAGATTAGGTATTTGTACGAACAAAGAAGCAAACGGTTATCAATCGATGCAAATGAAAGGTTCAATGAATCAAAACAATAATGAATGGATTAAGATGTCCATATCATTCGTACTAGTATGAGCATAGAGTGCTCGGAAGAAAATTTGATATTCATACGAACGAAGAAGCAAATGAAAGGGTGTGTAAAAGAGAGATCAATTACTCAAATTAATGCAAATAGAAGAACCATAAATCACAATAATAGTAAAGCGAAGAGATATAGAATATTAACACAAATAATCAATTAATCGAGACAACCAGCGAATCGAACCAATAGTCAAAAGAGACCAATAATGAAAGACATAGTTCTAAATGAGGTTCGATAATAAACGAGACAGATAATATTCTTTGCGAGTGTCAAATGAGAATAAATAAGGAAAATCGAAAACTGAGAAGGATAATAGACACACGATTGTTAAAAGAGATAAAGTGAAATAGACAAGAATTAAGAAAGCAATAAGCGTAACAATACTTTAAATGAGAACAAATGAGATAGACAATAAATGTGAAGGCAAATAATAAAGGAGAAAGACGATAAATGTCATGGAAGAGAACAAAAGGTAAATGATGAAATCCATAAATATCACGAATGTTATATGAAAATAACTGTGAAAATCAATATATTAGAAAGATAATGTGCATCTCGAATGCCAAATGAGAAGAAGAAATGAGAACGAACAATAAATGAGAAATACAACAAGCAGCACGAATGCTAGCTGAGGGTAAACAATTAATGAGAAACACAATAAGTGACAAAGAAAATAAGCATTGTGATTGCTAATTAAGAATGAATGGGGATCAACAATAAATGAGAAAAGCATTACGTTGAAAACATGCATGTTAAATAAGAACAACATAAAATGAGAAAGGCATTGAGTATCATGAAAGTTGATTGAGGATAAATGGGAACAAATAATAAACGGCAAAGTCAATAAATATCACGAATGTTGATCAAGTAAGATCCGCGCTTGGCTCCTTGAGCTTTACTCTTCTCCAACGAGACTGTAGGTTGGCCATTACAGCTCGTTTCTGCTGACGTGTAATATCTCTCATGATGTGGCATGTGTGTCACCAACGATGGGATGCTGTGTTGGATGGGCTCTCTGGTGATAGACTCTGGTCAAGGGAGAGGAGTAGGTGCAGTAATGGTTCTCCTCCTCGTCTTCCGAGGGGTTCTTCTTCGAGTGAGTAATCTTCTAGTTTGAGTTCACACTCTATAGCCTTGTCCTCGAATGGCTCTGTCTCACTATTAGACATTAGTATATAAGTTGGTGAAGTGGGTGTCAGAATGGTAGCCGACAAGTATCCAAATTTTGTCCTCGAAATCGAAAGATAGTATTAAGTTAAGGTAAACATTGTTGTCAAGCTTCGGCGTTACCTTCTTAGCTGCGTGATTCTTCAAAACACAAGGAGTAAAAAAGAATGAGACGTTAAAAGTCGTGTTCCGAAAGCAGGGTGTTCCAAGGCGGCACGTTAAAGTCATGCTCTAATCATTCGGCGTATCTTTAGGCGATGGTTTACGAGGCGATGTAGGTGTTCGAAAAGTATGGGACCAATGTTCCAACTCGTCTTCGAAGGCGGATAGTAAGACAAACGAGGGAAATCGATAAACTGTAATGGGTTTTGCGTAAAACGATGTTATGGAAGGTTATGAAAAAGTTTTAGCAAACCACGGTATTACTCACGATGTTTGAGAAATTAAAAGAGACCATTAAAATGTAAGTGTAGGCATGTAATCGGGGAAAACAAGGTATGAGCTCAAGCTCCAGAAATAAGCGTAAGAGGTCAAAATCAGTCAAACATTTATATAATTAACCTTTATATAAATAATAGTGTATATAAGTATACTTTATATAGTACTAATAGTGATGACATATTTATAACAGCATAGGCAGTCTGGTGGTATACGCGCACGGATATCGGATACAGCAATGAGAGACTCTTTAGTGAAAAATAGTTATAGTCTAGGTTTCGAAAACGACCCAGTTCTCTATAACTGTAGCTCTGATGCCATTCTGTAACACCCCTAAAATTATCGCAGAGGAAGATAATGTCACTGGGGCATTACTTCATAGAACAAACTACAAGTCATGGAAAACGACCCTTCAAAAGAGACGTTTTAAAAGTGTTTCACATTTGATACATTAAAACTTCAGAGTTTGCAAAAGGTCCCAACAGTTTTCATAAAACACAATATTTTCAAAAGATTGCAAATGTTTTAAACATAACATAAAATTTTAAACTATAGTCTCCTCAAATGTGAAAATATGCCGAGTATTCAAAATATATCCATGCGACTCCATCCAAGACCTTCGTGCCTTAAAACCTGAGATAAAACATGCTAAAAACGTCGACACAAAGGTTGAGTGAATCCATAGAGTTTAATTATAAGCAGTTGATCACAATATATAATTTATAAAAACAACTAAGCAATAAATGCGGAGTCTGATAAAGTTATTATTTCCCTAAGCTCGTGACCCCGACACTAACGTCATTGCTGTCAATAGCATAAATTTTCCCTTCAAACATAGGTAATAGCCACACCTATCATCAGTACGAATACAATACACACAATAGCCATACAAGCACATTCCGGCATGGGGGTTGTCATTCCCAATAGATCTATTCACTGTATTCGCGTTCACTCACAAGTGACTAACGGTTCACGATAAAAAGGACTTTCAGGCTATGGGAAACTTAGGCAATAATAATAACCGGATAGCATCCAATTTCAAAGCAAATGTGATCATAAATATTTATAGCATGTATCTCCCCCACGGATTTTGAAAAACAATTTAAGTAAAAATTGAGCCTATGAACTCACCAATGATGAAGTAGCAGAAGTATAGGGAAAAGTGAACGTCGAGAGAAAAGCCGCAAAAGTCACAAATGACCTAAATAAAATACAACACGACTTAGGCTCGGGGAATTAAGGTGTAACACTTATACTTATGTTTTATTCAATACTTATACTTGTGATATCATAAGGAAATTTAGTTGAAAGTCTTATAGCAAGTCATGGGTCGAAAAGACGTTTGTAAAAGCTTATACGGTTTAAAATGCAAAGCTGATGGAAATTTGGATAAAAATACCGCACTAAACGGGTCGCCATTTCTAAACCGTTAGGGATAAAATTATGAAATTTATATGGTTGGAAAGGTATGACTCTGTATTATTCAAAAATCAAGGCCACACTTAACTGAGAACTTCAAAACTAGGGTGAAATTACCAATTTACCCCTGTGTCTCTATGCAGTTAATTCCAGCATCCAGTTAGGCTTAGGAAAATGAGTATATCTTTTTATTTACAGGTCCAATGGATACAAGGCCAGTGGGAAACATTTTCTATATGTCTTAGCTAAAACTTTCATGTCTTGACCAACATAAGGTTCTGGGTAAAATTTTGGAGTAATTGGCCTTTCAAAACTGATATACATTCCTGGACAAGTTTTAGTGTAGTTTTTCTCCAAAAGTCATCGGGATGAATTAAGATGCAAGGTTTTCGGGGAAATGATACTAAGACCTGAGGCTAACTCTAAATATTTTTATTTTATCTTAAAACCCACTAAGGACACAATGGTGAATCATTTTTGTTGCATAAAATCCTGGACAGGTTATGGACGAATCCCAAATGTTAGTTTATGTGTATTTATTGTGTCTAATACCCATGCATGCTCAAGTTTAATCATCGCTACCATTTTATTAGCTCAAGAACTCATTAAGTCCAGGAGCTCAAGATTTATTTGTAGATCTAAAATCAATTTTTATAACAAAACAATATGAAGAAATCATTAACAATAGATCAAAACCCTTTTAAATCAAACCAACTCTTGCATCTACTAACCAAATCAAGCCTAACTAACTAATCTAACACCTAAAATCCTATGAGATCTTGATCAAATCATCCAAAATAGTGCATGCAAGAGTTGATTAGTTTAATCTTAATGAAATCTCAAATAACCCAAGATGAGATTAAAAAGACACAAGATACTTACATAGGATCTTCAACTTATGATCAAGAAACTTGGTAAAATTTTAGATGGAATGGTGATTTGAGCTATTTTGGGTCGTTGGTATTAAGGGAGGAGAGAAATGAAGCTTAGATCTAGTTTTACATGTAATAATGAGTAGTTTTCTTGAAAATGAAAACAAATAAAGTGTTGGAGTGGGATTTAATGGGGGAGGCCGGCCATGGGGTTATATGGGGAGGGTTTTATGTGTTTATTTTGTAAAAATACATTATGTATATGTTTTGCACAAGTATGGTTAGCTACGGAGGGGGTTTAAAGGCTAAAGGAGCCATTTCGGCTACATTTAATGCATAGTTTGTAAAAATAAATGCCGTAAAGGTAAAATTTTCATAACAATATCACATTTGACTTAAAATGACCTAAATTGAGGTTTCATAAATTTCCCGAGCCTTTCAGAGTGTTATAACGTCGTTAAACCTTAAAATGCGAGCCGAAAACGCGTAAACCGTAAAAAGTGCAAACTTCGTGTAGAAATGAAAAAATAGAATATACCCTATGAAAACAAGTAATTGGGGATAAATAAATGAAATTAACGGGTAGACTAAGCATAGCCTAAGTCAAATTACAAATTTAAGTGTACGTGTCACGACGTACGCGGGCAACTTTCCCGGCAAAAGCTAATTTACTTAAAATAGAAAAATTAAGTAATTAAAATTAGTTAAAAATAATGACCTGAAATTTCACGGATGTTACAAATCCAAATCAAATAAAATAATCTACTCTAACACCATAATAATTTGGCAAATCCAAATCAAACCAAATACAATCAAATCGAATCAAAATAACACAACCAAACTGCCTAAATCTAACCCTAATCCTAACCCTAGCACTGCCGTGACTCACTGAGTCACGGTTAAAGCGTCATACGAGCATGGGGGGGCTCTCGTCTTCAACCACCAGGACTAATCGAGACCACAAAACTCCAAATCCAAGCTACAACAGAAAAATAATAAATTATAATAAAAGAAATAAATAAAATAAACAACTCACCCCGAGTCAACGCGAGTGGACTCGGTGAGTCACCCCAACTCGGACTGAGTTGAGGGTTTCACGGTGAAACAAATTAGATCCACACGTTTTAGGTTAAGATCGAAAGGTTTTATAAACGTTTATTCTATTATTATTCGATTTAAATAAATATATAAATTAGGGTTTGAAATAAAATGATGTAAATGAACGATTTAGGGCGCGTGGGTTACCTATTCGAAGAGAGGAGGAGGTGGGGAAGTCTCGGGGAGGTGGCGTGGTGGCGGTTGACCGTGGTGGCGGTGGTGGCGGCTGTGGTGCTAAATGAGCTCTGATTGAGCTCAGACTCTCCAGATCAGACGAGGGCTTCGAGATCTATCGATTGATGTGGGTTTGGGTTTCGCCGGAAAATTTTTTAGAGACGGTGGTTGCCGGAGGAGAAGGCCCGAAGGGGGTGAGAGAGGGGAGAGAGAAGTATGTGTGGTGGTGTGTGTTGAAAATGAATTAAATATTAAACTTCGGCCTTTTATACCTAGGCAGGGGTTAAATCTGTACAAATCAAAGTGTAGGGGGCGCAAGGTAAATTTTGGGCGGGGGTATAAACTGCCAAGTTGGTAATACGTTTGCCTTAAACACTGTGGGACCCATTCGACGTACCAAACGGACTCGAAAAATTATGAAACTTGCGCCATTGTTCCCGAAATAATTTTTCTAATAAAAACGAGTATAAATATGTATAACTTTCTCGGAGTTAATTTATTAAATAAATTGATTCATTTCGTGCGTTTTAGGTTGTGCCGGCTTGATAAATGAATAACGCTCACGTTTTAACAAGATATCCACTGTTTTTCAAGCCCAAACAAGTTCAAGGGAATTTGAAAGCTGAGGGAAATCAAAGATAATTATTTTGGCTAGTAGAAAAATTTTGGAAACTTGTCGGTTGTTACAGCTGACATAACCAATGTGGAAGATGAAGTTCCTGTCAGCCCTATTCTAACTACCAGAATTCACAAGAATCATCCTAAGAAACAAATCATTGGAGAGCTACAATCTGCTGTTCAAGCAAGAAATATGAAAAAAGGTTTGAGGGAACAAGGTTTCTTTGCTAGATCCATTCATCAAAGAAACACTCACAAAGACCTTCAAAACTGTTTGTTTGCTTGTTTTCTATCACAAATAAAACCCAAGAATTCACATAAAGCATTACAGGATCCAAGCTGGGTGGAGGCTATGCAAGAAGAGCTTTTACAATTCAAGCTTCAAGAAGTTTGGACTCTGGTAGATTTGCCTAATGGGAAGAGGGCAATTGATACTAAGTGGGTTTTCAGATGCAAAAAGGATGAAAGAGGCATTGTTATTAAAAAGAAGGCAAGGTTAGTAGCTCAAGGATACACTCAAGAAGAAGGTATTGATTATGATGAAGTATTTGCTCCGGTTACAAGAATTGAAACTATAAGGTTATTCTTGGCTTACGCTTCATACAAAGACTTTGTATGTATCAAATGGATGTGAAGAGTGTTTTTCTGTACGGGATAATTGAAGAAAAAGTTTACGTCTCACAACCACCCGGTTTTGAAGATCCTAATTTTCCTGACAAGGTTTACAAGGTGGAGAAAGCAATATATAGTTTACATCAAGCTCCCAGAGCTTGGTATGACACATTGTCAACATACTTGTTGGACAACGGTTTTAGTAGAGGGAAGATTGATAAAACTTTGTTTATCAGAAGGCACAAAGATGATATCTTGCTAGTTCAAGTTTATGTTGATGATATTATCTTTGGATCAACAAACAAGGTGTTATGTGTTGAATTTGAGAAGCTAATGCATGAAAGATTTTAGATGAGTTCTATGGGTGAACTCACATTCTTCTTAGGGTTACAAGTCAAGCAAAAGCAGGATGACATATTTATCAGTCAAAATAAGTATGTAGCTGAAATTTTGAAGAAGTTTGGGTTTACTGATGTGAAGCCTGCAAAGACAACTATGGAAACTTCCAAGCCCCTTCTCAAAGATGAAGATGGTGAAGAAGTTGATGTTCATTTATATAGATCAATGATTGGCTCATTGATGTAACTTACAGCTTCAAGGCCTGACATTATGTTTGCAGTGTGTGCCTGTGCAAGATATCAAGTTACACAAAAAGTTTCACATCTTAATGCTGTGAAGAGAATTTTTAGATACTTGAAAGGTCAACCCAAATTAGGCCTTTGGTATCCAAAAGATTCACCTTTTGACTTGGTTGCATACACTGAGAGTGATTATGCTGGAGCTAGCTTAGATAGAAAATCAACAACAGGAGGTTTTCAATTTCTAGGCTACAGGTTGATTTCATGGCAGTGCAAGAAAGAAACTGTGGTTGCAAATTCCACAACTGAAGCTGAGTATGTGTATAACGCACTAGATTTTCATTAAACATTTTATGAATAAAACGTAAAGTTTAATAATAAATAAAAATTTAGACTATGAAAATAAGATACAAAATACAAGTGTAATTAAATTGTAAAAGCCTATCCTAAGTCCTATATATAAAACAACACATACACATTGTCCCTAAGAGTCCTACATGTTTTCTTTGCTTTCCAACTTTGAGATGAACCGATTTTACCTATCCATTCCCTTGTTAGTCGTATGATGTGGAAATAAGCATAAGACCAAGAAATATTAAGTAAATATAAAAGATTTGCATGCTACTACCTTCCATATCATATTAAACGGTTTCCTTTTGCCTCACACGCTATTCTTTTTTTTCTTCTTATAAGCCGTATATCACATCCCTTGTTTCTCTCTTTTACACCAAACCAAAAACACAAATAAGAAAACCAGAAAACTCCTATTCGTGGCTGCCAAAAAAAGAAGAGAAGAAGATAGCAATCATGGTGGTCGTGTGTACCAGCCTTGGGTTCTATTCGTGGCAGTCTTGGTGATCGTTTCTGGTCATGTGCTAGTGTCCTGTTTATTCTGGTCGATACTTTTGATTCCAGCCAAGTTAACCTTGATTTTAATATACTCCTAAGCTATCTACCATTTGACATATGTGTTAAACTGGTTCATATAGTGATGTGTTTAAAACCTACCTAATCGTTAAAACATGTCACATAAAATCATGCACAAGATAAAAAAAATATATGCCATATGTAGTTGTTTTGTGTCGTGTGTGTGTGTGGTCATTTGATGTTGAAGTTGTCCTATCTATGTCGACCTAATAAACAAACTACAAGCCCTAGAATTGTCATTGATTTCACAATAAATGAGGTGTAAAAAGGGAAACCCTAGAAGTAGGAATTAAAGGTAACGAGGGCATTGATTTCGGCTATGATTTCTTGTGTTGTTGTTGTGGTTTAAGTGTGTCGTTTGCAGGCTATAAATGGGATTAGAGGTTTCTAAAATTGTTAATAATCTGTAAATTGGAGTTATGGATGATTAAAACATGTGGGTTAAAGGTATAAACCACAATATGCATGATTAGCAAGATATAAGTGGTGATGGTGTGTTGGTTTTCTGGGCAAGTTTGTAACACCGATTTGTTTGGTCCATAAATCGAGTTATACTAAAGATATTTACAGGCTTTTTGATTCTAAAACCTAGTTTAATATGATAATTAAGCAATCCGATTTGTTTGGGGTCATATGGGGTTGTTTTGGTCATTCACTCGATTTTTAGGAGATTAGTTGTCAAATATGTATTTTGGAGTTTGAAAATCAGTCAGTTTCTATGATTTTTAGTTCACAAACTATAATGATTGAGTAGACCAAATTTTGGAAGGAGAATATTTGGCATGTCTATTAGTTACAGGGATTTTTGTAGAGTTTTCTGAGAAGTTTAAATATGTTAACTAAATGAAAACTTTCTGGTTATTCAATCAGGTCCTATTTCTGAGTAGTTGTGATTAATAAATTTTATGTTATATTATCACTTTGAAATAAAATCTGGGAAAATTACTGTAAGTACCCAACATGTATAAGTATCTATGATAAATATTTGAGCTCCTCAGTAAACATTTAAGTATGGAATAAAATTCATAAATAAAGAGACCATAATATGATAAAATCTGAAATATGTTATAAGTTAGGGTTTTAGTTTTACCTAACCCCATTTAATGTGTTTTAACCTAAATTACATTTGTAACGTTAATACGTATACTTTTAAACATATGTTAACCTAATTTCAGTAATGAAACCCTAATCACAATTAATGAATAACTATAAGTATTTAAGAATCAGTTATGACAATTAATGACATTTAAAATGGACTGCTAAATAATAAGTGATCATTAATTCGTGTAGATTCTCTGAAGAAGGAGTGACTCGTATTTCCTTGTGTTCATTCATTTGTTTGCTTCCATTTCATTTAAGGTGTAACACCCCTAAAATATCGCAGCGGAAGATTGTGTCACTAGGGTGCTACTTCATAATACAAAGTACAAGTTATAGAAAACGACCTCTAAATGAGACGTTTTGAAAAGTTACCATTCGATTAATGAATTCAGAGTTACAAACATGAGATCCCAAAGTATGACACATAAATGTATACAAAATATTTCGAATGGTAAATGATAAAAGCATAAGTCTTCAAAATATGCTGTGCGACTCTGTGCTCCAAGCCAATGCTAATTCCTTAAGATCCTGAGATAAACATGCTAAAGTGTCAACACAATGGTTGGTGAGTTCATAGAGTTTGTGTTGGGAATTAAATATTCAAGAAGTTTAATATCGATTTCTGCTCAAAGAAATAATCTAAGTATCATTCTACTGCTAGAGCATTTGATTCTGCTGCTAGCGTTAACATTCTACTGCTGAATGATTCTGCTGCTGGTGAAGAACTTTCTACTGCTAAGTGGATAATTATTGAAAGATTCTGCTGCTGAGTAGATAAGTATTCAAAGATATTATGTGTATTAAAGTCAACAATACACGGTAGATAATATCTTACCCCACGTGATCAGTCATTATGTTATATTCTCAGAACAAGTTGTAAACATAGATACATGTTGTATCTTAATGACAGACACTCTCAAAGCAAGTGTTCGATTAGACTTGACAATATTGTAAAGATCTTTCTTGTGTTATAAAAGAAAGATCTTAGACTAGTGACATAAGAGTGTGTGTGAATTATTAAGTGTTTAGAACATAACTCTTAAGAACATAGAACAAACACAAATATCACAAGTCATAGAAACATAAGATTCAAGGTTTTGTAACCCTAGTGATAGTGAAGATCACTCGTATTATCTTGAATAATATTGAATCGTTTGGTGATAACATTGCATGTTCTTTGTTCAATATACACAATCATAACTGTTCCATTTCCATAACACAAATAACCTTCTAAGTGTGATTAAGTAAATTCCGCGTACTTGATCATTTTAACTCAAAATATCACATACACAAAGCAACAAAGGTTTAACCACCTTCCAGTGTATCGAATCCTCTCAATTGGTATCAGAGCGCCAGGCTGATATAGTTGATTTAGAAGAAGAAGAAGAAGAAATGGACATTGAATCTATTCAGACCAATGTTGCTGCAAAACTACCCATGCTCAAACAGAATGAGTTTGAGATGTGGAGGCTGAGGATAGAGCAATATTTCCAAGTGCAAGACTATGCACTTTGGGAAATCATTGAAGATGGAAACTCTTACCAGCCTACAATCATTTCATCAACAGTGGACGGCAAAGTGGTGACATCTCTGCAGACAAAGCCAACATCTGCAGAAGATAGAATAAAGAAGAAAAATGACTTAAAGGCAAGAAGCATGCTGATGATGACCATTCCCAATGATCAACTTCTAAACTTCAGCAAGTTCAAAGATGCCAAGTCATTATTTGAATCTATTATTGCCAAATATGGTGGAAATGAAACCACCAAGAAAACCCACAAGACACTGCTCAAGCAGCAGTTTGAAAACTTCTCCTCTACAAACAATGAATCTCTTGACCATATGTTTAATAGGCTTCAGAATATTGTGAGCCAACTTGCTATTCTTGGGGTTGAAATACCTTAAGAAGATTTGAACTCAAAATTTCTGAGAAGCTTACCAGAAGAGTGGGTTATGCATGTTGTTGTCTGGAAGAATAAGCCAGACCTTGATACAATGGAACTGATAGATTTGTATAGCAACTTTAAGATTGTAGAGCAAGATTTGAAGAAGAATGGAGGTACTAGTTCTAATACTGGGAACATGGCATTTATGTCAACTCCTAGTACCTCAAAATCAAGTGAAGAGGTGAAAGTTGTTGATGGTGTTGGTGCTGCTAGTTCATCAAGCAGTACCATGGGTATTTTGGATGAAAAGACTTGTTGTGCATTTCTTACAAGTCAAAATAATGGGTCCATGCTCACCTATGAAGACCTCCAAGAGATCTATGATGATGATCTGGAGGAAATGGACCTAAAATGGCAAATTTTTCTTCTTAGAATGAGAGCCAAGAAGTTCTATCAAAGGACGGGTAAGAAGCTCTTAATCAGCAATACTGGTACTGCTGGTTTTGACAAGTCAAAGATAGAGTGCTATAACTGCCACATGATGGGGCACTTCTCAAGAGATTGTAGAAGGCCAAGGCAGAAAGATAGCAAGAACAAAGGTTTTGGAAGCACATCCAAAACAAGGGAGGTTTCTGAGCCAAACTCAAAAGCTATGGTAGCTATTGATGGGCTAGGTTTTGATTGGAGTTTCATGGCTGATGAAGAAGAAGAATTCTTCACAGATGGCACTCATGGCTTTTTCTACTGCTGAGGTACAATCTCATAAAGCTTGTTCAAATGCTTGTACTGCTCTTAAAGAATTACAAACTTTAATCAACCATTATGATGAACAAAAGAAAGAGCTAAGCAAAACTCATCAAAACTACATTAATTATAAGTGTGGTTTAGAATCAACAGAAAATCAGATCTTATACTACAAAGAAAATGAACTTGCTTTTTCTGATGACAAAGCTCTCCTAAAACAGGACATTTTCTTTAAAGATGCTGAAATTAAGCTTTTGAGAGAGGCTTTTGATAGGGTCAAAAAGGAAAATGGAAACATTCACTTGACTACACAGACACTAGAACATGCTTCTAGAGGTGTGACCAACATGATAGAATGTCAAGTGATTAATAGAGCTAAGTCAGGAGTAGGATATAAGAGTGTCCCACCTCCATACAGAGGTATCCCTAAACCCCCAGGGATTGACCTAGAAAATTCAGGTGTCCCTGAATTTCAACAACCTGAGCTACAATATGGAGTACAGCAAAAAACAAAGCTAGTTGTTGATGAACCTAAGAAAGTTGGTGAAAGTTTAAGTAAAACTACACTTTCTGAGGACAAGGTGTCCTCTGATAGAAGATCAGATAAAGTAGTCATTGAAGACTGGGTATCTGATGATGACGAAGAAGTACAGGTTATGTCTAAACGTGAAGTAGTTAAGAAAGCAGGAACAAGGGTTCCTAAAGTGATAAAAAAGGATACTGTTAAGCCTAGATCAAACATTAAACATGTTAGGCAACCAGTTAAATAATGTGAACAATATAGATCCACTAGCAAGCACAGAGGTAACCAAAGAAATTGGAATGGCCTCAAGTCTAACCAATTAGGTGATGACTTTTTCTTTTATAATAAAGCTTGTTACTCATGTGGTAGTTTTGATCATCTTGCAGCTTTCTGTAACAAATGGGTATCTGGGTATGAAAACAATAGGGTGAATTTCAAAAGGCAAACTTCTCAAACTCACTTTCACTCTAAGTCTAAGAGAACAAAACCCAGAGCAGTTACAAAAGCAGTTTCTGCTGCTAGACCATTCATGACTGTTAACCTAAAACCAACAGTTAAAAATGCAAAATTAACTTTAAAAAATGCATCAAAACTGTTCAAAGGCCCATTAAAACAAGAGCAGTGGTCCAAAAACAAGTTTGGAAAATTAAGGGAACAATTACAAAGCTAGCAGTTTCTGCTGCTAAGCATGTAATTCATTCTGTTGCTAGGGAAAACAGGGCAAATGCTGTTAAGGCCTCAGCATGTTGGTTTCTTAAATCCAATGTTGCATCAACTGTTCTTAAGAGATTAAATTTCATTGATGCAAGAGGCAGATCCAAGTCAGTAATGGCTTGGGTCCCCAAAGGAAACTAACACTTCTCATTTCTGTGTAGGAACATTCAATTGATAAACAAGAGGATCAAGGATACTCAGATAGTGGATGTTCAAGGAACGTGACAGGCAACAAGTCTTATCTCTCAGATTTTCAATCAATAGATGGAGGCTATGTTACCTTTGGAGGAGGTGTTGGTGGCAAAATTTCTGGTAAAAGTACAATCAAAACTGGAAATTTAGATTTTGAAGATGTGTACTATGTACAAGAGCTAAATTATAATCTTTTTAGTGTCTTACAAATGTGTGACAAAAAGAACAAAGTTCTTTTCTGTGACACAGAATGTCTTGTACTTTCTCCTGATTTTAAGATGCCTGATAAAAGTCAAGTGCTTCTTAAAATTCCTAGAAAAGGCAATATGTGAAGTGTAGACATGAAGAACATTGTTCCCAAAAAGGATTTAACTTGTCTTGTTGCAAAGGACACATTGGATGAATCAATGAAATGGCATAGGAGGCTTGGTCATATTAATTTCAAAACCATAAATCAGATTGTTAAGAATGGTTTGGTAAGAGGTTTACCTCAAAAACGATTTGAAAATGATCAAACATGCATTGCTTGTCTTAAAGGCGAACAACACAAAGCCACTTGTAAGCCCAAGATTTTTAACTCTATCAATCAATCATTGTTTATGCTTCATATGGACTTATTTGGTCCTACAAATGTTAGAAGTATGCAACATAAGCGATATTGTCTAGTTATTACTGATGACTATAGTAGATTTACATGGGTTTTCTTTTTAGCTACTAAGGATGAGACACCTAGCATCCTTAAGACTTTCATTACAGAGATAGAAAACCTAGTAGACAAGAAAGTAAAAGTCATTAGATGTGATAATGGGACAGAGTTCAAAAATAGAGTTATGGATGATTTCTGCAAAGAAAAAGGTATTAGGAGAGAGTTTAGTGTAGCTAGAACTCCTCAGCAAAATGGAGTTGCTGAAAGGAAAAATAGAACACTAATAGAAGCTGCTAGAACTATGTTAGCTGACTCTAAGCTACCTATAACTTTTTGGGCTGAAGCAGTCAACACTGCTTGCTATGTTCAGAATAGAATTTTAGTTGTTAAACCTCACAATAAGACATCATATGTACTTTTCAGAGGCAGAACTCCTGCAATAGGATTTCTTAGACCTTTTGGATGTCATGTGACTATTCTCAATACCTTAGACCATCTTGGAAAGTTTGATGGCAAAGCAGATGAAGGATTCTTAGTTGGATATTCTCTCAATAGTAAAGCTTTTAGATTATACAACTTAAGAACCAAGAAAGTAGAGGAAAACCTACATGTGGAATTTTTAGAGCATAAATCCAATGTAGTAGGTGAAGGTCCTAATTGGCTATTTGATCTAGAGTCATTAACCCATTCTATGAATTATGTGCCTGTTGTTGCAGAAACTAATGAATTTTCAGGTTTACAAACAGCAAATGAGGTAGGGTTAGACAAGGAGACAAATCAAGATCATGTATGGATGCCAATAAGTACAAGTGTGGTTTCAACTTCAACAAATGATGAATCTTCTTCTAGTAAAGCTAAAGAAGATGTTGAAAGTGAACACAAGGAAGATGGAACAAAGGAACAACAAAATGTTTCTGCTGATGATAGTGCTGCTGAGACAGAGCATTCGACTGCAAGGCTTAATTTTTCTGCTGCTAGGCCAAATGATTCTACTGCTGGCCCTTCAGACTCAAATGAAGCAGATTTCTCGGATAATGAGGTGGATTTGAGCAATATCACACCTAACTATCAAGTTCCTTCAACCCCATACACAAGGATTCACAAAGTCCACTCCCTAGACAATGTGATTGGAGATGTACAATCAGGTGTGAAGACAAGACAACAACTGATGTCTTCAGACCAACAAGGGCTTCTTGATGCCCTCTATGCTTCAAAACAGCATGAGTTTTCAAATTCTTGCTTGTTTGTATGTTTTCTCTCACAAGATGAACCAAATAACATTTTAAAAGCCTTAGATGATTCAAGCTGGGTAGAGGCTATGCAAGAGGAGCTTCTTCAGTTCAAGATTCAGAAGGTATGGGTGCTAGTTGATTTACCTAAGGATGCAAAGGTAATTGGCACTAGATGGGTTTTCAAGAATAAAAGGGATGAAAGGGGAATAGTGATTAGGAATAAGGCTAGATTAGTAGCCCAAGGGTACACACAACAAGAAGGTATAGACTATGATGAGGTTTTTGCTCTAGTAGCAAGACTTGAAGCAATTAGGCTTTTCTTAGCTTATGCTTCATTTTTAGGCTTCACAGTTTATCAAATGGATGTCAAGAGTGCATTTTTATATGGTACTATTGAAGAAGAGGTTTATGTCTCACAACCTCCAGGGTTCATTGATCCTGACCATCCAGACAAAGTGTACAGAGTAGTTAAGGCTCTTTATGTCCTTCATCAGGCACCAAGAGCATGGTATGAAACACTGGCTTCCTATTTAAAAGAAAATGGATTTCAAAGAGGAAAGATTGATCAGACACTTTTCATCAAACAACACAAGAAGGATCTTCTGTTAGTGCAGGTGTATGTGGATGACATTATCTTTGGATCTACAAGGAAGGAGATGTGTTTGGAATTTGAGAAGCTTATGCATGATAAGTTTCAGATGAGTTCCATGGGGGAACTTACATTCTTTTTGGGTTTGCAAGTTAAACAGTCATATGAAGGCATATTTATTAGTCAATATAAATATGTTGCTGAGATACTAAGGAAGTTCAACTTTGCTGATTCAAAAATGGAAAGCACACCAATGTACTCTGAGAAGCCACTTCCTAAAGACTTGGATGGAGAAAATGTGGATGTACACACATACAGATCTATGATAGGATCTTTGATGTATCTTACATCATCAAGACCTGATATCATGTTCTCTGTTTGTGCTTGTGCAAGATTTCAAGTAACTCAAAAGGTTTCTCATTTAACAGCAGTCAAGAGAATTTTTAGATATCTCAAGGGTCAACCTAGGTTGGGACTATGGTATTCTAGAGAGTCACCTTTTGACTTGGTAGCATTTTCGGATAGTGATTATGCTGGTGCTAGCTTGGACAGAAAGTCAACAACTGGAGGATGTCAATTCCTTGGGTGTAGACTTATCTTATGGCAGTGTAAGAAGCAAACAATTGTGGCTACTTCAACAACTAAAGCTGAATATGTAGCTGCTGCAAGTTGCTGTGCTCAAGTCCTATGGCTTCAAAACCAACTTCTTGACTATGGGTACAATTTCATGAACACTGTTATTCATATTGATAATCGTAGTACTATTTGCATAATTAAAAATCCAGTGCAACATTCTAAAACAAAACACATTGAAATTAGACATCATTTTATAAGAGACTGCAATGAGAAAAGATTAATTCAAGTTTTAAAATTGCTTCAGAATACAACTTTGCAGATCTGCTAACCAAAGCTTTTGATGTTGGACGGTTTCAGTACTTGGTAGCAAGTATTGGAATGCTTAATCTTTGAATTTTTCAATCTAATGTGTTTTTGTAAATAAATCTTTATTTGTGCTGCTGGCTTTAAAAGATACTACTGCTATTACAAAAGTTTGTGCTGCTAGTACAAATTTAAATTGTGTTATTCATACAGTTAGTCCTATGATTATTCTAATACAAGACAAGTACTTTGTACATTGTTCTTTTGGTTTTAGACTAACAATTTCAGGTATGAACATGTGAACACAAAGGAAGTTTCAAGTGAAATACGTGAGCAGCAGAATGATAATACTAGTTGCTGACATAATAGGTTTATGATAGAAAGAGTTTGGGAATTTCAAACCTCCTTAAAACTTCTTTCTTGAAGCTTGATTATGATGTTTCACATTGAATTGATGACTTAGTTGATCAGAAAGTAACTGATACAACTCACTTTCTATCATTTTATACTTTTAAGTATAATGAGCAAGTCTAAGGACATCTGATAGAAAGAACAGCTAGTAAAAGTGAATCTAACACTTGTGTTAGAGGCAACAATTGCTCTGAGCTGGAAACCCTGTCAAGAAAGCCTTTTGAATAGGTTTATCTTTACCCAGGCAGTTATTTATAACTGAAAAACATTGGTTCTCACACAACCAGAGGTTGCTTTAAACCGAAATTTTAATTAAGTGTCTGTTATACACTTAATCCCTTCAAAATGGTTGAAAGCTGTATGAGTTTTCATAATAAAATCATGTACATACTGCTATGGCAAAAGTTTCTTAAAAGGATTTTCAAAGTGACTCACAAAAACCATCAAATGATGGGCCATGAGTTAAATGCCCCATGAATTACCTCTCATAGGAGTTAACACACCTAGAAGTGATGAGGGCAGCAAATTAAACTCTTAAGGAATTGATGGCTACATGTACAACATTGTCTGATAACAAGTTCTAATTGATAGCTCAGATGAGGGTGAGAGAAATATTTTGGTACATTGTGAGAGATCTTCCAATCAGGGGAGGAAATGATATTTGCATCTCAGGGGAGGAAATAAAAACCCAAAGAAGGAAGATTAACCAATGAAAGGGAGGAAAAGACAAGAGCATACAAGATGATGACATGGAGGTTGAAAATGACAAGAACAAAGCTTATTATATATATTTAGAAGGGATGAAGCATTCCAAAGGAGAAATTTCTATCTAGGTCAAACGAAGAAAAGTTTCAATTTCAGTTCACCACGTTTGTTCATCACTTGCAAAGGCATGCTGATAGATGATTTCACTTGTTGAAACAAGCATCCAAGATACACAGCATCATTGCCTCTTATAATTCCTCCATCCAAGGAAATTGCACCATCTTTTAGGTCAATGTTTGAAGCCTGAAGATGTGTATTGTTATTGTTAAAGTCAAAGAACAGAAAGCAGATGAGTTACTGAGAAAGATATTTAATCTTGAAGAACAGAAGATAGCTCAGATCAAGAATCTGACTACAGAAGTGTTTGAAAGATCTTCACAATCCATAATTTAATTCAGAAACATGTTGAAAAGGATTCACATGTTTAGGGGAGGATTGTTGGGAATTAAATATTCAAGAAGTTTAATATCGATTTCTGCTCAAAGAAATACTCTAAGTATCATTCTACTGCTAGAGCATTTGATTCTGCTGCTAGCGTTAACATTCTACTGCTGAATGATTCTGCTGCTGGTGAAGAACTTTCTACTGCTAAGTGGATAATTATTGAAAGATTCTGCTGCTGAGTAGATAAGTATTCAAAGATATTATGTGTATTAAAGTCAACAATACACGGTAGATAATATCTTACCCCACGTGATCAGTCATTATGTTATATTCTCAGAACAAGTTGTAAACATAGATACATGTTGTATCTTAATGACAGACACTCTCAAAGCAAGTGTTCGATTAGACTTGACAATATTGTAAAGATCTTTCTTGTGTTATAAAAGAAAGATCTTAGACTAGTGACATAAGAGAGTGTGTGAATTATTAAGCGTTTAGAACATAACTCTTAAGAACATAGAACAAACACAAATATCACAAGTCATAGAAACATAAGATTCAAGGTTTTGTAACCCTAGTGATAGTGAAGATCACTCATATTATCTTGAATAATATTGAATCGTTTGGTGATAACATTGCATGTTCTTTGTTCAATATACACAATCATAACTGTTCCATTTCCATAACACAAATAACCTTCTAAGTGTGATTAAGTAAATTCCGCGTACTTGATCATTTTAACTCAAAATATCACATACACAAAGCAACAAAGGTTTAACCACCTTCCAGTGTATCGAATCCTCTCAATTGGTTTTAAAGTAGTTGAAAATCCTTTAAAGAATGTTTTCCATAGCAAAGGCATTGTAAATCAACTCACTTACAGATCCTGCCCATACAAGACTTGCAACCTGTGTGTTTACAACCCACTGCTAATAATATAGTATGATTAAAACATATGTGTATACGATAGATGCACACTTAATGTAAAGTATAATAGCCTACTGAACCTCATGAAAAGAATAAGAAAGAATGCTTCATAGCTGGATTATATTCACCCAAGGCCATGAATCTGGGACAAAGGGTGGGGGTGTCAACGCAATAGTACTATCAATACCTCTCCGTCGGCTGCATCCAGGAGTTAAACAGTGGTTAAAGAATATAGCGTATAGAATAGTTTTCACACATTAAGTCACATATCGTAATAAAACTACACATCCTGTTTAAGAGTATGAAAGTATAACATAGCATATAAGTAAAATTGTCTCGCGTAATAGCAAATAGTGTAAGTATGTATCTCCCCCAAAGAGTTTAAAAACAAGTATTAAAGAGTAAGAGTGGGGCTATGACTCACGGCAATCCGTGAAAGTTTACTGTACTTGTGAACAGTAAATAAATATATTTTGAGCATGTATCTCCCCCAAAGAGTATAAAATGAATAAAAGATTAAGAGTGGGGCTATGACTCACCTTGAACTAATGATATCACAACATATAACGGAATCGATGGATTAAGCCAGGAAGTCTCTACGTACAACCTAGAAATATGATATCGTGTCTTAGGTTCTAAAACAACGAAGTGAATATTTAAACATGCCTTATATAGTTTATATATCTCGTACTACTGTTCAGGCCATCATAATCCAGAGGTCATGCAGTAAACGTTCGAGGAGCTAGGACACTTTAATTCGTAAATCCAGCAACTCGTCGATACGTTCACCCAAATGAAACCCCTCACATGAAGCTCCCTACTAACATAGTATTTATATGTGAAACATATATTTTGCTTACTTGATTATATGACATATTGAGAGTTTATAAATACAATAAATAAACTAACAAAGTTTATAAGTATTTAAATAATTTTGAGTCTTATAATTACTTACCTTTGTTTAGAATGCTTGAGTATTATAGAAAAAGGGAATATAGCTTGAGTATTATAGAAAAAGGGAATATAAGCGGAGCTTCGACGTGAAATTTGTAATCTTCGTAAACCCGAGGCTACTTGAAGATTATAACATCGCCTTCTTGAAAACCCGAAGCTATTTGGAGATAATAACAAAGTCTTTTTGGAGACTTGAAGTTATTTGAAGATTATAACGACTCTTTCTTGAAAACTCGGAGAAAATAAGATCAAATGCTAGCTTTTCTCAAGAACATATGAACTTTCTTACAAAATATAAGAGAAGTGCCTTTGGTTTTAGGTCTTTGAAGATATAAGAAGGTGTGGTGCAAGAATTTATGAAGTTTTTAGCTTGGTATTTATAGGAAAAATTTAGGAGTTAACTATATATTAGGTTAATATTTAACCATGGTTAAGTTTACACTTGTAAACATCTTAGAGATCAATGGTCAAGATCAAGCCAAGTGTCCTTGGTGGCTTCCTTGACAAGCCTCATGAGGCTTTCATGAGAAGCTTGATAAGTTTCTTGCATTATCTTGCTTTTACGGAGTCAGTTTTGTCCCGGTAATCGCTAACTGTAAGTCGTAATGTCACGAAACTTAAAATCGGGTATCCTAAAAATATGAAACTTATAAAAATGCTTAAAGTCGTGAAAACCTAGAAACATAGGCTTAAATCGCGTAAAACGCAAAACCGGAAAATGTAAAATTCCAAAATTCTTGAAAATGTCACGGAAGGTGGAAAACATATATTTCTCTTGTTGGTAATGTTGTGTGGACATATCGGGATGCCTAAATGATGTTTAAACCTTAAAGTAAATCTCGGACACGGTTTCGTGATTCTTGCAGAAATGATCCGACGAGTGTCAAAATCTCGGATTATCATTAAAATAGTTTAACTTACGAGAATATGAAATAAAAATTTCGGGAATGAATAGTGAAAATGAATAGTAAAAAATGAATAGTAACCCGAAAATGTGAATTGTTACAGTCTCTACCCCTTAAGGGAACTTTGTCCCGAAGTTCTATGAATGTTAACTGCTAACAGTGTATCTAGAAAAAAAGGCGTGATAGTCTAAGTAATTACGTCAAAGCTTATGTATCTGGGTTCCTTATTCAACTAGGTACGTTCTCGTGACTATCGTGACTATTGCTCGTTCTAAATACGTGCTCTCTTGTGGCTAGGTTTAATGAGGCAAACTTTCCCATTCTCGAGGATAACCCTCAAAAGACCTTTAGGTAACCGATTTTTACTTAATCTCATAACTCATCAGACAAGAACTGTCATGGGATTAGGCTAAATCGGTTTGAGTAACAACTTGATTCTAGCTTGATCTTCGCAACTCATCAAACCAGAACTGTCACTTAGATCAAGCTGGGAAACAAGTGGTTTGAAGGAGGTCTTTTGAAAATTTGGCTCGATTATGGAATTGCTTACACATATGAGACTACTACTCCCTCCAATGCATGATTCTTCCTGAATTAGACTTAGGTGATCAGGCTATGTATAATTTAGGAGTAACAATGCAATGCTTGGACTAATCGACTCATATGATGTTCGGTGTTTCAGTCAGTTCATAGAAATCTCACTTAGGTGCTAAAATTACAAAAAAGTCTAAACTGTGCATGGCGATAGAGAGGAAGGTCTCAACGTATAATGCAGTTATAGTCTAGGTTCTCAAATGCAACCTAGTACTCTATAACCAAGTCTCTGATACCAATCTGTAACACCCCCAAAATATCGCAGCGGAAGATTGTGTCACTGGGGTGCAACTTCATAATACAAAGTACAAGTTATAGAAAACGACCTCTAAATGAGACGTTTTGAAAAGTTACCATTCAATTAATGAATTCAGAGTTACAAACATGAGATCTCAAAGTATGACACATAAATGTATACAAAATGTTTCGAATGGTAAATGATAAAAGCATAAGTCTTCAAAATATGCCGTGCGACTCTGTGCTCCAAGCCGATGCTAATTCCTTAAGATCCTGAGATAAACATGCTAAAGTGTCAACACAATGGTTGGTGAGTTCATAGAGTTTGTTTTAAAGCAGTGGAAAATCCTTTAAAGAATGTTTTCCATAGCAAAGGCATTGTAAATCCACTCAGTTACAGATCCCGCCCATACAAGACTTGCAACATGTGTGTTTACAACCCACTGTTAATAATATAGTATGATTAAAACATATGTGTATACGATAGATGCACACTTAATGTAAAGTATAATAGCCAACTGAACCTCATGAAAAGAATAAGAAAGAATGCTTCATAGCTGGATTATATTCACCAAAGGCCATGAATCTGGGGCAAAGGGTGGGGGTGTCAACCCAATAGTACTATCAATACCTCTCCGTCGGCTCCATCCAGGAGTTAAACAGTGGTTAAAGAATATAGCATATAGAATAGTTTTCACACATTAAGTCACATATCGTAATAAAACTACACATCATGTTTAAGAGTATGAAAGTATAGCATAGCATATAAGTAAAATTGTCTCGCGTAATAGCAAATAGTTTAAGCATGTATCTCCCCCAAAGAGTTTAAAAACAAGTATTAAAGAGTAAGAGTGGGGCTATGACTCACGGCAATCCGTGAAAGTTTAGTGTACTTGTGAAAGTAAATAAATATAGTTTGAGCATGTATCTCCCCCAAAGAGTATAAAATGAATAAAAGATTAAGAGTGGGGCTATGACTCACCTTGAACTAATGATATCACAACGTATAACGGAATTGATGGATTAAGCCAGGAAGTCTCTACGTACAACCTAGAAATATGATATCGTGTCTTAGGTTCTAAAACAACGAAGTGAATATTTAAACATGCCTTATATAGTTTATATATCTCGTACTACTGTTCAGGCCATCATAATCCAGAGGTCATGCAGTAAACGTTCGAGGAGCTAGGACACTTTAATTCGTAAATCCAGCAACTCGTCGATACGTTCACCCAAATGAAACCCCTCACATGAAGCTCCCTACTAACATAGTATTTATATGTGAAACATATATTTTGCTTACTTGATTATATGACATATTGAGAGTTTATAAATACAACAAATAAACTAACAAATTTATAAGTATTTAAATAATTTTGAGTCTTATAATTACTTACCTTTGTTTAGAATGCTTGAGTATTATAGAAAAAGGGAATATAAGCGGAGCTTCGACGTGAAATTTTTAATCTTCGTAAACCCGAGGCTACTTGAAGATTATAACCTCGCCTTCTTGAAAACCCGAAGCTTTTTGGGAAGATAATAAAAAAGTCTTTTTGGAGACTTGAAGTTATTTGAAGATTATAACGACTCTTTCTTGAAAACTCGAGAAAATAAGACAAATGCTAGCTTTTCTCAAGAACATATGAACTTTCTTACAAAATATATGAGAAGTGCATTTGGTTTTAGGTCTTTGAAGATATAAGAAGGTGTGGTGCAAGAATTTATGAAGTTTTTAGCTTGGTATTTATAGGAAAAATTTAGGAGTTAACTATATATTAGGTTAATATTTAACCATGGTTAAGTTTACACTTGTAAACATCTTAGAGATCAATGGTCAAGATCAAGCCAAGTGTCCTTGGTGGCTTCCTTGACAAGCCTCATGAGGCTTTCATGAGAAGCTTGATAAGTTTCTTGCATTATCTTGCTTTTACGGAGTCAGTTTTGTCCCGGTAATCGCTAACTGTAAGTCGTAATGTCACGAAACTTAAAATCGGGTATCCTAAAAATATGAAACTTATAAAAATGATTAAAACTTATTAATATACTCTATATTAACATATAAAATGAGTGATAGGTTCTATCGGGATGCTTAAAGTCGTGAAAACCTAGAAACATAGGCTTAAATCACGTAAACGCGTAAAACGTAAAACCAGAAAATGTAAAATTCCAAAATTCTTGAAAATGTCACGAAAGGTGGAAAACATATATTTCTCTTGTTGGTAATGTTGTGTGGACATATCGGGATGCCTAAATGATGTTTAAACCTTAAAGTAAATCTCGGATACGGTTTCGTGATTCTTGCAGAAATGATCCGACGAGTGTCAAAATCTCGGATTATCATTAAAATAGTTTAACTTATGAGAATATGAAATAAAAATTTCGAGAATGAATAGTGAAAATGAATAGTAAAAGTAAATAGTAAAAATAAATAGTAACCCGAAAATGCGAATTGTTACATAAGGTGCAAATATTCTGCCCTTTTTCAGTAAGGGTTTCTCATGACTCATTGATTTCCTGATATTTATTAGTTGTTATGCTTGATCCATATTTGTTTTGTTATTCGATTGATTATCCGTTTCATGCTATATTCATTTCATATAGCTATTATCTTAGTTGGATAATTTACAATTGTCCCTTATCATTATATTGTACATTCTTTGCTTATTATGTTGCCAATATTTGTAACTAGTCATGGGGGATCCATGGCCATTCATGCACCAATGGTATTGACGCTATCTGTGGACGTGGGTTTTAGTCTACAACGTTTCCATTTGATTATATTGCTATAGATAGCGCACCTGGCCCGTGTATATTGTATGTATGTTTAGTCTAGAACTGGCATATGTATATCTATTTTGAAGGGAGCGTTTGGATGCATCCTAGGTACTTAGTTCAGTTATATACTAGTTTCTAAGCCCGCCCGATGGGCGGGCATGACTTGTAATTTACGTATGCGTTGTTTTAAATTTTAACTTAATCATGTAAGGATATCAATTGTCTTGTATAGTTATTACTTTATTTATTTATTTACGGATATCAGATATATTGTATAGTTATAATTAACATATGTTGGTTTATGTTTGTATAGAAATGCCTTTGGAGTTCGTTTTATTTTTGGACCGGTATACAATTCCATTTTCCCAGGTATTATAATCATTTTACGTAAATAGGGTTTTGCTATTGTTATTTATGTAATATTGAGTATGAGTTGGTGTATAATACATATTTTATAAATTTAAATTACATGGTAATCAATTTTTTTATGTGTTGTATGGTTGAAAGGTTGAAATAGGTATTCATTAATGCACATATTAGAGTGTATAGATTTTACTTAAATGTCTAGTTGTATAATTTGTTTGTATATTCTTTTCGAATGCATATGTTGCATGCATTTACGTAACCGTATATTTTGATGCAGTATTTAGTTTACATTGTTGTCTACTACATTTGATATACATTTACAATAGATGTTTATTAATTATAAATATAGGCTTGTATTTTGATTGTAGGTAATCATTACCATGTAGTATAGATTTATTTAATTGTAAGACTTAAATGTCTACTTGTCTAATTTATGGTTTCATTTCCGATCAAAATAAACATATTCCGGTGGTTGATGGTAAAAGGAAGGGCAATCCTTTCTCTAAGGTGGGTGAAGTGGTTGATTCAGATAGTGATGATGAGGTGTTTGAGCCAAATGATCCTATGGACAGTTACTTTTCATCAGCAGGTGGACATAACGAGCTTGAAGGCTATCTTTCTGATGATTATGCGGCCCAGGTCTATGACTTACCTAGGCATTTGGAGGAATTTAACAATCAGTATGATTTCAAGCTTCAAGACCGTTTGAGGAAGTAATCCTTTTTTTGGATTTGTTTATTTGTTTTTCATGTCTTTTTATGTTTTTAGTGATTGTTCTAGTTTTTGGTAGCTAGTTGTTCATTTATGTCATGTCATAAATGATCTAGTGGTTGTTCAAGCGATTGTTTGAGGTTAATGTGGCGTTTCAGCCACATTTCATTGTTCTTTAAACGGTTTTTTTGGTTAATATATTTTGCCAGGGTGGAAGATCCCTTTTACCCATTTTTCGCTGCTGTTGTTGATCATTTTTAATGACAGTTAAGGTTTGAATCCGTTTTTTTCTTTGTTTTTTTTCTCTAGTTTATAAGGCGAATATGAATGGTATATTAGTATAACAATATTTGTTTTTTACAATTTTTTGTTTGCTTTGTACTTGGTTGTTCATATATATATATATAACAGGTTATGTATGACATAATCTATTATATAATATATATAATATATACTTGGTTGTTCATATATATATATATAACAGGTTGTGTATGACATCATCAATGACATGGAATACCACCTCATCATATTTTTATTCCATGTCATCACAATGATGCCACATAAGCATTCTTTTGATTTGTAAAATCCGTAATTTATTTGTAAAAAATACATGGTGCTGGGTTCGAACTTGAGACATTGCATAATATTAACAACATGCCAACCACTAGATCAACACCAGTTTTTGGTTGATAGTTTGCAAACAAAAATCTATAAACCTTTCAAACAAACATAACCAACTAAATTAGTGAAAAGCAAGCCCGGTATTCTACATCCTATAATATTATTCATACATATCTTTTTCTCAAAACCCTAATATCATTCATCCATCCTCCTGCATAATGATCCAAAATTTTTATTTGCCCTTTAATGATTTATTGTGCTCATAATTGTTGTATAACTTTTGTTTTGTTATTTATGCAGGTACTGAATTTTTTTTTCACACCAAAGAGGCAAAGATGTATAAACTAAGAATAAAACTATCATGACTCTTCAACCGATAAACATGGAACTACAAGTAACCCATTATCTCTTCCTGAACCTAATAATACCAAATTCATCCTCAGGCATGACTTATAACACTTTGATTGGTAAGAGTTGATTGTTTACTATGAGTGTTTGTTTTAATTTTGCTGACAGGTCTCATTCTTTGAACTTCAAGGGTTGTACATAAAAACTACTGCTGCTGACAGATCTCACTCATGTTGAGACAATCAGTCTTTTGTTTTGTGTTTATGTGTTCGGGTTATTGAGAGATTAATCAAGCACACAACTACTGATGATACACGAAAGGTAATATCTTTATTCAAATTGTTAGGGTTTTTATTTGTCTCTTTCAAATCATAGCAAGCATGTTCGATTTAAACCGAGAAAGAGTTTAATTCTTGCTTAATTTTTTGGGTTTCTAATTCTTGCTGGTTCTTTACTTGATGCGATGAGCTTTCATGATCAATGATTCATGTTTTTAATGATTTCCTATTACTTTTAGTGATGATAGTCAAAACATATTTACCACTCATTTGTACTGTTGCGTTTATGTTACTGACGACTTAGTACTGCTTGGCTATTTTTAGTACTGCCAGTTGAGAGTTAAAGATAATTTGTACTGTTAATATTATGTTTGTACTGCTCATTTATATTTGATTATGATGTTCATTCATTGTTCAACTTCTACTCCTGATATAAATAGGATAAATCATGAATGAGTTTTTTTATAAGTAATTGTTGATACAAATTGTTAGGATTGCTTATAAGTAATGGTTTTGATACAAATAATTATATAATGATTTTGATACAAATAAGCTATATCTACCGTTGAATTGTTCTGAAGATATTCTAGACACCAATTGTTTGGTTGTGTTTTCTGGCGAGATAAATGGTATTGTTTAGATTTTGGTAAATCAGAATCCAAGATCTTTATGGATATGACTACGACACAACATCCCTCAGTGACTTGCTGCGCCGTGTTCCCAACTCTATCAAATCAAAGGCACTAATCATTAAAAGGAATTAAAGGTATGTTTTTTAATGTCATTTTTTTTTTGTCCAGCATTTTGTGGCACTATTCCTTTTGAATAGTTCTGAAGATATTCTAGACACCAATTATTGGTCAGAATGGACATTGGCTATTGAATCGAAGATGATAAGCATGTAATCATTTCCATGACTCGGGCCAGTTTTAGAATGGGTAGAAATGGACAATTTGCATTCATTTTCGGTCAAAGGAACTATTGTCGGGTTTTGATTTGTCTTAATTCTGATTTATGGATTCAGGTATCATTTTGACCATGTTTATGCAAATTGAAATATTGAATATGTGATGCAATATGAGAGAGAGAAAAGATTTGGCAAAAAGGATAAGTCGAATGGTTTAGGGAATTTGAGTGTTACTGCCGCCAAAGCTATGCTGGATGCTGAGAGAGAAGAAACTATCCTATGTGGTTCCAGTTGGTGCCATTTAAAGATCAGTGAGTATTCAGTTTCAATTTTAGATTCGTAGTATTGGGGGTGTTTGGATTTGCATTTTAAAGTTGATTAAATGATGCTAAATATTCAGTATTTCAGGTAAATAGTTGCAATTTAGTTACAATTATCATATATATATATATATAAAGATTAACCCAAAAAAATCATTGGGGAGTATTAGTGACCCCAATTTTGTATTAATGTCATGATCAATTTTGAAGTGAAAATTAGATGAAAATTGAACATTCATCCATCCGTGTAATGAGATTAATGACATTATCGCCACATTTATTTGTGGCCATTGAATGCGGGGAAGATGAATATGAACCATTGCAACTCCATCAATTACAACTACAAAGAATACATGTTATTTCGCTATAAACATTTGACCTTTTGTAGATTTCTTTAAATTTTTTAGTATTTGATGTATTTGGTTTTTCCGGCGAAGCTATTCACGGCTGTCCATCCAATTCAGTGTAAGTCTTAGCATATCTTTTTTCAAGTTTCTAATCAGTTTGGATATGATTACTCGATCATTAAAAATGAATTGAGTTTAATTATTTTGCTTTAAATTGATAATCTTTTGAGTTTTGGATCTTCCGAGGATTGATTGGATGATTCGGTATTCGTTTCAGTCACATGGTTAGTATTGTCTTTGTTTATTGTTATAGCAAATAAGATCAATTTCAAACATCCCTAAATAGCTTATGTGCTTATTGTTTTGTAAATAAGTTATTTTGATAGTGATTGGTATTGGTTATCCATTATAGGTTTATTTGCCATTTTTAAATTATGACAATCCGTGAACTGAAAATGTGTCTCTTTTTGTGTGGATACATAAATGATTTGAGTTTAATTATTTTGCTTTAAATTGATAATCTTTTGAGCTTTGGATCTTTCGAGGATTGATCGGATGATTTGGTATTGGTTTCAGTCACATGGTTAGTATTGTCTTTGTTTATTGTTATAGCAAATAAGATCAATTTCAAACATCCCTAAATAGCTTATGTGCATATTGTTTTGTAAATAAGCTATTTTGATAGTGATTGCTATTGGTTATCCATTATAGGTTTATTTGCCATTTTTTAATTATGACAATCCGTGAACTGAAAATGTGTCTCTTTTTGTGTGGATACAGATTGCTGAGAGCGAGAGGGTCTACGGCAAATTTCCAGGTTAGTTTGGGTTTTTTTTGACATACTAATAAAAAAATTTGAATGTGCTTCTTGGAGATTTTATTGTTGTATTTAGTTGGATATTTGGATCATTAGATGTGTTCAGAAGTGAAAGCAAATAAAAATATGCGAGTGATATGATCAAACAAAATGAGTATTTAAGATTATTTAGAATTTTTTTTCAGTGATTCAAAGAACTAATGAGTAGGTAATATAATCTATGTATTGGTTATTCAGGCTCATACACCTCTTGGATACGAAATAAGCTGTTAAAGATTACATACTATATTTGACGAACCAAAATGGAGGGACCTTACAGGTCAAATGACAACTATACATACGATATTATTCGATTATTTACTTTTCTCTTTTATAAAATTAGGGATTAAGAAAGGTGTCTCATTGTTTAGGGTATATGGTTTTTTATTTAGGTGGGGTTGGTGGAGCTGATTTTGTCACTATTCGGCGGGGTTTCGTATGCCTTTAATAGTTATCATCAGAAGGGCCCGGTCGTAATAAGCTGTAATTTTGAAGGAGCAGTTGCTGTAACCACCAACAATTCAAGTAAGACAATTTTGCTTTACTTTTCCGTTTCATCATTCATTTGGGGTTAACATTATCAAGTACATAGTATAATGTTTGGATAAAAGTGTCGTGCTTAGGATTATCTAAAAGTTGTGGCCCCCTAATGGCTGGACTCTTAATCACAGCATCATCCGATTAATTAACCAGTCCAATAAGTTGTTCCGTTATCCCTTTTGCCGCAGTGGGTTAGTTTTGTTAACTTTTTCGAAAGCTGATTTGGTAGTTGTTTAGTTAGTAATAAAGACTTCGAGACATGTTATGTACCTTAAGGAGATATTAAAAAATAGAAGCAAGCTATATGATGTCCCCTAAATATTTAATGTGAACGATGCAGTTGATACCCTGATTCAGATACATGGCCTTACATTAACACATTTGCATCTTGATTTAATTCAGATCATCACAAAAAAGGGTCTTGATGGTTTATGCTCGACTTCTGAGTTGGCGGCTCAGGTTGGTGCAACAGTTAATAACCCTGGAGCACCAAAAGGAAGTCTTGATGAAGCGTATGTACCATCCCGAATTTACTACTGTAACACCAAATTCTTGAAATGAAGTTAGTTATCTTTAACCTTTCAAGTTATTAAATGAATGACACTTTTTCTGGATTAATTAAATCTCCATACAATGTCTTAATTTTTGCTGATTATGAGGTTATTTGAGGCTTTTTCAAGACAAATGTTACCTTTACCTCAATATAATGTTCCCTCATATCATATGCAATTAAAATAATAATATGATTTCATTCTAAATAGAGGGATTTAGGACATTATAAGTACTTGAATACATGTTTGGCATCTTTGAATGTCAAACTTATTTGACCCAATTCATTTTAGTAGCTAATTTTTCTATATGTTACCCATCTGACCCGTTAGCAAGGAGCCAATGAACTACAACCTAAATTGACCCATTTTCATACAAATAGAATAATAGATTGAACTTGACACCTCTATTACAAACCTATCATATGCAGGTTTTATGTGGGAGTTGTGTGGAATGTAAGGGTAGGATTCTATAGGATCACCTCTTCTCCTTTTGGTCCATTTGCTTACCGACCAAATTTAGTATCCAAACACTACCCGTTACGTTAAAGTTCAAATATGGCATGCCCATGTTTTAAATACGTGTTTCACATGATTTATATAAACTTCTGACTGCAACTATTACGTGTAAGGGTTTTTATTGTAGTGAGATTGTAACTGATGAAAATTGTACTTTTGATGTTTTAGGACCAGAGGCTTGCGGATGTATTTGGTCCATTTCAGAAACATTTTGCAGACTTGGTTACTACAGAATCATTGGGTACGCCACCCCCGATTAATCTTTTCTACTCGAAACCCACTGCTCTATAACAGAATTTATTTACATGGGCTAATCATGAAACTTATCAAGGTACGTGACTGATATTAGTTTCATGTTTAGGATTTCGAGTGTATGGCTAAACATGTTAGTATATTATGTTGAGATCCATTTCTGAAATCCTAACCATGTAACTTTTTAAGTTTGTTTATTGAAAGTTCTTGACCAATTTGTGTGAAGATCAGAAGCTATATAATTTACTATGCGAGAATCGATAGTTAAATCAAGAACTCTAAATTAAACAATAAAAAGAGATGTTAACGCTTCAAGAGGATACTAGATATTCAAATAAAATAGTGCATGTGTTTGAATCAAATTGTTGTTTTATTTCTTTAATTGGACTTGGTTTATAAGTAGAGAAGTTAGTTTAAATTATATGTTATATGTTCATATCTTATATGTTATATGTTTGTATCTTGACATCAAAAGACATCTCTTTAAATAACAGAGCATGTAGATAATGCACCTGCTATTCTAAGAGGTTGGTGCAAACTATGCTATTAATGTGAAAAATCCTTTTAAGTTGATGTGTGAGCCACTATGAAGCAAAGGTCAGGAATGTAGGTTATAAACTTCCTATAATAAACTTATATGACTTAAGAGTCTTATTTAATTCATATAGTAGTGCAACAGGGGTAATATGGGTACCATGGATATCAATTCCAACCTATCAACTTTGAAACCGAACATGACACTAAACAAATGACACAGATATACGCTATGCCACCTGTCAAAATTTGGACCCAATTCTGATGTATTGATCCATACCAAAACTGCTTATTATTACCCACCTTTTCTTTTCTTTTTTTCGGAAATGTCCATAACTGAATTTAAAGGCAAATCTGACCATCGTTAACTAATTATAGAACACCTTAATTTAGCAATTAACAATGGGCATCCTCCTAGCTCCTTAACTGATAATAACATGTCTTTATCCACTTAATTTTTTAATTATAGCTTTTTCCTTTTATGCCTAAAGATTATAAATATGAGGTTAGCGTGGAAGTGTTTGCAATAGTAGTACTTTGATTTCAAATGTTCACGAGTTTGTATATATTCAGGTAACCGAGATGAATATGCAGCACACGTATGAGCAACCATTTAAAAATGGATTGCAGGCGGTTTAAAACTGGAATGACAGGATAATATGCAAACAGCTCAAGTGTTTCATTTGGTTGGTGGTTTGCTCAAGTTGGTTCTCTTAATGAGATCCGAAAGGCGCGATTTTAATTGTCTCAAGCCAATTGACTGCTAGAAGGCCCATGGCTGTATTAGAAAGACCAAAATGGACTCGATTGAGTTGACCGAAGAAAAGATTCTATTGACAGTTGCTACAAGTTACTGATGCATTTAATTAAGAGTCGAGCAGCTTGCTAACTTATTGTATTATCACCTTTCAAAAAAAAACTTATTGTATTATCAGAACATTATAAGTTTTTTAATGAGCCAAGCAGCTTTAGTTGTGCCGTATAAGCTATTTTATGGAAGCCGCGATGGATGGGCTTATCTTAAAGAGTTTATATAGCTCAGACGTTGATTAGCTAATTAGCTAACAACCACTAACATCTATTAATCCCTTTTGATTGTTGCAATTTTATTTGAAGCTCTGTCTCAGTTTGCTTAGTTATATTCTCAACAGAATGAAGACATTTGTTAAATACATTGGACTAAAAGAAGATGCCAAATCCAATAGTTGCCCAAAATATAACTACATGGATTAAATCAAATATGAAATGAGTCAAACATAATAGAGACATAGGGAAGCTTGGTGGAGGCCAGCACAGATACACTAATGTATATTGATGTTTAAACAAATTCATGTTTCTTTGGTTTTAGCAGTGAACTTATGGGATGGTTTTGTAACAGGTGGGCTGGTGTTAGTGAAGCAAGCGGAGACTACCCATTCAGTCATCATAAACTAACAGTTCAATTGTATGAAGCCTCAGCAGCCCAGGATAGGAAGTTAGAAGGATTAGTTCACAAGGCTATTTTAGAACTATGGAGACCCGATCCCAGTGATAGAATATAGCAATAAAATCTGGGTGCAAACAACATTCTATAGAACGTTTGGTGCTTTGAGCTGCGATCTTATTGTTTAAGATTTCTTGGGCGTTTGGATCTTTTACAGTCGACCAGATATCAGGGAATCAGATTTGTTGAAGGATGTGGAACTTTCTGTGGAGAGGCTGTAACATTATAGGCCAATGATAGAAGATTTATTGAAAAATTGTGTCGAGATTCAGGAATCGAAAGTTGAGCAAATGGTTGTGTCAAGGAGTAGCTGCACAACTGAGGTTAAAGAAACTGGTGATGAAGATTCACTTGGGGATTTGGTGTCAGAAAGTCATAGCAGCGGTGATAACACTCAGGATGCGAGAAACAAGAAAGGGAAGGGAAACAACAAGGCGAACAAGAGTAAGAAGAAAAAAGGTAATAATAAATGATTGCAATGGCGTCAGCTTTAAATTGTGTGGTTTTCGATTATGTGTGTTTTGGGGAAAAAAAAGTTGCATTATTAGTAGTCTTTTAAAACATCATAGACATTGTCTTGTCTTGTGGGTTTAAGAATCATGGTGCTGTAATATATTTGGTAGACCTTTTAAGAATGGCTATGAAATCAGATCCTGTGAGCCACGTGAAGGTGAACTTGATAGGAGAATCTACTCCAAAAAAGAAACGCCTAGAACAGGTTGCACACCAGGTTGGTAATTACTATTCATTGTATGTCATAGTATATATGCCTTTCAATACATCATTACTAATCAGGCCCTGAATCAGACTAAACCGGAACTAAAGATTTGGAACCATGAACCGGACTGACAGATTTCAGTTCCGTTTTGGTTTGGATACTGTTAATGGATCATGAATTTAAAATTATATTTTCATACTATTTGCAAAAAATTTTACCTAGGGGATGTAGTTTTGACCCATTTACTTATTAATGGGTCAATTTGATTCGATGTAAAGGATGTTCTTATGTTTAAGTCCTTGCCTCAAACAGGTGACACTCTACACTTCCATTCATATTAATTTTGTTTTTATAGTGAATTCTGTAATTCTGTCATTCTTCCAAAGCACTTTTTTCCAAAATATTTTCGTGGAACGACTTCTAAATGATGATTTAGGATAGTACTATTTGAGAGAGCTTGAACCCCTCTGGTTGTTCCCTAATTTTGGAGTTAAGACATAACTAAAAGTTTACTCATTCCTAAGTAATTTAGGAAAATTTAGGAAGTAAGAAGGCGTGTGCATAAAGCTGTTTGGCTGGAATCCAAAAGAGAATTGATTTTTTTTGTTAGTACGCATGTCGATATATAAAGATACTTATTGATATTTGGTAACTATCTCTATTTAGTTTGTTGGAGACAAAGTTGCATATGTATCTCAAAATGAGGAGATGGTGAGAAAGCTAATGCAAGGTGTTACAACACATATAAAGGTGACCGTAGGTTCATCTTTCGGGACTCATGTTTTATTTAATAAAGTGATCAACCTTTTAAGTTACATATTTTTTGCAGAAAAAATCTCAAGCTAGAACAATGTGGTCCTGTACTATTAGTTAGTTTGGGCTATTGGAACTAGAAGCCACTCGTGTAGGCTTAAAAAGTAAGAGGATTACATGCATTTGTTAGGCAAGTTGTGTTTAGATTTTGCAACTTAGTACATGTCAAACTACATGTTCACAAAAGGCACTGCAAATGTAAGTTTTAACCATTTAACCAATGATTTTTGTAAGAGATGGACCAAATAAACATGTTTACATACCTGAGCTATGTTGACCAATGGTAAAGTAGACACATTTAACTCATGACAAAAGTTAGCATACCTGAGCTCTATTGACCAATAGTAAAGTAGAAACAATATGCCAAGTGGTTTATTTTTGAATCTTTGAGTCAATATTTGCTTATATGAAGCGATACCAATTGAAATTCTTGCTGTTTGGATTTGCTTAGTATTATTTTGGTTTTATGTGCATCTCATTCGCATCTTCTGCTGCTAATATGATACTGAAATTTAGTTTGATTATAGTTGTAGAAGATCATTTATGTTTCGGTTGCAGGCTTGCTATGTTCTTTTTTTATTCGTTTTGTTGTTAGTAAAACAATATTTTTGTTGCTCATGTACCTGACACACTTTTTTCCTTAAGAAATAAAACTTGAATCATTCCAAGAAGAAAAACATAACAATGATCATTTACTTTTCAGTTTTTCATGACTTGGCTTTTACTTGATTTTGGTTACAAAAGAATCAAGAGGAATTGGTGAAAGAGTCACTTATACCATGAGCTGTCTGAAGAAGGGGAAACTCTCTCCAAATGTATATAGGAAACATTCTACAACCTGAATCAATGTTAGAATTTATTAGTGTCAAAGTTGACCTCTTCATTAGTGCACGGTTCACTTAGGAGTACAGTTGCATATTATAACCAGGTTGAATGGACCGAAAGCCGTCCAAGTTTATTTTTAATGCATACACACCTGGTACATTGTTCTATAAAAAATCTGGATTTATATTGTAATTTTGTAATGGTATAGTGTATGCATGCTTCAAATATTAATCTTTCTTGATAGGAGTAAATGTAGAAGGCTTTGCATTTCAACCCATTTGACCCGTTTTGACTTGTGCTCTAAATTGTCCCATTTTTTAAACTGTTTTCCAACCTGCCCAAACCATTGATATCTCTAGATCTATCTTACTGATGCCAAAGAAACTAAGAAATAGACCACAACATAAATAGACAACAACAAAATCAACTATATTATTCACAACATCTTTCACATAATAATACGAGTTAATTATTACTAAAGAAACTAACAAATAGACAATAACATGAATACACAACAACATAAGTCTTTTTTTTTATAACTTACTTTTTTCAACGATAATCATAAGTCTACCCCGCCCATCAACCGAACCATGCAAACGATAATCATAAGTGTAGGCCTCCTTCCTTTTAAAAACAACCCATCTATGATTTAGCAAATGCAACATTCATGTAAATAAATTTGTAAACACGAAGGTTTTCAAGCTTTGTATTTTCTCTCATATTCGATAAACGTATATTTTATTCGTAAAGTAGTACATTCTGGAATGAACGATAATCATAACATACTTTTTTCAACGATAATCATAAGTCTACCCCGCCCATCAACCGGACCATGCAAACGATAATCATAAGTAGTACATTCGTAAAGTAGTACATTCAAAGAATAATCACAAGTCATGCCCCTCCAGTGTAACGGGTCAAAGTGCTTTAATGAAATGTGCCGGTTGTCAAGGTTCTGGAATGAAGGTGTCAAACAGGCAACTTGGACCATCTATCATTTAGCAAACGCAACATTCATGTAAATAAGTTTGTAAACATGAAGGTTGTCAAGCTTTATAGTTTCTATCATATTCAATAAACGTATATTTTTTTTTCGTTCTTAATCCATTAAGTATATAATTTAGTATGTTAATATCTTTTTTTTGCTAACTTACTTTTTTCAACGATAATCATAAGTCTACCCCGCCCATCAGACGGACCATGCAAATGATGATCATAAGTGTAGGCCGCCTTCCTTTTAAAGACAACCAAAACAATAACAACAAAAATAAAAACAAACATTTTCCTTACATGACTATACAATATAGCTGATATCAAAGGTATTTCTATACAAACATAAACCAACATATGTTAATTATAACTATACAATATAGCTGATATCTATAAATTATAAAATAAAGTTATAACTATACAAGAAAACTGATATCCTTACATGACTAAGTTAAAATTTACATTAACTCATACTAAATTGTAAATAAATAACAATAGCATAACCATATTTACGTAAATTACAGGTTATGCTGGCCCATCGGGTTTGAGGGTCGTAAGATTTAGTTTTTCCTTCAATCGGAATATTAATAATGTTCACAATAGTCGAGATCACCTCATAAACACTCATTATCACCTTGACACTCATTATCACCTTCTTCTTTGGATACATCTCTAATCGAGTTAATGAAGTTGTACACGTCTATTCCATCTTTCTTATTCATTCATTTAACATTTCATGAACAACCATATCATCTTGGCATTCACAATAATAGTTTGTCCAAGAACTACAAATACACTAATAATGACAATGTAAAACAAAAGAAAACCAAATATAAAGAATATGGACAATTGCTAATCGCTAAATGATCCAAGATTCGCTTTTTATGTCTCTTCATAATTAACAATTATAATAAAGAGCGTGAAAATTACAAAAGAAAAAATTACAAAGCATGAATATAAAGAACGTGGACAATTGCTAATCGCTAAATAATCCGAAATTCATTTTTTATGTGTCTCAGTAGTTAACAATTACAATAAAGAGCGTGTAAATTACAAAAGGAATATTACAAAGCATGCCCGCCCATTAGGTGGGCTTCGACAACTAGTATATATATATATATATATATATATATATATATATATATATATATATATATATATATATATATATATATATATATATATATATATATATATATGGTTAAGAATATGATTGTGAGGTTGCATGCTTGTTTGTTTGTTTACAGAAGAACCCCAATTTTTTTTTTTTAATCGGATTACATAATGTCATTTAATTATGTGTTTAGATATCTAATTTTTTTTTTGGTATATACTATTTTAAACCTTGTGGTAATACTGACTTAGTTCAATAGTATGTTTGGTTATTTGATTTTGGTATTGGATGATTGTTATATTCATTATACAATAAAACCCCAAATAGTTTAATCAACTCTTTGAGACTCATGTGAGTAGTTATTATTTTATCGATGAGAGTATTATAGTTTATTGGCAATTCCATGGTTGCTGTATATAATATTGAACATGTTGGAACTTATATTTTAAAAGAGGTGATTGATAATTATGGTTAATTGTTGGGTTAAGGAGTTATAAGTGTGTTGGTTTTCAGTATTAAAGGCAGATGATAGTTGTATTATATTAAAGTTTGTTGATTTTTAATTTGGATTATTGGGTTTAGGCTTAGCTTGGAAACTTGTGAAATGTTTTAATTTTGTCTTGGACATTCAAGCATAAGTCATGTTAGTGAGGTATTTTATATGATTTTGATGTTCAAGGTAGATGATGAAATAAATATATTTGGTGTATGTTGTATGGCTTTCATATAATTTGGTATTTATAAGGCGACATGTATTTTTTATTTAATTTTTTTTTAATTTTAATTTCACTTATCTTTTGTCATTGTTGGAATAAGAATATGTGTTTTATATAATTTGTTGATTCACTGAAGCTGTTTTTTGCTTTGTCAGGAAGATGGTCTCGCAGTTTATAATTAAGGTTGATTATTTCTTTTACAGGAAAAGTCAAGTATGTATTAATTTAAGTTTAATGCTTATATAGTTTTTTTTTTTTTTTCCTTTTTGTGTAATTTTTTGTTGTTTTTCTTTTTTCATGTTTATAAATTATTTTTAGTTGTTATGTAGACCCTGCCTGTGTGGTTTCATGATCTGTATTATAACGGTCAGAACTGGTTATATTTGATCAACAATAAGCATTTGAAATTTAAGGTCTAGATGGATTGGCTACCCTGTGAACAGTGGCAGCTTTACAGTGATGAATGGAGAACGTTTATTGAGAAAAGTGGGCATGAAGACATTACCTACCTCTATTTCATTAAAGAAAGTGCCAATACATTTTATGTGACTGGCAACAACAGTGAAGGTGTTGAAAGCGGTGGTTACCAGAATTTTAACTCAGAATTGGGTTCATCCAGGTGGTTGGGATTTGTTGGCAATGATGCAATGGAATCGCCGGTAAGTGTAGGTAGTTTTACTAGGTGTATTTTATTTCGAATATAATGTTTAGGCTTGGAGTATTTGTTAATAGTAAAACTGATATATGTATATGTGTATTACAATATTTTTGTAGTTGATTCCTGATGAATTTATTGAGCCTGTGCAAAGGGATGTTTTTACGTTGAAAGTGAATGGGGAAGATAGAGAGGTTATGGTTCGTTGTCCTCTGTATCCTGGATCGACAACAAAGTATTGTTCTGTTTTTCATGGTCCGGGCTGGATGGATTTGGCTGTTCGTTATAATTTGCTTATAGGTCTTAAGGTTGTCTTTACAAATCGCGTGAACAATAGGGCTCGAATGATTATTTTTAAAGAAGATGGGCAGGCATTAACAAATGAAGTTGTGAGGCGAACAGTGTTGGCAAGCAAACAACCGAAACATGTTATTGATAAAAGTTGGTGTTTGTAAATTTATTAATATTGTTCAGTCTGTGAGTATGAAAATTTTTGATTTTTTTATTAATGGGTTTAACATGTTTTGCTTATATTAGATCCTAGGATGGAACAAATTTGCAAATGGAGTGGGCATGGTAAATACCATATGGATGAAGATAAAACTTTCTACAAACCATTACATTGTTATGTTTTTGAACAAAACAGACTGGTAATAGTATTAATTTTTATTATTATTAATTTTTTTAAATTATTTATTTAGTAAATTAAATTATGTATGATTTTGACATGGTTTATACTATATTATTATTATATTTTGATAGACAATCCCTCAAGGTTTTGTAAAGGCACACAGTCTATTTAATTACGAGCATGCTCTCATTCGCCACAAGCCTCATCAATACATAATCGTTCTTTATCAGGAAAAGCACCATGAGGACTTGAGTCGTGATAGTCATGTGTACTTTAAAGGGCCTTGGAGGCAACTTGCAAAAGACTGGGGTTTGAAGCAAAATCAGATGCTCAGGTTTAAATATATCAGGAATGTTGTGGACGACCAAGCTATTGTTTTTTTATGGGGAAAATCCTGTAATGATTCCTATGTTTCATTTTTGCTGAATGTTCTGTTTGGGAATGTTTGTTTAACCAAAAAAACATGTGGAATATCTTACTGAATATTAGTACTTTATTATGTTCATGGTATGTGGTTTTTAGTATAATTAAGTGTGAACTCGTAGTGACTATTGCTATTAGATATGGATCTGTCCGTATCCGTTTTGCTGAATGATGTATATAATGAAACTTATGTATATATGTAGGTTTAGGATTAGCTGAATGTGTATCTAAGTATATTGAATGATGTTTAGTTTGTTTAGTACTTTTATATAAGGATGTATTTTGTATTGAAGGGTTAATGAAGGTATAAATTGATTTATACTGCTAATGGTAGGGTAATATTACTAATCAGACAAGTTAGTATTGCCTATAGTACTTAATACTGTAATATAATTATGATTGCAGGTATTTACTTATTCAGTTAACCTTTAATGTTTAGTATAATTGTTGAGGTTAATAAGTTGTTGTAATTTGTTGCAGACTATTCCATCTTGGTTTGTTTCTGATAACCGTCTCCAAGGATATCAGCATGTGATTTTAAGGATGATGGAATCTGATCGTCGTGTTGTTATGAAGCTTGAACAGTAGCAATGACACATTTGTTTTCACTATTGTTATAATGCTTTCGATTATCATTAGTATATGTATAATGTAAACCTATGATTAAATTAGTTCTAAAATTAGAAGTTTATACATTGTTACTATTATCATTATATGCTAATATAGTGTTGTTATATTATACATAATGTCTGAATTGAGAGAATTCCATAAATGATTGTTTGGTTTTGGAGGTTCAATTTGTTATAATCATAACAATATTTATGGCTGTGATTGTTGGTCATTTTAATATACATTGCCTCCTCTTATAGCTCAACTTCGTAACTATGTTTTTTAATTGTGTATTACACGTAAATTTTAAAAAAACTTTATAAAACTATATGAATCGTATTATGAACTACTTATATACTTTTGAATTTTGTGTTACTAAAAAGTAGTAACAGTACTAAGTTTAAAGAAGTAGTACTAAGTTAAAATTTAGTACCTTTATTATGAGTTTAAATGAGCAGTACTAACGTGAAAGTTAGTACTGCTGGAATATAATTGTTATAGCATGTATAATTAGGCTTCCAGATATAATTAAAAATTGGTTGTGTACAAATTTTCATCAGCAACTAAGGAATTATATTATAGCATACTTGATTGTTTAATTTTTTTTAATAATGTAATGTTTCAACCTCTTTGTCTAGGAAACCATTATTGAAATACTTGATTGTATGAACATATTCAGTGACCTTTTCAGCTCGATAAATATGATGAGTAAAAAATTGGTGTTAACCTATCTTTAATATAGCTTTAATAAACATCAAAAAGAACATCTTAACCACTAAGGTTAACATGAACATAGCTTTAATAAGCATCTAACTATGGCATAATACTATCAAACCCAATATGTAAATCAAAAAAGATGTTGCAATGCTAATCGGTGAGTTGTTAGTTCAAGATCAGATTTATAGATTGTTAAAGAATTAAATGTTGTGAATACCCCAACATTTTTGGAAGAGATGTTGCTGAGTTTCCAAGATTTGATAGAAGGTTAATGGAGAAGGAGATGGTCAGTCGAGTAATTATGATGGGATGGGATACAGGGATAGGTTTTTTGCATGTTTAATTGTTAACAAAAGTCCAAAAACCGATTTATCGTTGACTTGTTTGGACCTTTTATATTTATTTATTTATTCTTTACAATATTGTTATTTAAAAAAAAAGTTAAGTATTCATATAAATTTCCATTATAACTTGAGTGCCTAAATGTATACTTACAAATAACTGCCCAAGATATAATAGAACCTCATACTAAGGCCAACACGTACCTCTCATGCACATCACGTTTTATAAAGTAGTTTCAAGTTTACTATTTCATCTATGTGGGACATCATGTAGTTATTCACATCAAGCTTATAAACTCGATAATGTTGTACAACATTTTGTTTTCGGTTTTATTTTTTTGTCACTTTTATTGTGTATTTTATAAAATACACCTGAAGCCCACATATTTATGATCATTGCATATAAATAAGTAAGTTCGTTATAAATTATAAAGTTGTAGAGCATGTGAGAGTCTATCACGTTGCATTAGATTTTGAATAAAGCTTATGTATACACAACATCTTTAGTTGATTTACTGTAGCTTCCATCTGCGTCACAACATAAGATTTTCATTGGCTTGTTTGGTCCTTTTTTTATATATTTATTTATTTATCTAATTATTTTTTAATTTATGTTTTACAATATTGTTATTTAAAATAAAAAAGTTGAGCGGCTAAATGTATAATTACAAATAACCGCCCAAGATATCATGGAACCTCATACTAAGGCCAACACGTGCCTCTCATGCACATCACGTTTTATAAGTTAGCATCAAGTTTACTATTTCATCTATGTGGGACATCATGTATTTATTTACATCAAGCTTATAAACTCATTAATGTTAACCATGTTAACTTATGTTAACAATTAACATATTGGATTTGGTAGAAATTTACAACATGAATGATTGGATACTTTACATACTTATATTTGTAGTGCATGTTGTATTTATGTTTTAAATTTTGAAAAGAAGATAAATTGTGTTGTGACTAACAAAACAACATAGATTTATAGAGTTACTTTGAAAAAGATAATGTGAACCATAGCAAATGTTTGTTACAGATGAAGTGAAAAATTTACTGCTTTCAGGGGGTCATTTAAGCCCTAAATCGTATTTATTTGATCAAATATTGCCCTAAATCGTTCCTTTTGTCATTTTAGGTACTTTGGAGAAGAAATCTGGAAAAGGAAGCATTTTGGACGTTTTTGGAGCATAAAAGTGAAGAAAATGACAAAGTCTCAAAAATATGCTGGAAAGTACATTTGACGGCGTCAAGCTCTATTGTGACGCCGTCAGCCCTTGATAAGCCAGAGAAATTTTGGAAGATTAAAGGGGGACGGCGTCAAGAAGGTCGTCAAGCCTTGATAAGCCAGGGATGATTTTGGAGGATTAAAGAGGGACGGCGTCAGGAAGACCATCCGGGAACCCTAGCCACGGCGAGGTGACGGCGTCAAGATCTATAACGTGACGCCGTCAGCTACTAAGTTCTATATATAGTTTTGCAATTTTTTGTCATTAGTGTGCAACTTTGTGAGGAGAAAACCCTAAGACGAATTTTTGCCATTTTTAAGGGTTTTCATACTCCTGGATCTCCCATGTTTAATTGAAGATAAGTAATCACTTAATCAATCAATATGTCTATGTGTTGTTTGATTATATCTTGTTCTTGTCTTTTGATTAACATGCTAGGCTAGATTTATCTTGTGTTTGCTTAGATCTAATGAAACCTAACTATTGATTATTAGTTGTTAGTGTGTTATTAATTGTATTGGATGATTGTTTATCGATGTTAGGCTTAAGAAAACTGGCTAACCTCCTATACGGTAATTTGCTTGAACGTCTTAAGAAACATGAACCAATGCGTACTAGGTTTATATGGTTGTATTTAATGCATGAGCGAATTCTAGTGATCCCATGTTAGGAGCTTCTTAGCAGGCTCGACATAGGAGTGAAGTAGGAGCTTGTAGAGTTGGGGAAGTACGTATGCCACCCCACGATTGGTATTAAGGAATACACCCGTCATCCACGCAATTAATACACACTAATCAACCGGTAAAAGATAGTTAGGGAGTAAGGAAATCTAAGTAAACACATTTCTCTCCATATAAGTTTCACAACCTTTTCATTTTCAGTTATTTTATTTTATTTGCATTTGTAGTTATTTGGGTTAGTTGACTAGCAACTAATTCCGCCCACTCTTTCAAACCCGAGATTTTACTTGCTATCATAAAAATATAAAAATACAAAAAAGAATCTTCCCTCACCCTTAGACCTATTAGAGTAGTTTTTCAATCCTAACGACACTATTCCCCTAGAGAACGATCAATCCCCCGGTACTTGCCACTTCACTATACTACATCGGTCAGGTACACTGCCTGGTGGGGATTGTAAGCCTCTTGAGATCCCTCGAGAGGTAAAACCTGTTGTAAGGTCGCAAAACCACGCATCAAGTTTTTGGCGCCGCTGCCGGGGAATAGTTATTGTTTAGGTTGAATTTTTATTTTATTAGGTCTACTCACTAGATTCCTTTCTAGTGAGATTTTTATTTTATTTTTCTAAATTTTCTTTAGTCTATCTTTTTTTCTTCGTTTCTTTGTTCGTAACCATTACCATCCGACATCATGGAAGGTGGTAATATCCTTGATCCCAACAACCCACCACCACAACAACACCCACCTCCTAGAGCCCGTACCTTAGGAGACTACTCCCGTCCTAGCCACCATGGCTATCGAAACACCATTGAGCTCACTCAAGGAGCCAATGTCACTCCCTTGCGATCCGACACCATCCGGTTGGTGCAAAGCGGATGCGCATTCCATGGACTTCGTTCCGAAGATCCTAATCAACATCTCAAGGACTTTCTCAAAATTGTTGATTCTATAGACCTTGATGTTGCCACTCGAGAGACGACCCGACTGCGTCTCTTTCAATTCTCTCTGCGGGACCAAGCTAGTCAATGGCTAGAGCGTCTACCCGCAGGATCCATCACCTCTTGGGATGATCTCACCACTCGTTTCCTTGCTCAGTTTTTCCCACCAGGAAGAACTACCAAGCTAAGGAATGATATCTTGATGTTCCAACAACGTCAAGGCGAAACCCTCTACGAGGCATGGACTCGATTCAAGGACTTACTCCAAAAAGTCCCTCACCATGGCATGGATCCTTGGCTACAAATCCAACTATTTTATGATGGCGTAAACCATCAAACTAGAAGAACCATAGATTACGCTGCCAATGGAAGGCTGAGCAGGCTCAGTGTCGATAAGTGCTGGGAAGTCATTGAGGACTTAGCACAGTACGAAGAAGAAGAATGGAAAGACTCAACGTTCTCGGAAGAAGGGATTTTAAATTGCATGAGTGCAACCCAAGAACAGCTGTTCGAAAACATAAAAGGCAGGTTGAGAGATTAATGAAAGCCGAGACACCTACGGCTGATGAAAATCCCGATGAGTGTGTGAACACAATTGGTAAACATACGTTTCATCAATTCTCACGACAAGATGAATTTGAAGGGATAATGCTAACTTTCGTGAACAACCAAGAGAGACGGATCCAGGAATTAGAGACTCACTTGAAAAACACCCAAGATATGTTCATGGAACTAGCAGAAAAGTTTATCGCGAGAATAAAGGAGAAAATTAGGGAAGAAGCTTCACACAAAAAGATCGAGAAGATCTTTGAACTCCCGGTCCCTAATGAACCATACAACGAATGGGATGATGAAACCCCTCTCCCTGAGCCTTCACCTTTAAAACCCTACTATCCATTTGGATCCCCTCGCGAGAAAAAGAATTCTCGAGATCATAGCATTTTCGTGGGAAGCATGGTTGTCACGCTCCCTAACTTTCATGAAGCTAGGAAACGATCTTTTGGCTTTAAGCCAGGTGTGAGAAGAACTCAATTAAAGCACACCCTCATTTCGAAAAACCCCTGGAAAAGTTCCCCTCACTCCCTGAATACCTGCCGTGATGGAAATTGGAACCTGAATGAGACGTCAACCGACCCTTTCCAACATTTTACTACATCCCGTGACAGTAACAAAACATTTGACCCAGGAGGAACTTGTTAACGAGACTAGCTATCAGGGTTATTGACCCTGACAAGCTGCTCACTTAAAATACAAGGGGCTCATCTGTAAACTGGCACAAAGTGGTAAATTACGCTGGTCTGACGGCGTCAGACTATGAACGTGACGCCGTCACCCCGTCTGCACAACAATAATAACCTTATTTCCATCACTTTCATCACAAACCCCACAAACCATATCCACTCCAACCCCACCTACGAATCTCCAAGGTCCAATTCACCAACTTCCGTTACCAATCTCCACGTGGTAAGTAATTTTTATTCATTCTTTTCGCTTCAATTACTCATAGGATTCTTAAATTTCGAAAACCCCCAACTCATGAAACCCTAGGATTGATTCATGCCTAGAACTCATAATGTCCTTTAATTAGTGTTATTTAGCAATGATTAAAGCATTTGATGATTGGCAATCAAATGGGTCTATTCACTAATTGGGTGGCCACGAATTTGAACCATAACCTATGATCCAATCACCCATTTTGCTGTAAAAAGGGGCGTTTGGTTTATGAACTTGAAGTTTGGATATTGATTTTTCCCTCGTAATTTTGAATTTAAATTTGGTCGAACCTGACGGCGTCACCTCGCAAATGGTGACGGCGTCAGACTTGTCTGATGCTCAACCAATTCTTTGATTCACAAATTAACCCTTTTTGTTCCTCCTTGCTTTGTTGCAGAAAATGAGTAAGCGTCAACGACCTAGCAGAGGGAGTTCCTCTAGATCCCAACAAGAGAACTTTGGCGACACGGTCCTCAGTTGGGGTGTCTTCAATAACGATGCTGCCACAACCAAATACACCCAATTGCTACAACACAAAGTTGAAAATGGGGCCGTGGTAGATTGGAACTTTTTGAGGAATGAAGGTCTTGAGCAAACCTTTCTCCAAAGCTTTCAAACTGATGAATTCACCGGCCCTCAGTGGGAAAACCTGTTTAGAACTCAAGAGCCGGTCTATGACGAATTGGTACGTGAATTCTTTGCCACTTTTCACTTTGACATGGCCGAGGCAAGGACCGATGTGGCCAGAACCACAATCTATTTTAGGCTGGGGGTGAGCTTAGGACATGCTCGGTTACAGAGTTTGGATGGAGACTAGGGTTGTACAGTCAGCATGAAACCACTCAAGCAGGGTTCATGACTAGGTTGTTGCATGGAGAGAAAATGAGGAATGATTTTAGATGTTCCATGTTCTGGCCGACTATTGGAGATGGTGTGTACACCTCGACTACTGTGGCATCTCAAATCAGGGAACCTAGGGTTAGGTTGACCCATAGACGTCTCACCTACAGCTTGACAGGGCGCCACAGCTCTCACCACCGCGTCACTGCTTCAGACCTCTTTTATTTGTACACCATTTACTCAGATGAGGTTTACTGCAACATCCCATTTTGGGTAGCTAGCTTTCTGAATGGTGGAGTTGGGGAAAGGGAAGGAGATAGGATTTATGGTGGGATGTTTGTCACCCGGCTGGCCCGATCCTATGGAGTCCTCAGGCCCGAGGTCATGAGGTATTTGAGTGGTGGTGATGCATGCAGGACAGTGAAGGTTAGGTCCCTGAAGCAGATGGAGGTTGTTATAGAGATGGATGATGGGACCTTTATGTGGTATAATCCAGACGGAGCTGAGAATGGTGGTGGTGGGGATGATGAGGAGGAGGAGCATCAGCAATAGCAACATGGGGGTTATGAGGCTAGTACGGCAGATTACTACCGGCACATGAGCAGAGGGGATTGGCAGGCTCACCAGGGGACCTGGATGGGCCAGGTTGATACTTGGAGAACCCGGGTTGACGAGAGGTTCGACTGGATGTATGATCACACTATTCGACAGATGCAGCATTTATCTACGCGTGATCAGTTGGACCCACACCTGCAGATTGACCCTTTCCCTGGACATGAGCAGGACTACCCACCATATGGGTACTACGGGCACCTCCCTCCAAACTACGACTATCGCCATGGTCCCCCACCCCAGTGATGATTTGATTTGATGTTATGATGTTTGTTGGGAATTCTGCTAAGGAAGAATTCTGCTGATGGTTACTGCTGAAGGGTTGGATTCTGCTGAAGAATGTTTCTGCGGAAGTAGAGATTCTGCGTAGTATGTTTCTGCTGATGGATAGTTTACGCGTATTTTGTTATTAGTTAGGATATGCATGAGTTTATTTAGGAAGTGATAATGCATATCTTGTTTAGTTTTTAGAATATACGTTTCTTGTGAAACGGTTTAGGGTTTCTAGTGAAACCTAGTTAGGGTTCCTTATCTATAAAAGGAACACGTTATTATGTAATATGTACGAGTTAAGAAAAAAACAAGTTTTAGTTTAATAAACGATCCATAGAGGATCAAAGTGTTCTTAGTTATTTGTGTTCTTGCTTGTGTTTATTTCCGCTTTAAAATACAAGTGTTAGAGACTTTCTATTAGTGTGTTTGTGATTACATAAACATTACTAACGATCCAAGAGTGCTCAAAGATCTATCAAGGTCTATAGATTCAACAATGTTTAAACAATTTAATCTATGGTTGTATGTTTTGGAACAATTTGGGCTGTAATAGTTTAGGATTAGGCATCTTTTGGCCTTTGAACTCTTGTGACACTTGGTTTTCTTTATTGCATGTTGGCTTTATTTGTTTGTTTGTTTATTTATTTGTTTGTTTGATTTCATTTGCTTCCGTATGTATGTTTAATTTTTATTATTATTGATTCATGTTCAAAACTAAATTGTGAAAATGTTTTATCTTGTTTTTAACTTCGTCTTAACTACATATAAAGGTATTTTTCAAAAGTTAAGTGTAAGGGAAATCCAAATCGGTTTATTAGAACACAAATGAACATGAATCGTAATAATATTAAATTAACATACATATTAGTAATAGTTTGAGTCAAATGCTTGTATCGAGTCATAATGATCTTTTGCAGGATTTCCAGGAAGTAAGGTAGAGGTTTTTCCAGAAATTTTCCGGAAACTTAACATGAGAATTCTGTCAGATCATTTCTGACGGCGTCAGGCCTTACAACCTGACGGCGTCAGGTTTTAATTTTCTGAAATTTTTGAAAGTTTTGTTTTCATAAAAAGTTTTTATTAAATCTCTAACTTATAAACTCCAGGAATCTGCAAAATTATCATTCCACAAGCATTATATCCTTATATAGAATTTATCCCGCCGATGTTATGCAGGTTTTCGTGTTTGTTTTCTCAGGTTTAACAGGTTATTTTGGACAAGGAGATGTATGTGGAATCTAGCTTTTGGCGATGCTTTAGTCTTGAAGCTTCTACATTCTCTTGGAAGAAGATCTAACCATGTTACCTCTTTATCCACCAAACGAATCAGGGGAGTATTTGATTTCATTCTTTTACCTTATTTACTTTTGCATCTTGTTATTTGAACATTGGGGACAATGTTCATCTTAAGTGTAAGGGGGGTAAAGTACGATACTTTAGAGAATGCCATTACGCTTGATTTTTCGTTTGTTTGATGGTAGATGTGTAATAAAACTGAGATAAATACCTGTTAGGGCAATTTTAGTGCCAAATTTAAAATTTTTTACAACATATAGGAGTGAAACTTTGATCTTAATGAGCGTCTCATGGATAGGAGTTATATGACTAGCACAAAACCGTACCACTAAAAAAATTTTCCACCCCCAAATATGTGAGGTTCGCCCCTAGAATTGGTAGGAAAAGCATTTATGCTATGATGTGTGTACCGGTAGCACTTAGATTCTAGAACTTGCGTTAGGACCATTCCGAGGCCACAAGTGAGACTACATTTGTGTAGTTAGATTTACTACATGATAAGAGGCATTAGGATTAACCCATTGTTTTACACCTGTGTTTTTTTTATAATTACGTTGGCTACATTGGTCAAGTAATTCTCCCACACCATTTGCGTTGTACTCATTTTTAGTACACGATACCCCTAGTACACCCCTCAGAGCCTATCTTTTCGTTTCGACCTTTAAGCATTTTACTTAAAGGAAGAATTTGTTACACCCCACTTAAATGTACACCCAAATCGCCTTAGCCTACCTTGTATGCACTCATTTTTAGTGCATTATTGTGACAACATTTGTTTAAACCCCAAGTTAATTATCTAATTGATTACATGGTTGCTAAGTCGAGTCATATCCTTGTACATATTGTTTTGGGACGATTGGGACTCATGGGTAAAGTACTAGTGTAATGGAGTAATGGGGAAGAACAACATTATTACCCCCATATGTGCTAAATATTTTAAAAGTACTCCAAGTGTTTCGATTATCTTAATTCGAGTCATTAGAATAGTAATTGTAAAGTTATGTAAAAGTTCAAGTGTAAGGGGAATGCAACGCCCCTATGATGTATTATTTTGGATGGTAGGGCAAGAGTGTATGAAAATAATAATAATAATAATAATAATAATAATAATAATAATAATAATAATAATAATAATAATAATAATAATAATAATAATAATAATAATAATAATAAAATAAAAATAATAACAATCAAGAAAAATACAAAAAAATGAGAAAAAGAAAAGTAGAAAAAACATACGGACTACCATCCCGTTTCATTTTATGTTTTTGTTATTTTGTTTTTAGCTTAAGTCGAGTCTAGTCTTGGCTTAGCAACGCCATATTGTACATGTAATTAATCAAGATCTTTAACTCGCCACCAGTAAAATATCCCTTATCCAACAAAACCGTGTTTATCATATCCCTACACCTCACGTTATAACCCATTTAAAAGCCCTCTTTGATAGTTTATCTTAGGTGCTTACGCCTAGTGGAGAAGGTTTTCGATCCTTTCCCAAGCCTATGGTAATCTATTTGCTATGACAGGTAGTGAGAGATATTATCCATTTTCATTTATGACATTTATTTTGATGACACCTGAGAGATGTGAGTATCTAAACACTACTTGTGAGGTGCTAGTTTGTAATCTCCGTGCTTATTATGATTAAAGTGGAACGACTATTTGTTGTAATTACTTTTATATTAGCATTAAATGACCCCTAACTTGTATTTTGATTAGAATAAAAGCGCATTTGCTTGAGGACAAGCAAATCTCAAGTGTAAGGGTATTTGATGAAGCGAAAAGTGTACCGCTTTTAGGGGGTCATTTAAGCCCTAAATCGTATTTATTTGATCAAATATTGCCCTAAATCGTTCCTTTTGTCATTTTAGGTACTTTGGAGAAGAAATCTGGAAAAGGAAGCATTTTGGACGTTTTTGGAGCATAAAAGTGAAGAAAACGACAAAGTCTCAAAAATATGTTGGAAAGTACATTTGACGGCGTCAAGCTCTATTGTGACGCCGTCAGCCCTTGATAAGCCAGAGAAATTTTGGAAGATTAAAGGGGGACGGCGTCAAGAAGGTCGTCAAGCCTTGATAAGCCAGGGATGATTTTGGAGGATTAAAGAGGGACGGCGTCAGGAAGACCATCCGGGAACCCTAGACACGGCGAGGTGACGGCGTCAAGATCTACAACGTGACGCCGTCAGCCCCTAAATTCTATATATAGTTTTGCAATTTTTTGTCATTAGTGTGCAACTTTGTGAGGAGAAACCCTAAGACGAATTTCTGCCATTTTTAAGGGTTTTCATACCCTTGGATCTCCCATGTTTAATTGAAGATAAGTAATCACTTAATCAATCAATATGTCTATGTGTTGTTTGATTATATCTTGTTCTTGTCTTTTGATTAACATGCTAGGCTAGATTTATCTTGTGTTTGCTTAGATCTAATGAAACCTAACTATTGATTATTAGTTGTTAGTGTGTTATTAATTGTATTGGATGATTGTTTATCGATGTTAGGCTTAAGAAAACTGGCTAACCTCCTATACGGTAATTTGCTTGAACGTCTTAAGAAACATGAACCAATGTGTACTAGGTTTATATGGTTGTATTTAATGCATGAGTGAATTCTAGTGATCCCATGTTAGGAGCTTCTTAGCTGGCTCGACATAGGAGTGAAGTAGGAGCTTGTAGAGGTGGGGAAGTACGTACGCCACCCCACGATTGGTATTAAGGAATACACCCGTCATTCACGCAATTAATACACACTAATCAACCGGTAAAAGATAGTTAGGGAGTAAGGAAATCTAAGTAAACACATTTCTCTCCATATAAGTTTCACAACCTTTTCATTTTCAGTTATTTTATTTTATTTGCATTTGTAGTTATTTGGGTTAGTTGACTAGCAACTAATTCCGCCCACTCTTTCAAACCCGAGATTTTACTTGCTTTCATAAAAATATAAAAATACAAAAAAGAATCTTCCCTCACCCTTAGACCTATTAGAGTAGTTTTTCAATCCTAACGACACTATTCCTCTAGAGAACGATCAATCCCCCGGTACTTGCCACTTCACTATACTACATCGGTCAGGTACACTGCCTGGTGGGGATTGCAAGCCTCTTGAGATCCCTCGAGAGGTAAAACCTGTTGTAAGGTCGCAAAACCACGCATCAAAATGTTTGTTACATATTTTTTTGTAACTTTATCTTTTAAGTTTTTTAAAAAATAACACAAAACAAAATTGCACACACAATGGTTAAGTGCTTAACATATTATGATATACATTTAAAGTTTATAAGATGTTATATTATCATAATATTAAGTGAAAAATACTTCAAAGTGCAACCAAACCAAGAACAGTAAAATGGTTACATAGACATAGTCACTCAAGTGCAAATTGAATACAAAAAACAGAGTTAGCTTCTTCATAACTCTACCATCAAATCACATATTAATAAACTCTTTCCTCTTCGGTTTGTGTGATATCAAACCTCTAATCCCTCATCTTCATAGATTCTGAACCGATATCATAAAAAACCAATAAATCAAACACCAAATTAAGGTAAACATTATACTTTAAATCCATAAATGTTGATTGCATTAGATGAATATCATTCTGTTTGGCATTTGTTTCGTTCTATAAAATACACATAAAGGCCACATTTTTATGATCATTGCATATAAATAAGTAACATCCTTATAAATTATATTGGCTGAGGGTGCAATTTAATTCAAAGATTGTTTCTTGAAGATGAAAGTAAAAATCTATCAAAAAAAGAACCATGTATTGTATGCAAAATAATTAGATGTCTAACATTTTGCATTTCTTTTCTATAATACAAATTATTTTTTAGCTGCTTATATGAAATAAGTTGAGTGTACAAATGAATGGTAAAAAAATAGGTTAACAAATTTTGTTATAAAATGTAAAAATGATACACACATTAGATAGTCACTTTGGATATTTTATTAAAAAAAGTTAATAAATATTTGTTACACATGATACCCAAATTCTACTTTAGTTGTAGTAATACATATAATCATTACATTTCCAACTTGTGTGTGGGTTATTGTGAAATTACATTATCTATAAAACATCATTGTTGCTAAAAACGTTTAACAGTACTAATTTTAAATGAGCAGTACTAACTTCGAAATTAGTACTGCTGGTTATGTTTGGCTTATTTATGTCTAAATGTGTTTAAGGAAACATGTAATATGTGATTCCTATTTGATTTGTAATATGTGGGTTGTGAAATACATATAATTTATTTCTTAAATAGCTAATTCTAAAGTGATTCTAGTACTTTTAAACAAATGTATTTTTGTTACATGAGTATAGATTTCATAGGATCTTGTTAAGTTCTTAAGAAAATGTATGTTTTCCATATTCTGGACACTCGAAATGTTATGAATGCGTTAGGTAATGGTAGATGGTTTGTTTTTTTAGGTAGTAATTATAAATAATCTCGACACATTTATGTTGTTTAATGCGAAGTGGAATATGTTTTTATCTCTAACGGGACACATCATATAAAGATTAGCTAAAAGGGACATATATATTTTATTCTGCTTATGAATTACTAATGCAAATACCCTTGCGACCTCTGAAATTGTTTTCATAAAAAATTGAAAGTTTGATTTCGGTTATTATATAGGAATATTATTTGTTATACATTGTTTTTTGGATCGTATATTAAGTAATGAGTTTAAGTGTTTTTAATTGCTCTACATTGTTTTAGGAAGTTATGCTGATTGAATTTGTGGTGCGTCCAAACAGAGACACGTATCCAGAGTTGCTTGTACTGCCTCAAGTTTTCTCTGACAATGCGTTTAATGGGAATAGGCATTTATATTTAACTGGTATTGAAAGGAAACGGGAAAAGGTTAGGATAGTTGCCCCATTAGGAGGACCAATTAAGATTAAGGGTAATAAATGGGTGGAGTTTGTTAATGAAAACATGTATATAGATGTTCACATGCTACAATTTGTCCAAGAAGGAGATGATTCGTTTTACGTAACTGGTTACGACTCTAACGGGATTGAAGTTGGTGGATATGTTGGTGTAATGGGCCGTCATTTAAGGTTTTAGAGCTACAGGTTGCCATACCCTCATGTTCCTCACGTATTATTTGTAACATAATTTAAGAAGGGCATAACTTTACATATGTTTGTTTTGAAATGTGTGAAATTAAAAATCGGGTATTATTGATGATTATATTGTTGGTTTCAGGATTTGCCTGTCAATTTTTTGGCTGGGGTAGGCTTGGAAGCTACCATTGCTATTATTGTTCAAGGAAATGAGTTTGATGTCGATGTTAATCTTGTGCATCAAGGAGGTGATGTAAATAATGTTGTATATGTTATGGACGAAGTTATGTTGTTTACTGCTGTTCAAGATTTTGATATTGATTTTGGGGATGTTATTGTTTTCATGAAAGTGGCGAATGATAGGGTCAATCTAATGTCATATAATGTTGATGGAAGTGCAAAGACAGGTGTTATGTTTTTGGGTGCGACTCGTTGTATTACACCAACAAATGTTAGATCCTGAAGATGAAGGTTAGATATGGTGTTGTTACCATATATTTTGTTTGTTGTGTAGCAATATGAAAGTGATATTGATTGTTTTCCTTATTTGTATAGTATATTTTGTATAAAAAGGTCTGGTTATTTATTTTTTTTAATAGCGGATAAGCGGATGCAACACATCTGTCAATGGGCTGGTCATCAAGAGCATTTTGGTGAAAGGACTGATGTGTTCTACAAAAAGGTCTTCTGATATTCTTTCCTTTTCGAGACTTGTAAGTATCAGTTTTGTATTGTGGTTATTTATATTGAGGTTTTAGTTGAATGATGGATGAGATCAAGTTGATATCGTTTAACGACAGGCAATACCAGCTGAATTTCTGGACAAACATCCACTGCACATTTTCAAAAAAGGTCTGTTTAAGCATGATGACGTTGAGCACATAATGAAAATCAGGATGTATTTTCATAGAGAAAACCCATAACGGGTCAATCATGTTAATTCAATTGGTGAGTGGAGAAATTTCTTTCAAGTATGTAGATTTGAATATGGAAAGATGATAAGGTTTAAAATGATGTTTATCCTTACTGATTTGAATGGGGCAGTTCGTGAGGATTAACCGGTGTTTCATGTTTGTTAGTACTTAATAGATGAACTGTGTATGTTCTATGTTGGGGATTTTTATGGTAGGTTTGTTATGTTGATAATATGGCCGTTAGTCAGTTTAAACCTCTTTTGTCAATATTTTTGTATATTTTGGTATTTGTTTATGTCATGTTACAAAACTCATTGGTATTAGGTATTGTATGGCATGACATAAAACTTATATGTAAGGTTAGTTTAATATAACGTTTAGGAAATTCTGATAATTGTTGCGTACTATTATCATTTATATTATTGCAATGTTAAGTTTAACTATATATAGTTAATCAACAACCATACATTATATGTGTAGTTAGCCCATACCCATTTTAGTTTTGGTTGACTTTTTATAGTCAAACACAACCATTTATGTCAGAATGTAACCATAATCTGTTTGTTGGGTTTTATATAATCAATCAAACATCAACACAAATGTCCATGTCTTTATATAGTCAAACATCAACCATGCATAGTGTTTATTGTTTTGCAACATGTTATGTATGATGTTTTTGACTAAATATGTGCTAGATAAGAATGATAATAAAACTTGTGTACTCCTTTCATATACTAACTTGACCACCACTATGTTTAATAGCATACCATTTGGGATTTTGTATTGTTTACAATTATAAGTACCACTATGTGAACTGGACCACCACATGTTGGTTTCTTATGGTTTAATAACTCTTGTAGTTTAGATTTTATGTAATGTTGGTTACCGCATTTTTTCGATTCTAAGTACTGAATATGTAATATAAAATACCACAACATAAGGTTACATAAGATTACATGTATCACATTCATCCATTAACAGTCATACCTAATTCCATTGATTACACAAAATAACTGAACGATGGCAGATGCACAAAATTGCAACACATTTTGCAAACCATTCCAACTCAGTTATACCAAGTAATCAAGAAGTATCCTAAGATGATTTTACCAAGTACCATTATACATAACATAGTTTTACCACTAAACTAAATTGGCATATGTACAAAAGTGCGTAACATGTGGCATGCCAATATAAGTCAAAACTAACAACTATTGTAATTTAGGGTGTTGAAGTAAAACAGTATGCCAAATGCAATTCATCATAAGAGTAAATTTCAAAGTCTTCATAATCAATGTCGTCTTCGGCTTGATCAACATCAAATTCTTCTTTCTTTCCTTTTGATTTCCTAAATGCACCAACTTCTTTCAAAAGTTTCTTAGCAGCCTGTCTTTCTTTTTTCAACTTTTCATCTCTTTCCTCTTTTTGTTGCCAGTTTCTTATTTTCTGGGCTGATTGCACAGCCATTCATAAACGGAACTTATGGTTTCCGATTCATTATCATTTTCAAAACCTATAAATTAGACATAGTGGATAGATATCATATCAGTTTAATGAGGTCGTTTTTAACCTTAATTACACAATGCTAACAATATACCTTCAGATGTTGCATCTCATTCAAATCCCTTTGCAAGCTGTTGATTTTCAGTGCCTAACACTTCTTTTTCATCCTGTTTGGGTTGCTTGCTACAAAAATATCAAACATATTCAGTTGATAAATATATATGATAACATATACTGTAAAGAATTTAACATACTTTGGTTTATCTTGTTGAGTGTCTTCAATATCTGCAACTTCTAGTGTTACACCCCGTGCCCGCTTAGACCAAAATTTAAAACTTTTTACACGGAAACGACTCACTTTTACGGACACCTGCTTACTCTTTTGACCACTGACAAAAATCTATAAACTTTCAGACCTTGAAACTATTTTTATATGAAAGTAGACTCAATTACCTTCAAAACGATAGGTGGCACGACCCATTTTGACTTACGGATTAAAAGATATGATTTTTCGAAAACTGCCAAAAATCTGCATAGTCGACTCTGACAGCGTCAAGCCTTGATAGGCCAGACGAATTTTTGGAGTTTAAAGGGTGACGACGTCAAGAAGGCCATCAAGAACAAAACTCAGAGCCTTGATAGGCCAGAGAATTTTTGGAGTTTAAAGGGTGACGGCGTCAAGAAGGCCATCAAGAACAAAACTGCAATTTCACCACTAAAACCCATTTTGACCCATTTCATGACAAAACCACTTATACCACTTCCGTTTTACACCAAACTTGACCAACTTCATTATATTTACATAACAAACATGTTCCAATGACGCTTAACCCGTTTACAATCTAAAATGGGTATGTTCACACATAAACCAAACACCCCTTTAACTTTTAATATAAACACCTAAAACACTCTCGACACATCATTAGACCACCAAACCATTACACGACTTTGACACACATTATAGGACTCATAAAAGAGACTCTCGGGGGTACAACATTGACTCGAGCTCGGTATTCTACCTAGCTCCTATGCTTATTATCTCCCAAATCCGCTTCCAAATCCCTATGCTATAATCCAAGCCAAGTTATCCTCATCGCCATTAACCTACAAAACGTTGACAACTAAAAGAATAAGCTTACGCTTAGTAAGTAAAACGATAATCACATAACATCATACTTCAAATCAAACACATAAGCATCACATATCTCCAAACACTTACTTAGCTACTCCACTCTCTAATTCTTGCATAATCACCTAACATCAACTTACCATCACAACCAAATTCACCACTTAGATCCTATTCATCCTAGCATATAAGCATATATCCAACCTCTTATCACTAATCACAAACATACATAATACATACATGTTAGACATCCATATAATACATGCCATCATCATTTTACTTACCTTGGTCCAAGCTAAACAACATCAAGAACATCATCAACAATACAATCTTCCATCATCATCATCATCCTTCATAACTAATCAAGACCTAATAACATAATAATCAAATACATAAACAGGGGTTAACAAAACCCATTAAACAAAATCATCTTTCTTACCAAATCATCATATGATCACACCTAGATCATATGATGATATCCCACTTTCCTACTCATCTACAACTTCACTAAAACAAGATAATAGATTACTTACTTGCATAAGATCATAACTAAGGAAGGCCATAAACACTAGGACTTGATCATCTTCATCTTCTTCATCTCCTCTAAATCACCATCTCACTTTTTCCCTCTCTTTTTCCTTCACTAAGAACCGGTCTTCACCTTATCAATAATAGAAGACTTATCTAGAAATTCCTAGATAAAATAGTTAGGTAGCAAGTTTGGTCATTTGGCAAGAGTGACCCCTCAAGTTCCTTTCCTCCTACTTTGGCCACAAACACTTAATAACACTTCTATAACTTATATAATACTTTACCAATTTTATTCCTTTAGGTCTATTTTCATCTAGGGTGGGGTCCCAACACCTGGGAAACGGGTGTTACAATTCTATCCCCCTTATTTAGATTTCGTCCCCGAAATCTGTCGTCTATTTCTAACCACAACTTAGTCTCATAATTCATCTCCTTCCCAACACCTTAATTCCTAGTTTGCTTATGGTAACGATCTAAGCGATCTTGCAACCCTATGCACACTATAACATATGACACATCCTTAATCCCTACTACTTCCCATTTACTTCTATGCCATACAACTCTTGCTTAGATCTTACATACTACAAGACATGCTTATTACAACTAATCATCATTCTAATCCGCCCTATTACCGCACATCATTATTTCACTCGCTTTATCCTCTACCCTCATTCTTGACTACTCGATACTTAAGAAACTCGTACTAGTTGACTTTACATGATCACACCCGGCTAATACGTTCACATTCTTTTGTCTTTATTCATCATCTTTTGCACCAACCGCAAGGCCCATCCTATCATCATTACAATTTATCTATCCCCTCAAGGTCCTTCTAAGTCTCAACTAAAGCCATGGTCCAACTCTAATCCTCCTATCTTAGTCCTTAAAATTTCTACGAATTCTAAACTCTCGCTTTCTACTTCTCTAACCCTACTCGTGCCGTGTCGGCAACACATAGCCCACTCGTTTATAATTCCTCATTTACATGGAGAGGCATCCCAATCGATGTAAATCAAGAAATATAAACTCATGGTTATGCACTCCCGACATAACACTACGACTCCTAATTCCCAATCTAACCTTTATTATTTTATCATTTTTCTTTTTATTACATTATTTTTACTCTTCTTAGACTTGGATCCTTCACATTATCACATTCATCATGGGGATACTTTTATATGCCATGGACGTAGGCAACCCCTTGCCGGTGAAGGCAACACTTTTCATCCCGAAGGATCTTTAACATTCTTCCGAAGGATTCCTTTACATTTCTTTACTTGGTCATCCCAAGGGATACCACATTTTAACATTCGTCCCGAAAGATCATTAACATTCATCACTTTACCACTTTCACATTTTAACACCGGATCTAAGTCATAAACACCACACACACATTATTATATTCGTTTATTATAGTAATTACCGCTAATTGCCTTAGTAGTAATATGATAATTTTAAAACGACGCCTTTATCTCATACACACTCCTTACATTTTTAATCCGCTTTAGTTATTTTCACATCTTTACTTTACCTCTTGCATTCTTAGCCTTAATTAATCATCTTCACATTTTTACATTACATTTTAATCCACTCGACTCATTTACCTCTAGACTTCTCACATTTTACCGACCGAAACTCATGCATTCATTATGGTGATTACAGCGCTGTAATATGATAATTTCAAGACAACGTCTTTTTCTCACACATGCTCCTCGCATTCTTTCTTACGTTTTTTAATACGCATTAGTTATTTTCACATCTTTATTTTACCTTTAGCCTATCCATTTCTTTTTCCGTGTCTAAACCTTGCATGGATTTAACTACATTCGTTAGCATCATTCATTTTTCCTACACATTTTAGTCATTTATACATTTTCGTCACGTGTTTACACCTCTTACCACAACTTACATTACTTAATCCTCGTTAGCTAATTCCGCATCTTTACTACTACTCTTTTAGTCTCGTTTGCTTCCTTTACATGTAAACCCTACATAGATCGCCAACTACAATACGTTCATTATTTATTAATGACTACAGCTAATCGCCTTAGCCGTAGTATAATTATTTCATGGCAACACCTTAGCTTCATAGATGTTCATCTCATTTTAGCTAGTATTACTTAAGAAATTTCGCTCTATTTCATTATTTACTCAACTCCTATGCCTTTTTCTTATTTTGCAACTAAGTTCATCACAAACTTATTATATATATAAATATATATATATATATATATATATATATATATATATATATATATATATATTTTTATTTCATTTCTACACCACACACATTCAACGTTATCACACGTTCATATTCACGCTCCTAATACTCTGACTTCCGCCAACCCATCTCTAATACCTCATTAATGATCACCACGCTAAAATATAAATGCTCACAAGGCCATGCTTTGATCATCCCTATCATACAAGTCACGCACTTTCATTTTTAGTCCCATTTCTTATAACCCACCACACTATCTTATTGCACCTACTCACCCTCGCTAACTACCATAGCACATAATCACATAATCATATAATAATTACCGAGGCCGCCCTAAGGTGCACGGTAATCCTATTACTCACACGTCAAGTCTCCTACGTCATATATCACATAAAACACACTTATAAGTCCCCATCATACTACCCATATAACGATCACATCATTCGTTTCAAACTCTACATCCACATCCTATGACTCACAAACTATTAGCCCACCTATCTCAAACTTAACTTAACGCGTCTACGAGTGGTTTAAGTCTAGGCAACCTAAAGGAAACCTAATTCACTTAAACCGAAGCTCTGATACCAAGTTGTTACACCCCGTGCCCGCTTAGACCAAAATTTAAAACTTTTTACACGGAAACGACTCACTTTTACGGACACCTGCTTACTCTTTTGACCACTGACAAAAATCTATAAACTTTCAGACCTTGAAACTATTTTTAGATGAAAGTAGACTCAATTACCTTCAAAACGATAGGTGGCACGACCCATTTCGACTTACGGATTAAAAGATATGATTTTTCGAAAACTGCCAAAAATCTGCACAGTCGACTCTGACAGCGTCAAGCCCAAGCCTGACAGCGTCAAGCCTTGATAGGCCAGACGAATTTTTGGAGTTTAAAGGGTGACGGCGTCAAGAAGGCCATCAAGAACAAAACTCAGAGCCTTGATAGGCCAGAGAATTTTTGGAGTTTAAAGGGTGACGGCGTCAAGAAGGCCATCAAGAACAAAACTGCAATTTCACCACTAAAACCCATTTTGACCCATTTCATGACAAAACCACTTATACCACTTCCGTTTTACACCAAACTTGACCAACTTCATTATATTTACATAACAAACATGTTCCAATGACGCTTGACCCGTTTACAATCTAAAATGGGTATGTTCACACATAAACCAAACACCCCTTTAACTTTTACTATAAACACCTAAAACACTCTCGACACATCATTAGACCACCAAACCATTACACGACTTTGACACACATTATATGACTCATAAAAGAGACTCTCGGGGGTACAACATTGACTCGAGCTCGGTATTCTACCTAGCTCCTATGCTTATTATCTCCCAAATCCGCTTCCAAATCCCTATGCTATAATCCAAGCCAAGTTATCCTCATCGCCATTAACCTACAAAACGTTGACAACTAAAAGAATAAGCTTACGCTTAGTAAGTAAAACGATAATCACATAACGTCATACTTCAAATCAAACACATAAGCATCACATATCTCCAAACACTTACTTAGCTACTCCACTCTCTAATTCTTGCATAATCACCTAACATCAACTTACCATCACAACCAAATTCACCAATTAGATCCTATTCATCCTAGCATATAAGCATATATCCAACCTCTTATCACTAATCACAAACATACATAATACATACATGTTAGACATCCATATAATACATGCCATCATCATTTTACTTACCTTGGTCCAAGCTAAACAACATCAAGAACATCATCAACAATACAATCTTCCATCATCATCATCATCCTTCATAACTAATCAAGACCTAATAACATAATAATCAAATACATAAACAAGGGTTAACAAAACCCATTAAACAAAATCATCTTTCTTACCAAATCATCATATGATCACACCTAGATCATATGATGATATCCCACTTTCCTACTCATCTACAACTTCACTAAAACAAGATAATAGATTACTTACTTGCATAAGATCATAACTAAGGAAGGCCATAAACACTAGGACTTGATCATCTTCATCTTCTTCATCTCCTCTAAATCACCATCTCACTTTTTCCCTCTCTTTTTCCTTCACTAAGAACCGGTCTTCACCTTATCAATAATAGAAGACTTATCTAGAAATTCCTAGATAAAATAGTTAGGTAGCAAGTTTGGTCATTTGGCAAGAGTGACCCCTCAAGTTCCTTTCCTCCTACTTTGGCCACAAACACTTAATAACACTTCTATAACTTATATAATACTTTACCAATTTTAGTCCTTTAGGTCCATTTTCATCTAGGGTGGGGTCCCAACACCTGGGAAACGGGTGTTACATCTAGTGTTCTTTTTCTTGAAGATGACATTTTTTTTTTATCTAAAGTAAGTTCAGTTTAGGAATTTTTTTTTAGTTAGATTTACAAATATGATTATACAATGGTGTTTATACAAAATTTTATAACTGATATGACATATGAACAGTGCAGCCGTATTCAACATTGGAAAGTGTATATTTGAAGAGTCCAATTGTGTAAATAATGATGACGTTTTAACTTCTTTTGTAATTACGTTAGTTATTTTTTTTTTGAAAAATTGTAAACTTCTAATAATGATGACGTTTTAACTTCTTTTGTAATTATGTTAGTTAATTTTTTTTTAAAAATTGTAAACTTCTACGACTAAACTTACATTTAAAGATTAAAATTGATGATGTATATAAATAATGGACTATGGAATTTGGCTTATAGCCCGCATTACTGCAAATTTAACTTAGTATTAGATAATTTATGTAACATATGATAATTTGTTAGTACTGGATCCTTTAAACTTAGTACTGCTAAATTTTTTTAGCAACTGAATAACCACTCTACAAGCTATCTATGTGAGACATCATGTATTTATTAAAATCAAGCTTATAAACCTAATAGAATGCACTTTTTCTAAAAATTTGTAACTAAATTAGAAATAAGTGAAACATAACCAACAGTACTAACTTTGATGTTAATACTGCTCATTTAAAATTAGTACTATTAAAAAAATTCGGATTAAGATTAGATTCTTGAATTAAATGAGGATCGTGAGGACTCTTCCAAACACTACATTGTCAATCTTCCTTATCAATTCTTTAATCATTTCTGATTCTTCATCAAGTTTGAGTCTTGATTCTAGCATGATTGTTAGTACTTGATTTGTGTTACAATTTATATAGTCCAAAGGGAACACAAAGGAAATATGTGTAACCCCGGTTCGTTGTCCCGACGAAGGATGAATGGAATTTCGTGTTTTCGGAACGTGAAACGTGTAGTGAATAGTGAAAAATATGGGTGATTGGATTTTTAAACTAAAATAATGAAATATGAACTAAAAACGATTTATAAGGCAAGGGAAAGGTTAATCTAAGGCAAACGTAACTAAAAACGCAAAGGAAACTTAAAAACGTGTAAAACCCGGGCTAATCCCGAGCTTAAAACGTCCAAGTAGTGAAATAATAATCCTAGGGATGGCTAATTAATTTTCCTAAGACCTAATTAGTAAAATAAAATTTTAGAAAAAAGAATTATATTTTTTTGATTTTTATTTAATTTGTTATGAATTAAAAACAATTTTAAACTATTGAAATGATTAAAAATATTAAATGAAAAGGGAAAAATCTAAAAAATTTATGAAAACTAACTGATATAACCAGGAGTTAAAGAAAAATAAAATGAAAAGAAAACCTATGGAAAATAAGGAGTTATAAGCTGAAATGGAAAAATAAGCTAAAAAGGAACAAAAAGGGTTAATAGAAATAAGAAGGGGAAGTATGACAGAAAAATCCCATGGGTGCAAGTGGTGAGATGTGTGTGTTGAGGCTAGGGTTAAGCTGAAGTCCAGGGTTTGAATCCCAGCCTCATCTTTTGGCAAAATTATATATTTTTTTTACTTTTTCTTTTAAACTTAATAACTACAAGTAGACAAGCATTTTTTGTAAAAGCACTTATTTTTGAAAACTGAAAACAAGCTCAGAATAAGCCATTGAAAATAGAACAGTTTTGAAAAAGAAAGAAAATTAAGCTAACATTGAGTGAATAAATTCTAATAAACTAACTAGGACTGATAAGCTATTTCAAAGGACCTAATATGAACTAAGGGTGATCTGAAAAGGGAATGGAACTCAGAATAAGCAGATACTAACAACCAATAAGCAATGATATTTCAAAATTAAACCACAATGGGCTGAGGTGCAGGGCAGATTATGGGTTCTGAGGCTTATTTCAAGCCATGAAAAAGCTATCAAAAGCCATGACTAGAACTAGAAACTGAGAAACAGCATACTACTATAAGCATACTACTTGGAAAATGAAAATTAAACAACTAGATCAACAAATAAGCACTGTAATCAACTCTAGAAACTTAAGACAGAACTGAGAGTTGAACTGATGTGCAGTCTTAGATGAAAATGGGCTAAAAACTAATAACACCAAAAGACCTTTAAACCAATACTTCAGAAATCAACTTGAGTAACTAGTGTCAACTCAAAAATTATAATAAAAAGCTCTAAACAATTATTCATCCTATATAACTCAAACAAGCAGATGAGGACTTCAATACTCACAAATTTTAACTTGAAACTACAAAATCACTTAAAACAGATCAAAACTTCTAAGAAATAGCTTATCTAAGTTATTCTAAGCTAGATTTAAGTTCTCCAAATTGCAAATGAATAGTACCCTTCAATTTTAACCCATTTCCACACTAAACCAAACAACCCCTACTGAAACTGTTTTGTATTTTTTAGCTAAGATAGACCAAAGTAAGCTAGAAGACTTAACAACAGATGATTATCTGAGCTTATCAGGCACAAGCAACCACTATTCAACATGAATTAAGTACCCTAATAAACTAACCTAGATTTAAGAAAATTTTTGGCTTTTAAATGGTTTTAAGGCAAAACTGAAGATCTAGCTAGTTCAATCCATCTAATAAATTTTAAAAAGCAAATAATGAGGACAAATAAGCTGAGACTTAACTAAATAAGCACTAACAGAACAGAAATAAGCAGTTTGACTTATCTTGACTAAGCAATTAAAAGCAGAAAACTTAAATATCATTAACTGAAATCAGAATACAAAGCTTAAAATGAAATTACAACTACAATGGAAGAGATAACACTAAAGATTACTGATGCGTGGTTTTGCAACCTTACAACAGGTTTTACCTCTCGAGGGATCTCAAGAGGCTTACAACCCCACCAGGCAGTGTACCTGACCGATGTAGTATAGTGTAGTGGTAAGTAGGGGGGATTGATCGTTCTCCACAGGGAATAGTGTTCGTTAGGTATGAAAAACTACTCTAATAGGTCTAAGGGTGAGAGAAGATTCTTTTTGTGTTTTTATATTTTTATGAAAGCAAGTAAAATCTCGGGTTTGAAAGAGTGGGCGGAATTAGTTGCTAGTCAACTAACCCAAATTACTACGAATGCAAATAAAATAAAATAACTGAAAATAAAAAGGTTGGTGAAAACTTATGTGGAGGGAAATGTGTTTACTTAGATTTCCTTACTCCCTAACTATCTTTTACCGGTTGATTAGTGTGTATTAGTTGCGTGGATGACGGGTGTATTCCTTAATACCATTTGTGGGGTGGCATACGTACTTCCCCAACTCTACAAGCTCCTACTTCACTCCTATGTCGAGCCGGCAAGGAAGCTCCTAACATGGGATCACTAGAATTCGCTTGTGCATTAAATACAACCATAAAAACCTTTAGTACGCATTGGTTCATGTTTCTTAAAACGTTCAAGCAAGTTACCGAATAGGAAGTTAGCCAGTTTTCTTAAGCCTAACATAGATAAACAATCATTCAATACAACTAATAACACACTAATAACCAACAATCAATAGCTAGGTTTCATTAGATCTAAGCAAACACAAGATAAATCTAGCCTAACATGTTAAACAAAAGACAAGAACAAGATAGAATCAAACAACACATAGACATATTGAATGATTAATTGATAACTTATCTTCAATGTAACATGGAAGATCTCAAGGCAAAAAGCCTTGAAAGAGATGCCAAATTCGTCCTAGGGTTTTCACACACAAAGTTCCCCAATAAGTTTCACACTAATGACAAAGAATTGCAAAACTATATATAGATTTTTAGATCTGACGGCGTCACGTTATGGAGTGTGACGCCGTCACCTCACCGCTTTTAGGGTTCCCGGATGACCTTCTTGACGCCGTCCCTCTTTAGCTCTCCAAAATCCGTTCTGGCCTATCAAGGCTTGACGCCCTCAGACTATGAACGTGACGCCGTCCCTCTTTAAATTATAACGTGACGACCTTGATCAAATTAAAGGGTGACGCCGTCAGAATTCCCATGCAATTTTCACTGGCTTATCATGAGTAAATTTCACATCCATCACTTTTGCCAAGCCATGACGCCGTCTGGAGAGGATCCTGACGCCGTCAAAGGTAACTTCCAGCCGATTTTTGAGACTTTGTCGTTTTCTTCACTTTTATGCTCCAAAAACGTCCAAAATGCTTCCTTTTCCAGATTTCTCCTCAAAAGTACCTAAAATGACAAAAGGAACGATTTAGGGCAATATTTGATCAAATAAATACGATTTAGGGCTTAAATGACCCCCTAAAAGCGGTACACTTTTCGCTTCATGAAATACCCTTACACTTGAGATTTGCTTGTCCTCAAGCAAATGCGCTTTTATTCAAATCAAAATACAGGTTAGGGGTCATTTAATGCTAACATGAAAGTAATTACAACAAATATTCGTTCCACTTCAATCATAATAAGCACGGAGATTACATACTAGCACCTCACAAGTAGTGTTTAGATACTCACATCTCTCAGGTGTCATCAAAATAAATCTCATAAATGAAAACGGATAATATCTCTCACTACCTGTCATAGCAAATAGATTACCATAGGCTTGGGAAAGGATCAAAAACCTCCTCCACTAGGCGTAAGCACCTAAGATAAACTATCAAAGAGGGCTTTTACATGGGTTATAACGTTAGGTGTAGGGAAAAGGAAAACACGGTTTTGTTGGATAAAGGATATTTTACTGGTGGCGAGTTAAAGATCTTGATCAATTACATGTACTATACAATGTTGCTAAGCCAAGACTCGACTCAATCTTAAGCTAAAAACAAAATAACAAAAACATAAGATAAATATAAAATGAAACGGGATGGTAGTCCGTATGTTTTTTCTACTTTTCTTTTTCTCATTTTTTTGTATTTTTCTTGATTTTTTCGATTTTTTTTATTATTTTTTATTTCTTTTTTATTTTATTTTTTATTTTTTATTTTTTGCATACACTTTTGCCCTACCATCCAAAATAATACATCATAGGGGCGTTGCATCCCCTTACACTTGAACTTTTACATAACTTTACAAATTACTATTCTAATGACTCGAATTAAGATAATCAAAACACTTGGAGTACTTTTAAAATATTTAGCACATATGGGGGTAATAAATGATGTTCTTCCCCATTACTCCATTACACTAGTACTTTACCCATGAGTCCCAATCGTCCCAAAACAATATGTACAAGGATATGACTCGACTTAGCAACCATGTAATCAACTAGATAATTAACTTGGGTTTAAAAAAATGTTGTCACAATAATGCACTAAAGATGAGTGCATACAAGGTGGGCTAAGGCGATTTGGGTGTACATTTAAGTGGGGTGTAAACAAATTCTTCCTTTAAGTAAAATGCTTAAAGGTCGAAACGAAAAGATAGGCTCTGAGGGGTGTACTAGGGGTATCGTGTACTAAAAATGAGTACAACGCAAAGGGTGTGGGAGAATTACTTGACCAATGTAGCCAATGTAATTATAACAAAAACACAGGTGTAAAACAATGGGTTAATCCTAATGCCTCTTATCATGTAGTAAATCTAACTACACGAATGTAGTCTCACTTGTGGCCTCGGAATGGTCCTAACGCAAGTTCTAGAATCTAAGTGCTACCGGTACACACATCATAGCAAAATGCTTTTCCTACCAATTCTAGGGGCGAACCTCACATATTTGGGGGTGGAAAATTTTTTAGTGGTACGGTTTTTGTGCTAGTCATATAACTCCTATCCGTGAGACGCTCATTAAGATCAAAGTTTCACTCCTATATGTTGTAAAAAATTTTAAATTTGGCACCAAAATTGCCCTAACAGGTATTTATCTCAGTTTTATTACACAACTACTATTAAACAAACAAAAATCAAGCGTAATAGCATTCTCTAAAATCGTACTTTTACTCCCCTTACACTTAAGATGAACATTGTCCCCAATGTTCAAATAACAAATGTAAAAGCATAAAGTAAAAGAATGAAATCAAATACTCCCCTGATTCGTTCGGTGGATAATGAAGTAACACGGTTAGATCTTCTTCCAAAGAGAATGTAAAAGCTTCATGACTAATGCATCGCCAAAAGCTTGATCCAAAAACATTTCCTTGTCCAAAATAACCTGTTAAACCTGAGAAAACAAACACGAAAACCTGCATAACATCGGCGGGATAAAATCTATATATAAGGATATAATGCTTGTGGAATGATAACTTTGCAGATTCCTGGAGATTATAAGTTAGAGATTTAATAAAAACTTTTTATGAAAACAAAACTTTCAAAAATTTTCAGAAAATTAAATCTGACGCCGTCAGGTTGTAAAGCCTGACGCCGTCAGATATGATCTGACAGAATTCTCATGTTACGTTTCCGGAAAATTTTTGGAAAAACCTATACCTTACTTCCTGGAAATCCTGCAAAACATCATTATGACTCGATACAAGCATTTGACTCAAACAAATACTAATATGTATTTTAATTTATTATTATTACGATTCATGTTTATTTGTTCTAATAAACCGATTTAGATTTCCCTTACACTTAACTTTTGCAAAATACCTTTATATGTAGTTAAGACGAAGTTAAAAACAAAATAAAGCATTTTTACAAATTACTTTTGAACATGAATCAATAAGAATAAAAATTAAACACACATACGGAAATAAATAAAAACAAACAAACAAATAAATAAACACACAAAGCAAATAAAGCTTGGGTTGCCTCCCAAGAAGCGCTTTTCTTTATTAACGAGTCTTGTAGCTAGACTCAAAGTCACGTACATTACGTGACTCCATCATTGGTCACGGTTCCTAGGCCATTTTCCTTTGATTCTCTATCAGAATCACTTTCATAGTAAAGGTATTTTGGGTCTTTGAGATCAAAAGGATTGTTTCGGTATTTAGAACTAAGCTCCTTATCATGCTTAAAGAATCCACTTGACAGGTCAAAAGTGTCCTTACATTCCCGTCTCACATCATCGTCACATAACACGAGTTGGGAACTTAGCTCATCGAGCCCTCCATAATCAATCTCCTTGAATTCTCTCATCTTGTAAGGCGTTTGGTATGAGATTTCCCTAATCCCATCAGTGAAAGTCATGATCCCATTGAGCTCGTCCACAACAAAGCTTGTGGTATTGCAAAAAGGTGCCCCAAAAACAACTTGTGATAACCTGGGATCGATATACTTTTCGACATTATCGACGATTGCGAAGCTCATAGTGAATGTCATGTTTCCTACAAACACCTGTACATCATCATCTATGCCAATGTCGTCCTTCCCTTTATGAATCATTCCCCATCTGCAAATGTTGTTATAATGAAACAAGGACATCACATTTTTGGGTAAACATGTGTCGATATAAACATTATAAAAATGCTTGTGACCAATCATGCAAGGTATTTTGAGATTATTCGGATCACATCGCTTAATTCGGCCAGGCCTTCTACCGCATAGCCCCCATGCGTTGCCACATGCTGATGGTTGATACTCATACACTTCTTCACAGCCATCCCGAAAAATCACTTTCCTGACACCATCGGTAAATAATGCACTCCTATCATCCTCATCGAGTATCACTCCTGTTGCTTTTATGAATGGTTTGCCTAGAACAAGGCCAGTTAAGGATGGGCTGATGATAGGGTTCATGTTATTAATAACAGTTAACTCGATATGAAAGAGGAACTTTTCTATCACAATTGGTACCCTTCTTATTACCCCGATGATATTAGACCCTTCATATTTGACCTGTTCGGTGAAGGCTTCGTTATATAGAGAGAGGGATATTGCATTCATAGAAGAGTTGGGGTTTATGTAGGCATCTTTAATGAACTTTTTCCTAGTGGTGCAAGATATCTTAAAGACCCTGGGAGCGCCATCCTCTATTCTCTCTCCAAATCCCATAGGCAACTTTGCTGTGCCCCTCTCAAGTTCCTCCACTAGGGGGCGGTCTAGCGGTACTGGGAGCCCATGAGGCATTTCGGATTTCTCTTCCGAGCCCTCCTCATCACTCACCTCTCTTGTACTCGAGTTCTTTGGTGAGTCTAGATAGTCGTCGGGTGCCTCGGGGTTCTTTTCGGGAACTTCACCCTCCATTTCGTTGTCCAAATTCTCGGTTGATTGTTGGTCCAGATTGGGTTTAGGAACAGGTATTGTTGTAATAGTGTTCACGAAGTGGAGAGGTTTCGAAGGGGTATGAGTATCTCCAGTTCCTTTACCGTTTGGTGATATGTGTTTGAAGAGTTTACTAGGGTGCTTGATTTTTACAGGAGGGGGTGTTTGGTGAGTCACCGTGACAGATTTGATCTCATTAACTTGTGACAACTCACAAGTTGACCTGCCAGCAAGGCGATCATTGATAACCTTTAACAGGTTATCAACCTTGTTGTTCATATCAACTTGCTGTTGTCTGAATTGATTCTCAAGTTTGGAGAGCTGTGTTTCTTGAGAGAGAATGAATTTTTGCAGTGATTCCTCGCGATTTTGTTGTTTATGCGTATGTTGCTGAGGATAATGTTCAGACCAGGTGAGTGGGGTAGAGTCATTGAATGATACGCTTCGAGTTTGGTCCCAACTAAAATTTGGCTTACTCTTCCATGCCTCATACCTATCTTCGAAATTCTTGTGTCCATAATTAGTAGTGAGCCACTTATCTCCCGCCTTATCGATTCGCGAGGATGCAAATTCTTTGAAAGCCTGTTTGGGGAGTTCCATGCAATCATGAGTGTTGTGGGGACCACTACATAATTTACACGAAGAAGTGATTTTATTCACTTGGCTTGAAGGTTTAGGAGCCTCGTAGGATTTCATGAGAAACTTGACTTGGTCTTCAAGTTCTATGATCCTACGGTCGGAAGTGCTTGAATTGTTCGAAGGCAAAGATATTGCCTTGACCGTTTTATTCAAATCACGGGGATCACTCCAACTTTCGTTGTCATAGAGAGCAAGATCCTCTAGGAGAGCCCATGATTGTTCCGCACTTAGATCACGTAGCTTACCACCGGCCGATTGGTCAATGGTTTGCCTCGTGGAGAGATTGATATGGTCATAGAAGATCTGGACTTGGAGCCAAAGTTCTATGCCATGGTGAGGGACTTTTTGGAGTAAGTCCTTGAATCGAGTCCATGCCTCGTAGAGGGTTTCGCCTTGACGTTGTTGGAACATCAAGATATCATTCCTTAGCTTGGTAGTTCTTCCTGGTGGGAAAAACTGAGCAAGGAAACGAGTGGTGAGATCATCCCAAGAGGTGATGGATCCTGCGGGTTGACGCTCTAGCCATTGACTAGCTTGGTCCCGCAAAGAGAATTGGAAGAGACGCAATCGGGTCGTCTCTCGAGTGGCAACATCAAGGTCTATAGAGTCAACAATTTTGAGAAAGTCCTTGAGATGTTGATTAGGATCTTCAGAACGAAGTCCATGGAATGCGCATCCGCTTTGCACCAACCGGATGGTGTCGGATCGCAAGGGTGTGACATTGGCTCCTTGAGTGAGCTCAATGGTGTTTCGATAGCCATGGTGGCTAGGACGGGAGTACTCTCCTAAAGTACGGGCTCTAGGAGGTGGTGGTGGGTTGTTGGGATTAAGGATATTACCATCTTCCATGATGTCGAATGGTAATGGTTACGAACAAAGAAACGAAGAAAATAGATAGACTAAAGAAAACCTAGAAAAAGAAAATAAAAATCTCACTAGAAAGGAATCTAGTGAGTAGACCTATAAAATAAAAATTCAACCTAAACAATAACTATTCCCCGGCAGCGGCGCCAAAAACTTGATGCGTGGTTTTGCAACCTTACAACAGGTTTTACCTCTCGAGGGATCTCAAGAGGCTTACAACCCCACCAGGCAGTGTACCTGACCGATGTAGTATAGTGTAGTGGTAAGTACGGGGGATTGATCGTTCTCCACAGGGAATAGTGTTCGTTAGGTATGAAAAACTACTCTAATAGGTCTAAGGGTGAGAGAAGATTCTTTTTGTGTTTTTATATTTTTATGAAAGCAAGTAAAATCTCGGGTTTGAAAGAGTGGGCGGAATTAGTTGCTAGTCAACTAACCCAAATTACTACGAATGCAAATAAAATAAAATAACTGAAAATAAAAAGGTTGGTGAAAACTTATGTGGAGGGAAATGTGTTTACTTAGATTTCCTTACTCCCTAAGTATCTTTTACCGGTTGATTAGTGTGTATTAGTTGCGTGGATGACGGGTGTATTCCTAAATACCATTTGTGGGGTGGCGTACGTACTTCCCCAACTCTACAAGCTCCTACTTCACTCCTATGTCGAGCCGGCTAGGAAGCTCCTAACATGGGATCACTAGAATTCGCTTGTGCATTAAATACAACCATAAAAACCTTTAGTACGCATTGGTTCATGTTTCTTAAGACGTTCAAGCAAGTTACCGAATAGGAAGTTAGCCAGTTTTCTTAAGCCTAACATAGATAAACAATCATCCAATACAACTAATAACACACTAATAACCAACAATCAATAGCTAGGTTTCATTAGATCTAAGCAAACACAAGATAAATCTAGCCTAACATGTTAAACAAAAGACAAGAACAAGATAGAATCAAACAACACATAGACATATTGAATGATTAATTGATAACTTATCTTCAATGTAACATGGAAGATCTCAAGGCAAAAAGCCTTGAAAGAGCTGCCAAATTCGTCCTAGGGTTTTCACACACAAAGTTCCCCAATAAGTTCCACACTAATGACAAAGAATTGCAAAACTATATATAGATTTTTAGATCTGACGGCGTCACGTTATGGAGTGTGACGCCGTCACCTCGCCGCTTTTAGGGTTCCCGGATGACCTTCTTGACGCCGTCCCTCTTTAGCTCTCCAAAATCCGTTCTGGCCTATCAAGGCTTGACACCCTCAGACTATGAACGTGACGCCGTCCCTCTTTAAATTATAACGTGACGACCTTGATCAAATTAAAGGGTGACGCCGTCAGAATTCCCATGCAATTTTCACAGGCTTATCATGAGTAAATTTCACATCTATCACTTTTGCCAAGCCATGACGCCGTCTGGAGAGGATCCTGACGCCGTCAAAGGTAACTTCCAGCCGATTTTTGAGACTTTGTCGTTTTCTTCACTTTTATGCTCAAAAAACGTCCAAAATGCTTCCTTTTCCAGATTTCTCCTCAAAAGTACCTAAAATGACAAAAGGAACGATTTAGGGCAATATTTGATCAAATAAATACGATTTAGGGCTTAAATGACCCCTTAAAAGCGGTACACTTTTCGCTTCATCAATTACACTAATTACCCTACTCCTAAGCTAACCCTAAAATTCCTACTAACTGTCTAACCCCTCAATCCGTGAGTGAGTGGGGGTTTTTATAGCCAGCTGGGGTGATCTTCAAGGGTTTCTTTAAATTAATCTCAGCCTTCCAATCATATCTTGATCACCAATCTATCAATAGCAACCCTTGGATCATCAAATGATGTGTCACAGCCAATGAGAGGCTACCATTCTTCCAGCGTGGCATTCCCTTGGTCAGTCCATGTGTGTCAGCTTCTAGAAGCACTTAAATGAGGGTAATTATTTGTTAGAGCTGGGTAAAAGAATGAAGAAGGAGGATGAACAGTGAAGAGAGGTAAAAAAAGGCGGGTTGGGGGTTTTGTTTGACTGGGTTATAAATGTAGTTGACCGGGTCAAATAAGGATCCGGATTTTGGTAAATAATGGATGGTGGGTTTTGTAGTGGGCTGGGGTTTGATCATGTGGGCTGGAAATGGGTTTTAGGTGTAATAGTTTTGGTTATAAGTTTTTTCGGATTTAGTAATAAGGACTAATTTTGCCAATTTGCAAAGTACACCAAAGGGCCAATCTTGCCATGTTATGGAATCCAAAGTACTGATTTTGCCATTTTGAGCTCAAATGTGATCCACTTTGAGAAATATTTCCCCGGCCTCGGCTTTAAATCTCTTTCCAAATCCCGTGCTCGGGTTTTTCGGATTTCTCTTGAATTTTTGTCCTTTTTCTTGATATCCGTAGCTGCACATAAACAAACACAAAAACACAAATATCTTTGGCATTTTGGTTAGTTTTTGGTCATTTTGGTCTGTTTTTGGTCAAATAAAGGTATGTGAATAAGCACATACCAAAATCCCCCAGACTAAGATATTGTCGTGCCCTCACGCAATGTTATAAAAACATGTTTTTGAAAACAAAAATTTCCAACTTCTTTTTACTAACTTTGAAAAGTAGCAAAATTTTCAAAAGAGATTAAAAAATCTTAAGTTTTAAAAACTCCCTGTTTTTCTATTTTATTCTATTTTTATATTTTTCCCATTATCATGTGACGCCTTTGTTGACAATCATTATCTGTCAATAACTTTTAAGGTCAATGAGTAGGAAACACGACTCATAAAGAAGTGACCATACAGATAAAATTCGTCATCCTTGATTTTTCACAAGTCCCCAAACAAAGCTTAAAAACGAAATCATTGTTATTTACAAGTTAGATTGCCAACACTACTCATGGAAGTTAATTGTGTAGAACTCTTTGTCCCCAAATTCCTATTTTCCTCTATTTATTTTATTTTTGGTGAGACATGAATTTCTTCATATTCTCATTTCAATAATTTTTAGTCCGATAAAAGCACTTTAGCTTAGACGCTAAGTAGTTTCAATTCCTTCCCTCGAGAATCGTTGCAAATAAAAATGAGGTCCACATCAAGGTGATTTAAAAGGGGGCTTATTATTCTATATATATATATATATATATATATATATATATATATATATATATATATATATATATATATATATATATATATATATATATATATTTTATATTTATTGAAGTTGTGTACTATAAACTATAGAGCTTCACAGGGAAATTCCAAGACTAAACCTTCGAATAAAGGATCCAGGGCCGTTAAACGAGGTTCCAAGCCTTAACGCTTTTCAGATTAGGTTCAAGGCCGATAGAGGGAAGCCAAGACCTAATACCTTTCAGGAAATAAGGATCCAAGGACCGATCTCAAGAGGAACCAAGACGCTAAATACCTTTGGAAATAGAACCAAGACCGATCTCGAATCGCAGCTTTACACTAAATTTAATTTATTTATTTATATTTATTTTTGGTGCCAATATTCCAAATCCCGTGTATCATAAACTAAACGGAACTTGACGGAGAATTCCAAGACTCTATACATTCCTGAAATGAGGATCCAAGGTCGTTAGATCAAGACCTCACACATTCTTGAATTAGAGATCCAAGGGCCGCTTTATGAACCGTCGCTTATGTCACACGGCACTTGGAGTAACCTTGATGTGTAGCAACTCTTACAAGCAAGGATTATTTTAATAATGAATAAAAACTAATTATCGCCAAAACCAAAACACTTTTAATTAGATTATTATTATTATAGGGTGAAACAAGCTGATGGGAACAAAAAGCCACAATTAGCTTCGATGAGCTCTAAAGAGAACCAACTACTCTACGTTTAGCAATCTAGCTTATAAACAACTCTATCATTTCTCGTTCTTCGCAAATTTAAAATCTTAAAAAATAAGATCCACGAATGCTTAGCCAAATGGTTAAGGAGACAAGCTAGGGCTCAACACGCCCGATAAAGTCAAAATTTTATTCCTAATCTCACCAGCGGAAAGTCAACAAAATGCCAAAATTTATTATATTTTTGCACAAAATTTTTAAATTTTTCTCATTTTTTTGGATTTTTTCAATTTTTTTTCAATTTTGGAGGAAAAAACGGCGTTGCATGAGTAAAGGGCAAAAAATGCAAGGCACAAATCAAATCGAAAGATTACCCCCTGACTAAAACGAGACATTGTCCCCAATGTCTTAAAGGTAAGGGTTTTCCTAACTAAATCTAAGGCCGTTTGTTAATTATGCCAAAGATAAACGTTAGACGATAAGATTTAGGATATCGGATGAGCAACGAATGATGAAACTCGAGTGGAGAAATACAAAACCATGAGCACGAGAGTCTTCATTATTCGAGGAAATCCTGGACATACACAAACAACCACGAAACATGAAAAATGGAAGAGGTAGCCCTCCTCACGTCACTTATTAGAAAATAGATAGAAATAGAAGGATAAGCATGGGGTACCTCCCACGAAGAACTTGTTTTTTATCGAGAAGTATAGCTTAGACTCGCCTCGAATTCATTTGTTCATAGGGGAGCATGTGGAATAGAAAATCTCCATCGGACTTCCATTCAAGATATTTGGATAAACATTGAAGCATATGAAAGTTCCACTCCGAGGAGATACCCACGGCTTAAAAGATTGAGAGATGTCGGGGTCAAAGATGGTGTCTTCACTCCCGAATGAGTGAAGGATAGGAGAAGTTACCAGATAGGTGAAGAAAGGGAGAAAGATCATTATCGGAATGAGAATCCATTTTTCATCCTCAAAATTCTCAGATTCAAAAACGAAAACCTCGGGACGGAGGGTCGGGATGATATCATCGATAAGTAAACTCTCACGATAGAGTACATCTCCCCCCGGGTCATGATCTTCCTCAAAATTAAAATAATCATACTCCGGAGGAGGTATGATATGAGTGAGTTCACCGGAGAACTCCTCATGAAGAGAATCAATCATATGATGATAATCTGTGAGCTCGGGTTCCGTCACGGACTCATCACTCTCCTCTATCTGACTATCAAAGATAGGGTTATCTGAAATGAAAGTAAAATCAGATTTGAAATCAAATAGAGGATTGGTGAAAGTTGTGTTGAATGTTTCGGAAACAAGGTCATCAAATTCTTTTGAAGGATTGATTTCAACTTCCTTCAGAGGGAGAGAAGGTGATGGTTCATCGTTCAATAATTTCTCAAGAAAAAGAATATCTCGCTCCGGATCAAGATAAGAATCATCAATTTCCGGAGAAATTGAATCCTCTTTGAGACAAGCATCGATCTCTTCCAAGATAGGATCACTTCCCTCAACCGGAGTGAGGGAAGGGGAAGAGTCGGAAATGATAGGATCTGAAGACGGAGTGGGATTGCCACTCTGAGGTTTATCTGAAATTTCAAGAACTTCGGGGGCACACTCCTTGTCATAATCGTCTTCGACCCTATGTTCAACATATAAAGCTCTAATAATTTGCATCTACTCCTCTGCTAACAATTCACCCATATTTTTGTCTTCGTGCTTCTTCTGGACGGGTGTGGTTGCAGCTGACGAACTCTCATAAACTCCCCACATAGAATCCTCATCATCGTCATCGCAAACGAAAGTTTGACGATATTGGGAACTTACTCTAGCTGCTTGTTCTTCAGCTAGAAGTTCTCCATAAGTTTTTTGATGAGGATCTTTTGGGGTACGTTTATGAACCAAATCCTTAAGATCTTTTATTAAATCAAGAATCTCAATGAGAATTTCTTGAGGAATTGGTTCAGATTGTGTTTCAATCATTTGATACTGTGGAGGTTGGTCATGATAAGAGTAGTCGTAATTGTTACAAGGACCATGCTCATAGACAAGCGGGTTCCTCGTTTGACAATCAGAGCTATAGTGAGGACCTCCACAGTACTCACAACAATACGTTTGCTGTGACTGATTTGGTGAATTATATGGATAATGGTCATACCCGAAGTTTTGATTACATGGAACTTGTTCATAGACAAACGAATTCCTTGCTTGAGAATCAAAACTTGGGTGTGGACCTCCACAATATTCACAAAAATATGTTTCCATCTCATGGTGTGTGGGTTGGTTAAAGAAATTGGTTGTTGCATTGTAGGGATTTTGTTCATAGACAAACCCGTTTTCCGAATTTACAATGCTACAACCGGGGCAATTTCCACCATTTGGAGGACCTCCACAACATTCACAACCATAATGGTAAGATGAAGACATAAGGAAGAATTAAACGAATAGAGGGTGAGAGATAAAGAATCAAACGGATAAGAGGAATGAGAAGAATATTTTTGGAATTTTATGATTTAAAAACATTTGAAAATCACAAAGGAAAATAAATTTGAAAAGAAAATCTTTTTGGGGTTTTTATAATAAGAAAATATTTACAAAAGAAAACGATAACTCCACGAGGAAGGGTCTTCAAAACACGAATCGACACACGAAGAACATAAAAATTCACTTCAACCTTCCCCGGCAGCAGCGTCAAAAATTGATTTGTGTTACAATTTATATAGTCCAAAAGGAACACAAAGGAAATATGTGTAACCCCGGTTCGTTGTCCCAACGAAGGATGAATGGAATTTCGTGTTTTCGGAACGTGAAACGTGTTGTGAATAGTAAAAAATATGGGTGATTGGATTTTTAAACTAAAATAATGAAATATGAACTAAAAACGATTTATAAGGCAAGGGAAAGGTTAATCTAAGGCAAACGTAACTAAAAACGCAAAGGAAACTTAAAAACGCGTAAAACCCGGGTTAATCCCGAGCTTAAAACGTCCAAGTAGTGAAATAATAATCCTAGGGATGCCTAATTAATTTTCCTAAGACCTGAATTAGTAAAATAAAATTTTAGAAAAAACAAGTAGACAAGCATTTTTTGTAAAAGCAATTATTTTTTAAAACTGAAAACAAGCTCAGAATAAGCCATTGAAAATAGAACAGTTTTGAAAAAGAAAGAAAATTAAGCTAACATTGAGTGAATAAATTCTAATAAACTAACTAGGACTGATAAGCTATTTCAAAGGACCTAATATGAACTAAGGGTGATCTGAAAAGGGAATGGAACTCAGAATAAGCAGATACTAACAACCAATAAGCAATGATATTTCAAAATTAAACCACAATGGGCTGACTAGAACTAGAAACTGAGAAACAGCATACTACTATAAGCATACTACTTGGAAAATGAAAATTAAACAACTAGATCAACAAATAAGCACTGTAATCAACTCTAGAAACTTAAGACAGAACTGAGAGCTGAACTGATGTGCAGTCTTAGATGAAAATGGGCTAAAAACTAATAACACCAAAAGACCTTTAAACCAATACTTCAGAAATCAACTTGAGTAACTAGTGTCAACTCAAAAATTATAATAAAAAGCTCTAAACAATGATTCATCCTATATAACTCAAACAAGCAGATGAGGACTTCAATACTCCGAAATTTCAACTTGAAACTACAAAATCACTTAAAACAGATCAAAACTTCTAAGAAATAGCTTATCTAAGTTATTCTAAGCTAGATTCAAGTTCTCCAAATTGCAAATGAATAGTTCCCTTCAATTTTAACCCATTTCCACACTAAACCAAACAACCCCTACTGAAACTGTTTTGTATTTTTAAGCTAAGACAGACCAAAGTAAGCTAGGAGACTTAACAACAGATGATTCTCTGAGCTTATCAGGCACAAGCAACCACTATTCAACATGAATTAAGTACCCTAATAAACTAACCTAGATTTAAGAAAAATTTTGGCTTTTAAATGGTTTTAAGGCAAAACTGAAGATCTAGCTAGTTCAATCCATCTAATAAATTTTAAAAAGCAAATAATGAGGACAAATAAGCTGAGACATAACTAAATAAGCACTAATAGAACAAAAATAAGTTGTTTGACTTATCTTGACTAAGCAATTAAAAGCAGAAAACTTAAATATCATTAACTAAAATCAGAATACAAAGCTTAAAATGAAATTACAACTACAATGGAAGAGATAACACTAATTACCCTACTCCTAATCTAACCCTAAAATTCCTACTAACTGTCTAACCCCTCAATCCGTGAGTGAGTGGGGGTTTTTATAGCCAGCTAGGGTGATCTTCTAGGGTTTCTTTGAATTAATCTCAGCCTTCCAATCATATCTTGATCACCAATCTATCAATAGCAACCCTTGGATCATCAAATGATGTGTCACGGCCAATAAGAGGCTGCCATTCTTCCAACATGGCATTCCCTTGGTTAGTCCATGTGTGTCTGCTTCTAGAAGCACTTAAATGAGGGTAATTATTTGTTGGAGCTGGGTAAAAGAATGAAGAAGGAGGATGAACAGTGAAGAGAAGTAAAAAAAAAGGCGGGTTGGGGGTTTTGTTTGACTGGGTTATAAATGTAGTTGACCGGGTCTAATAAGGATCCGGAGTTTGGTAAATAATGGATGGTGGGTTTTGTAGTGGGCTGGGGTTTGATTATGTGTGCTGGAAATGGGTTTTAGGTGTAATAGTTTTGGTTATAAGTTTTTTTGGATTTAGTAATAAGGACTAATTTTGCCAATTTGCAAAGTACACCAAAGGGCCAATCATGCCATGTTATGGAATCCAAGGACTGATTTTTCCATTTTGAGCTCAAATGTGATCCACTTTGAGAAATATTTCCCCGGCCCGGCTTTAAATCTCTTTCCAAATCCCGTGCTCGGGTTTTCCATATTTTTCTTGAATTTTTGTCCTTTTTCTTGATATCCGTACCTGTACATAAACAAACACAAATATCTTTGGCATTTTGGTTAGTTTTTGTCATTTTGGTTTGTTTTTGGTCAAATAAAGGTATGTGAATAAGCACATACCAGTACTCCTGTTCTTATAGGATAAGCGTTCTTCACTAACATGTACATCTCAACTCCTGCTTTAGTAGATACCTTGTGTAATCAACAGTTGTCAAACATTGTCCATGTGATAGCCAATGTACTGCTAGTGTAATTTTCCAGCAGTACTAAGTCCTGAGAAATTTAACTCCCAACAATCCTTCCCTAAACTTGTGATTTAATATAAATCATCAAGTTTATTGAATTAAATGAGGATTGTGAGGACTTTTACAAATATTACATAGTCAACTTCAGTCTTTTGGCTTTCCTTTCTTCTGCAAGCTGGAATGTTTTTCTGATCAACTCTTTTGCCATATCTAAATATTCTTCAACTTTAATTCTTTATGATAGCATAAACATTAATATTCCTGCTCTTAATGGGTAATCTTTTTCCACTAACATATAGATTTCCACGCCTGCTTTAGTGGAAACTCTGTGAACACCACAGTTATCAAACAGTCTCCATGTGATGTCTGAATGTTAGGAATATAAATATTCATATGAAAGACTCGGTCACCCCGAGTATCTATTAGCATTAAGTTAGCTCATAGGCTTATTATTATTAGTTTAGTTATCGTAATACTAGTTTAGTCATAGTAGTATTTGTGGAATTGGGTCAGGTCTTTACCCACTGTCAGCTCACTCCACAGCCCATGTAGGGTGTTTTATGTGTAACTATAAATACCCTTTCCTACCCAAAGGAAAGGGTTGGATGTTCGTTTTACTTGGAAGCTAATAGATTACATTTTCTCTTACTAGAACATCTCTCTCTATCTCTACTCTCTTTAGATTCGGCCAAGCTCAAATCCTTCCTTGTGTTATGATATCAAGTGTTCTTCAATTGGTATCAAGATCCTTGGTTTGATTAGCTAGATTGTGTGTGCGTTTTCTTGGTTAGTTAAGATCAAAAGTTTGGTTTTTGAAGGTTTATGGGCTTAGTCTTGGCTTTCTTTGATTCTCACATTTGTGGTGTTAAAGTTAGTGTTTTTATGGTTGCTATAACCTTCTAGGATCAAGTTGTGCAAAAGAAACCAAGCAAAAACGTTCAAAAGGGTGATTTTTAGGTGATTATAGGTGATGTTCTTCACTGCGTTTTGACATTTTGTGAAGATTTCTCGGCTGCGTTTTGAGGTTGCTTGGAAAAGTCTTGATTGCGGTTTGGTAAGGAATCTAACTTCGTTTTGGTTTTTAACTCAAACGGGAAAGAAGACAAAATGCAGTAAGTGACACTTTGTCTCGTTGTGATTGCGTTTTGCCCTCCTGCGTTTTGAGCTACTGTGTTTTGGGTCTCTGTGTTTTGGACTCCTGCGGTTTGAGCTAATGCGTCTTAACTTTATTGCGTTTTGGTCTTCTGAGTTTTGTGATAAACTGCGTTTTGTTGCTATTGCGTTTTGGGTTACTGCGATTTGCCTAAAAGAAGACCAATGTTGCGATTTTCCTAGAAGATTCTTGATTGCGATTTGCCTTAAGCAGTGACTGTGTTTTGGTCAAGTTTCTTCATTGCTGTTTGTCTAGGTCTATTCCAATTCATTACGTAAACCCATTACAATCAAACCAAATCACAACGTAACGAAAATTCACCAAATCTAACAAACAATCATCACTTTTAGCATACAATCACTAATCATTGTACCGATCTAACAATTATCATAGCACGTCCAATTTATCATTATCTCACGGTTTCTTCTTGATTTTGTAAAATCCCACGAAAGAAACGATTTCTCGGTGTAAATCATAGATTTGTAAAATTCCGTGCACGTTTACACCATGTCCACTAATTCAGATTCTTTCATATCTGAGGTACTCAAATTGTACGACTCGAAGGATAAACATAAGACCTCCAACCCTGTACAACAAATAAACATGTTTGATTCTGATAATGCTAACATGGAATCGTCGTGCTCGAATTCTCAAGAGAAAGAGTTTCATCAGCCACTAAAATTGCCTGATAATACAAAGGAAAGTTGCATAGAATGTTTTCGACTACTTCACTCACATCTCAAGGTTATCTTTGAACGACCAGGATACTTGGGAGGATACAAACGTGCATTCGCATCACTCTTTGGTCAAGATGTTCAGACTTTCACAGTCAAAATGATACTGTATTTAGATCAACTTGAACAACAACTTGATAATGGAGAACTTTCTGAAGGTAGATCCATGGCTGCCTTTTGTGTGATCAACAACCAACTCCAAGTATTCATTGATTCGCAATTCACTGAGGATTATGATTATGACAGTCAAATGACGAAAAAGTGTTTTGCTAATTACATTGGAATTGATGTTGACATGTTCAGAGTTACACTACTCCAACTCATGGGTAATGTTAAGGAGTTCATTAATGAAAGGGCGCAACATCAAAATTGCAGTGACACTATGTTTGATAAGCAGGATACAAACGACAGTTCTGGGACTTATACCATACTTGACATGGATACAAATCACAGACCAGAAAATGACCAATTTTCATCTGCTGAGGTACATGTCACTGATCAACACAATGTGCTCCCCAATGAACGACTGCATACTGATCAAGTTATGCCCACTTATGACACATATTTGTTGGAAAAGACTGATAGCAATACCATTTCTAATTCAACAAATATGAATCTTAAAGGGGGAGAAAGTGATCAGGATGATGCTGAACATGATGATGAGTCAAGTTCTTTGTTTACGGCTGAGACTTTTAAATCAAATGATGTGGTTGATAAAGAAGTTTTTAATTAACTTTCAAACAGATTTTTACAGCTTGAAAAACATTGTATTTTACTTGAAATCGCAATGCAACAGAAGGAAGAAAGTTTTCAAACTAAACTACCATGTAAAAATCCGAAACTCCCTAATTTCCGTGAATTCTTTATGATAAATGATTTGAAAGCTCAGCTAGAAGCCAAAAACTTAACGATCAACAACCTGAAAAAACGTATTGCTGAGATGTGTGATATGTGTAATGAAGTTAAGGCTAAACATGACAGTGATGTTATTGCAACAAAAAATACTGAATTGGAACATAAAGTGGCAAAATTACTTAATGAAAATGAGACTTTGAAAAAACATTGTAAAAACCTGAGTGATTCCATCAAAGAAACGAGAACTAGGGCTTCAAAACACAAAACATCTTTGATTGCTAAAAATGATGAATTCAAAGCTCAAATTCAAGAGAAACGTTTCACAATTACTGCCTTAAAGAACGAGTTAAGAATATTAACTGAAAATGGTGTGAACACTAAGTTTGCAAAACCATCAACCTTGGGAGCACCAGTTTCACAACCTCTGAGAAACCAAACAGTTGTTAGACAACCAACTGCGTTTAGATCAGAATGACCAAAATCTTCTAAACCGAGGTGTGCATCCCAAGTTGATGCGAAACAAGTTTTGTCAAAACCATTCACTTCACAATCTAGACCAAATGATCAGATAGTTAATGTTCGTTCTAAGGTTCAATCTCATAAGTCTAAAGCAAAGGAAGTAAATGCTCATGCTAAGGTTCTATCTTTTAAGACTAGAAACCACAACAAGCCCGTAGAACCAAAGAGTCATACTCAGAAACCTGGTAGGCAGATTATTGTAGGACTAAGAACTTCTCTCAACATGCATTCTACTGTGTATGAGAAATCTAACACTCCTAGATCTTGCATTAGGTAGTTACCGATGGGTAGAATTTTTAAGATGATTGGTCTTAGATGGATACCTATTAGTACTGAGTGCATTACAAAGTTTGACTGTGAATCTCCAAAAGGTCTGGATATCGATATCACTAACCCATATAAAAGTAAGCAAAATCATCATGTTAGTGCAGGGAATCCTTACTTAAGTGCTGGTACATCGACCATTTCATTCAAGGAAAGACTCAAATTTTGGCGGCCAAAAGGACTGAAATCTCCTAATTTAGGGGTTCAGGAAACTCAACATTGATGTACATGCATAATGATTCTTGAATACATCAGCTCAGGACTCGTGCAACAATGATATATCAAAGGAAGGATAGTGGTGGTAATTCTTCATGTATCCTTTGTATATATATACATGTTCATAAAATCTCAAAAATATTTTTCCACATTGTTCATATCATAAACCATCATAAACCATAAAAATCAGAAAATTAGAAAATACCAAAAATAGTTTTTCCAGGCATTTCTTTTGGTATCGATAACATTTATGGTCCTAGAAATGTCATTCAATAATGAAACAGGTCTTTAAATGAAGTTCGAGCAGAAGTTCAAAATAAATTTTCAAAACATGCCTAAATGGCTTGCAGTTATTTCAGACTGTAACCCTCTCTTCAAAATGAGGAAAGCATGTCTCCAATAAGATGGCTGCTCCTGACAACGGGTGACTAATTTCTCCCGGGCATGGATTACTTTACATCCTTTCACCCTAGATCTAATGTACGCCTCAGTGCATTATTTCTTGTATAAGAAGAGAAATCTTCTTTGTATCTCAAATACTTTTCCGTCTATGATTCTTCAGGAGAGTATTTGTGTGTCACATGGTGGCTGAATGTTATTGTGTAATCAATCAGACATAAACTTTCATAAATTTTTTTCCATACCCAATCAACGACTGCAGCTCTTTAAATAGAAAATGGGTCATTGATTGAGGGGGAGAGTAATTGTCAATATTTATGACAACTAACGGGCATCTACATCTCTTTGATTTAATCTGGGGTTTTAATTTGAGGGGGTGTTAATCTAGTGTTAACTCCATATAGGTCATATGTGTCTGTTATGTGCTAGTATAGGGACTTATCTGCAATTTGCTAATTGATTCCTTGGCCTTCATAAATTAGAGGACCATTTGTGCTTTAATTGAAAATTGATTCTCACCCTAGTGAAACTTATATCTCAAAGGGAAAAGATATTGAAAAGGGAGGGGCCAATTCTGCCAATGTTTGAAAGTTCTTTATTAGGTATAAATACCCTTTGCATTTTGACCGGGTCAAACATGCTATAAACCAGTCAAACTCAATATTATTTTTCCTCTTAAAAAACTCAAATCGTAACATCCTGCGACTCTATTAATTTTGGTTTTCTGTGTGATTCCTGGCCTAGGTAGTGCTTACTTCTTGTTCCTTATCATTTCTTTATGCTTCATCTTTGAATATCTTGGCTTGAAATTCACTCTATCGTGTTTTTCTTTAGGTCATCTTGTCGAACCATCATCCATTTCTAGGTTAATGTTTGTTTATGAGTTTTGATTGATGGGTTTCTCTTAGATTATGAGTGTGATGCCTCGTATGTTGTTTTATCTGATTCCCATTTCATAATATAGTTATCCATTGATTTTCAAAGAATGTTTGACTGATATAAGTCAATACACGTTTGTTTGGTTCTGAGGCTACATAATGGATTTGGGTCAATGAATTAGGACACCATTTGTTGTGTTAAATCATGTAGCTGTTATGCCTTAGGTATTGTAATTTGGTAGTTGGATTCTGTGCGCATAAGAATGTTCTTGATTGCGTTTTAGGTAACAGTTTCTTGATTGCGAGTTGATGCGTGTTGTGTTTAAGACTCTTAGTTGCATTTTATCTAAAGCTTCTTGATTGCGATTTGGTGTATGTTTCTTGGTTGCGTCTTGCCAGTTATTATCTTGATTGTGGTTTGCTTAAATGATTCTTGGTTGCGATTTGATTGAGTGTTCTTATTTGTGTTTTGCTTAAATGATTCTTGGTTGCGATTTGATTGAGTGTTATTATCTTGATTGTGGTTTGGTTAAATGATTCTTGATTGCGATTTGATATTATGCTTCCCTGTTGCGTTTTGTTTGCTTAGATAGATATTGCGTTTTGAAGTATAATACTTTTAAAATGAGTCAAAATGTAATTATTGCGGTTTGTAAATGTAGATTATTTAATTCGCAAATTGTAGGACCCACTTTACAAAAATTCTCCAAATTCTTGCGGTTTGATTATTTGTGAATTTAATATTCCTGCGTTTTGGCTGTTGCGTTTTACCCATTGTGTTTTGATAATTTTTTAGTAAAATTATCTCTGCGTTTTGGACACTGCGGTTTGTCTTGTTGCGTTTTGTCTAACTGAGTTTTGTGAGACTGTGTTTTGTTTATTGCGGTTTGTGCAATGCATTTTGTCTTTGCTGCATTTTGTCTAATTACATTTTGATCATAGTACCTTGGTCAAAGGGTTATGTCTTCTCATGGATGAGTTGACGTCCGTTGACTCTTGAGTTGACCATCTCTATTGACCATCACATCAACATGATCCATGTGTCCCTTTGCCTTGGAATTAAGTACATGAATGTCTTAATCTCAAGTTGTGACTCACATCTAACATCTCCTTTCTGTATGTATACTTCGTTGTGGATGTGATTGTGTAGTTACAATGGTTGACGTTAATGCTCCTGCTGAACAAGCACCAGGTGCTCCACCTCTCATTCGTTCAGATGAACAGATCTTGCCTCGTAGCAGATGGGTCTCTATTGGAAAGAGCAACTGTTATTTGGATATGGACAGAAATCAACTTAACCCAATTTACAAGATTGCAGTAGACATTCTAAAGCAAACTAATTTCTTCGGTGCCTTTACGGCTCGCTCCACTATTCCAGCCATCAACATCCAGCAGTTCTGGGACACTGTACGATATGACAAAGACACCGCAGGTTACAGCTGTCAGCTCGATGAACAATGGCTAGATATCACCAAAGACACAATTAGAGAAGCACTTCAGATCACACCAGTTGCTACTGACAAACTGTTTACTTCCCCATCAGCACCAAAGGAACTTATCAACTTTGTCAGTGATCTAGGCTACCCCAAAACCATCAACACTCTATCTACAGTTATTACACATGACATGTATCAACCATGGAGAGCAATCTTAACTATCATCAACCTATGTCTCACGGGCAAGACTTTAGGCTTTGAAAGACCAAGAGCTCCAATGATACAGATGCTTTGGGGGATCTTTAATCGTTCCAACATTGATTATGCTGAGAGGATTTGGGAAGAATTCACTCATTCCATCCATTCATTCATTGAAGACAAGAACAATCTGGCATTACAGAAAACTGGAAAGAAGAAGATCAACTTTCTTATGATTCCAAACATCAGGTTTACTAAGTTGATAATCTTCCATCTTCAAATTGTGTACAAGTTTCACCCAAGATTGGATTCCCCACTCCACTTGCCAGATGATGAACATGTCCTTGGAAATCTCAAGTTCGCTGCAAAGGGAACTAGACATGAAGTCTTTGGGAAGGCTATTCCTGAAGACCTTATCACGAGTGAGATACTGAATGCTCCATACTATCAGGATTACTTGATGAAAGTAGACAAGCATCAAAGGTTCTTGGCTGGTGAAGAACCTGTTGTTAGTACCTCTGAAGCCTCTAAAGAGACTGAAGGTTCTGAAGCTGCAAGGGAAAAGTCACCAAGTCAAGAGCTTGATCTTGAATCTAGTGACACTGAATCAGATGAGCCGGGAACCAAGGAAGTGAATGTTTGGAAAGGTGAGACGCAAGCTAAAGATATTGCAGGCCCTGAATCTGGCAAAACTGAGAAGGAGATTTCTCATCATCAGAAGGATTTCACATCTGATCCACCTCTTGAGAAGTTAAATGATGAGTTCATGTCCACTACTTACCCGAATGTACTAGAGAATCTAAAGATGAGAACCGATGATCAGTCTCATTTGGAGGAACCCGCTAGCTCAACGGGTACTTTGTCATCTCTCAAGAATCTGGATCATGACCCTACGTTTGGGGATCAGTTTATTTCTAACAAGCCTGCTGATGCAGAAACTGAGAAACCAAATGATGAGAAAGAGGTGGTGTCAATGGTGTCCATCACTATTGAGCAAGACACTTATGCAGTCCCTACAATGACAATACCGAATCCAACTGCAACAACAACCACAACAACTCCTCCTGCTGCAACGACTACCACGGCAACAACCATAACTACAAGTGTAATTCCACCAACTCTGTCCTCCAACAAAAGCTTCGAGTCACGCCTTGAAGAGGCTCTTAAGTGTATTGCAGTTTTGGAAGGTCATAATCTACCCAAGGTTGTCAAACATCACAGCACTAGGTTGTCCAAGCTGGAAAATCTCAACATTAAATATAAGGTAAAGACTGTTGTAGATGAACACGTTGCCGAAGCAGTGGGTTGGGCAATGGAAGTACCCTTGAGAGCTCGCTTCAGAGATCTTCCCACCACTGATATGAAAGAGATTCTTCTACAGCGAATGTATGAGACAAACCTTGACCAAGGTCATAAAGACCATAGAAGATTATACGAAGCTTTGGAAAGATCAATTGACCGTGACAACTCTGATAAACTCATGGAGGACTTGGCTGAAACCCGTCGAAAGAAAAAAAGGAGCCAGGACAAACCCAAAACACCTTCGGGGTCTCCTCCTCATCCACCCCCTCCTCCTCCTCCATCAGGACCATTTGGAGCTGCAGGCTCATCTGGGGCATCAGGATCACATCAAGCACAACCACCACCTTTTCCTCCTGCATCATCTACCAAGGAAGATTAGACGAAACAATCTACAGGTCCAAGCTCATTGAAGAAAGCTGAGTCTACTGCATACACTGCTTGGACGACAATTGACATTAGATTCAAGCCTTCTGTCTTGTCAATTCCTGAAGATCTTATTATGAATGAAGAATCAGCTATCAACGATCAAGATTCTTATTCTGATGATGAGGATGATATCTCCAATCTGCATATTCCAAAGGTGAACCTAGGGAGAGATTGGTTGAAGTCTTTCTCAGAGGATGACAGATCTGACTCAACTTGGTCTGTACCTTCTAATGAGGCAAAGAAAGATTGGTGGCAACCTCTTCCCATAGGAGATAGACCTCCAACACCTGAACCGGCTTGGTCCATCCCTTATTCTGATCCGCAAGTTCCTGATAGCATCTGGGCTGATGCTATTGTGTCCAGCTATGTGCCTCCTCCGGAAAACTCACTGCTTGCACAGACTGGAGACATGGGAGCATTTATAGACTGGTACTGTAAGAAGCAAGGAATCACCAAACTAACACCTAAAGACTTAGAAGGGCCAGCGTATGAAATTGTCAAAGCCTTTCATCCTGATGTGGTTCATCTTCAGTTCTAGATGGAAGAATGCCACAAGCTTCTAACTGATCAGGTTGACGAGGGAATTCTCAAGTACAATGTCAGCAAACCACTCCCTCTGGGTGGTCCACCTGGACAGGTCACCATCCAAACAGACTTCTTCTTCAACAAAGATCTGGAGTATCTCAGGTTTGGCAGCAAGGAGTATAAACAAGCGTTATCAATTACTAAGATGAAAGCTGCATATTATCCAGACATCGGGTTAGAACAAATGGTACCAGATCAGATGTGGATTGAAGAAGAATGCAAGTATGACATATCGGCTTCGTATGGTATATCGCACTGGTGGTTCAAGAGACAACAGTTCTACATTGAACGACTCACTGCTGAAGGTGATCGCAAGGCTGTACGATCTCGCATGCAGATCTTAAGCGTAGTCAGAGTTGAGATCTTCTTAATATATGGCTACGACTACCTGAGGAAGATCGTCCTTCGCCGAGCTGATCTCAAAGAGCATATCATTGCAGAAAGTGACTTCAAACACTTGCACCCTAGTGACTTTGAAGATCTGTACCTGCTGAATCTTCAAGGCAAGCTGCACCACCTAACACCTCATGAAAAGAAGACTCTTGCCACTGCCGTCAATCTATGGACCAGGGGCTTAGTTATCAGACAACGGGTAGGGGACTTTCAGCTTGGGATCGAGAGTTATCAGACTCAACTCAACCTCATGAGGCCTTGATGGGAAGCAAATGATATGGAATTCAAGCACGACTACACGGTTCTTGAGTCTCCAGTGGCTGTCGTGTTCAGAGATAGGTATGAGGTTATGATGATCATGCGGTTTGATGAAATCCACAAGTTCAGTGATGGTACTCTACAGCAGATTGAAGAAGCACTGGACTACAGGGTCAAAGTGTACAAGATAAAAAGGGAAAAACCAGGGCGGTATACTATGTTCTGGACAAAGAAAGATCTGGATATGAACAATGAGTTCATTCGTGCCATTCGAAAATGATTGAAGACAAGGAGGATCTTTCGCAGTCTGGAAAGTTATGTTGGTGGACGTGTTCGAGAGGGCGATTACAGACTTCTACAGAAAACTGAATGAGAATATCTTCTTTGTAATAATTAGTCCTCTTTTGTTGTTGTGTAATTATACTATGTTGTGAACTTTGTACTATTTAAGTAGTTATAAACATATGCTTTGTTTGTCATCCTTACCTCCCTCACTTGTAAAGGGGGAGCAGTATGAGGTACGTTTCAGTGCCTCATTCTTGATAAAAGAAGCGAAAGCTTCTTAATTTTGAGTATAATTAATTCAAACCTTTTTCAAATGATCTCTACTAATTCTGCTCAAAAGAACAAGTATTCCCTCTCAAGAGGGGAAGTATTTGAAACTCTTTGTACAAACAAATACAATCTTGTGAGACTCTTCCCGAAAACCTCAAAAAGCATATTTTAATCAAAGCTTTTCAAAAACAACATCAATATGCTATTTTTGAGGGGGAGAAAAATATAAATGGTGATTAAAATATAACTAAGTTGGAATGGCATCTTATGAGAGCGCGGCTCAGACTTCACTAATGAATTGACGAAACTAACTGTCATTAATCGAAAGGACTTGTCTTGGCCGGGTAATAATTTAAAGCTGGTCTAACCAGTGATGTAAGCGTGTCTCGAAGAGGAATTGTCTGAGTAGAGTGTACCGTTTCGAGATACTTTCTGTGGACTTGACCAGGCCGAGTAATAATTTCAAGCTAGTCTAACTAGTGATGTAAGCGTGTCACGAATCGGTCATGTTTACTGAAGGTGGATCAATTCAAAAAGTACAAACTCTACCCAACATGTGCAAATTTTAACTATAAACATCTGAGCACATGTTAAGGGTGAGTATTTGAAAATTACAAAACTCTCAAAGTGTTAGCAAAATGTGTTTTATAACTATAAACACTTTGAGAAATTTTTCAAAGATTTGGTTTACGACAACATAGGATATTCATGGTGTTATAAGGTGGGTAAGGTTAGGAAAACCATCCTATGATCCGCCAGAGCCGGAGGGATCTACCCAAGGACAATACCGAATAGTTAGTATTAGAAAGTCCTTAGGTATGATTATGAAAAAAGGAGTAATATGAGAAAGGAGAAAGAAGGGGTTGAAGAATTAAAAAGAAATGTAATGAGAAAGGGTGAAAAGAAATAGCCCTCCAATTATTCAACCTTAGGGCAGAAACCGGGTACAATTCATATGCTACTGGTGGTTACTAAGGTAACAGCGGTATTGAAGACAAGACGTCATGGACCCAGTGATGCACTGCACTAAACCTTCTAGCCACTCAAGTTCTCTTAAAAGGACTTGTTTTATTCTCACGGGGAACCCTGCATAATCTATCGACCGCTCATTACGAGTTATGTTGATATTGAAACATGAGACAACGCTCCAGTCTCCGACTACCAAAAGTTGCACTTATCGAGTCTAAAGCCACGAGATACATCATAAGATCGCATAGGAACACATGATACTGCTACACTGATGGTTCAACATTAAGGACATCAGTTGTACAATTAAGAGTCCTACGCAGATCCTAGCAATCTGCCAGAACATTTATGAGAGAAACTACAAATGTAATTCTCAATGATTGAATGGAAATTCCTGCCAGGGTCAACATCAAACAGCCCTGACAGCAGGTCACCTCGATCTACAGTCGTGGAGTGAACACCAGCGACTCACCTAATCGTTGATGTACTTCAGTACATCTTGTAAACCATCTCGGGGGTATCCGATGCTGGAATGGCCTTGGCAAGGATTAGAGAAAGTTTTCACACTATGCTGATAACAATCTTGAAATCCAAACCTATAAGTGCCGGACGTGTTATTGCTAACTGTTGTTTGCAGGAATCCCTGGCGGTTGCAGCGGTGTGCCAAAAAGATGCCGATTCATTACCCCATGCTCACACTTCATCCTAATAATAAAAGAAATCATGATAATTGAAAGACTTCTACACTGCTTTCGCTACTTTGATGCTGAATATCATGATCCAGAAAAGTGTGAGCATGCCGGTCCAATGATCACTTTATCACAAGGATGCAACAGTACAAAGAGAATGACACACAAACCACCAAAACTGATGATCACAATGAATGTTGAACGATTACACTTACCAAAGGAACATTCATTAGAAGATCACGAATTAAAGTACAAAGCTTACCAATTATGAAGAATCAAAGACTACGAGCTAGGAAATTAAGTTCATTAGAATGCAAGAATTCAAATTGTAATTTCCGGGGTGATCTCCCTTAGGGTGAGATTGTTAGGAATATAAATATTCATATGAATGACTCGGTCACCCCGAATATCTATTAGCATTAAGTTAGCTCGTAGGCTTATTAGTATTAGTTTAGTTATCATAATACTAGTTTAGTCATAGTAGTATTTGTGGAATTGGGTCAGGTCTTTACCCACTGTCAGCTCACTTCACAGCCCATGTAGGGCGTTTTATGTGTAACTATAAATACCCTTTCCCACCTAAGGGAAATGGTTGGATGTTCATTTTACTTGGAAGCTAATAGATTACATTTTCTCTCATTAGAACATCTCTCTCTATCTCTACTCTCTTTAGATTCGGCCAAGCTCAAATCCTTCCTTGTGTTATGATATCAAGTGTTCTTCACTAAACCAAGAGCTTGAGATCTCCATATAGCTTCACCTGTGTTAGGATCATATATTCTCTTCATTTCAACCCAAAGCACTTTATCTTTATCATCTGTAGGATCTAAGGTCTTGAATCTCTTTTGAACTAAGCTCCACAGCTTATTCAAGTCTTCTCTGTCAAAAGATTTGCTCATGTCTTCAAAGAACTTGTAGACTTCAAACTTTCCTGCTACTCTGATGATTTTTCATCCCTTGATCATTCCATCTGATTACACCTCCCAATCAATGATGGGATGTTTGGCTTGAATAGGATCAATATTAAGAGCTTTTGGAACAACCACCATTATGCCACGGATCTGTTCATCAGTTAACATTTCTTTTACCTATTCTTCCTCTGCTGGTTCTTCTTGAACTGATCCTTCCTCAGTTCTCTGTTTCTTGGAATCTACTGATTCCAAATGGTCTGATGTTCTTTTCCTTCCTCTTCCCTCATTTCTTTCTAGATCACCTCTCAGAAACATCTGTATCCTCTTATAAGTATTAATGTAGATCTTTTCAATCTTGCATGACATATACCCTTGAAATTCTCTTCTTTTTAGTTGTCTTGAGGCTTCAAGAAGTTCTTCATATACCTTAGTTGTTCACTTCTTGTAGGAGGTTTCTTCTCATAAGGTTTGTTCTTTCTTTGTCTCTGCCTCAGTTGCTCCAAAAGGTCATTAATGGCCTCGTCTCTTTCTTCTATGGTGAATCGTGATCTTTCTTCCTCTTGAAGCTTAGCAGCGAACTCCCTATCAGCTTTTTCTTGAGCAGCTTTTTCTTGTACTTCAGTCAGTAGCTTTTGCTCAATCAGTATTTGAGCAACCTTTTCTTCTTTTGCTACTCTTTCTAATTCATCTTCCTGAAGTTTTCGAGCTAATTCTTCATCTAAAGCAATCTGAGCTTGGCTTTTATTGAAAGTTTTATGATAAGATTCTTCTGCTATCATGATCCCCTTGCCCTTGTATACTCTTGAAATCTTTGGTTTTCTTAAGTATACTGCATCAACAGTACCTTGAGAACCACATGAAGTACCTTGTGATATACCACCAGTACCTTCCATTTTCTTGGCAGTGCCTTCTTCATGATGTGCATGTGGCCTCCTTTGAGTACCAGATTCTTCTTTGACCAAAGTAACATCAGGATCTTCATCTAGTTCAGCAATCTGTCTCCCCTGTTTGGAATATTCATCACCTTTCTCTGCACTATGACCATCTGATGAGCTTGATGAAGAATATGATTCACTGGATGATACAATGTGAACTGATCTCTTTCTTTTAGGTGTCTTGAACTATTGCTCCAATTCCATGACTTTAAGCACCAGCTTTGTATTCACCTTGCTAAACAGCCTCTTGTGAGAAATGAGATCAGACTCCAAAGTAGTAACCTTCTCAGACAATTTTGTACATGTTTCCATCAATTCCTTATGTGCCTGTCTGCCCTCAGCACTTCCTGATGTGTTACCTTCAGGGAGAGGTGCATCATGGGGCATAGACTCATAGTCCACCATATGGTGAGCTTCCGAGCCACCCACTATTTTTGGTTGGCTTGGGATTCCACCAATAGTACTGGATTCATAGGAACTTGGTACTGTTGGTGTTGCCATAGATTGGGACTTATGTATCATACTTCTATCCTGCCCAGCTTCTAAGCCGGAGACAGTAGAAGTATCCCTTTCTATACTGACAAGTGACAACAGAGCCCTCTCTGGATATAGACCTAATTGGTGATGAGTTTGGTTGTGAAAGTGATTGCTCTGATGCTGTAGGCGTGTGATGGGAGTCAACTGGGCTTGTTGATCCTTCACCATGTACCTGTAGCATAGAATCAAATAAAGGAACTTTTTTCCCACTGTACAATTTTGAGGCCATCCTCATATTACTAAAAAGTTTTTGTGTAAGTTTGGGTGTGGGATAAACATTTTTATGAGGAAGAAGTTGATGTTTCCTCATGTTAAAAATAGCTTGTATGAACCTGGGATACATCAAAAATTTTGATTTGCTATCAAAAATTTTAACCATTCCTTCAAAGATAAGTTTAGAAAAATTGAAAGTTTTGTCAGTGGCCAAGCAGATGAGAGCAGTCGCAATAATGCTACTGAACCATTCCCATGAGGTTTTCTTAGGACTAAGACAGTGAAAGATGGTATGAATCAAAAACTTCCATTGTGGGGCAAAAAAGCCTTCTTGAAAAGTTAAAGATTGTGATTGGATTTTGTACCCCATCCTGGTTAAAGTTTCAAAAATTTATGTGTTTGGCATAGCACTAATACCATTTGCATCATTCAGTTGGAGATGCCTCCTGAGTGATGTATAGGATCGAACACTTGATAGATCTGTGAGCTTGGCAAAACGTGTAGCTAGCTTATGTAAACACAAACCAACTACGTTGAGAATCTCTGTGTGGTATACTTGTGTCAATGCGGAAACTAAACAACAAGTATATGAAGAAGATAATGGCTAAGAAACAATGATCCTATGGATCTTTTATTAACTTTTTTCTATTGAAAACTGATGCAAAAAACTTATGCCGTATGTTTCTTTTATAGGCTAAGAAACCCTAATACGACATTCTAGAAAAATGAGTAAAGAGATAAACATAAATCTTTTCCTAGAATAACTCTAACAAGATACTAAAAATACGTATGACCAGCAGCATTGAAAGCTGCCAGCAAGAATGAGTCAACGCTACCAGCAGGAACTAACGTCAGCAGCAATGGATACTACCAGCAGGAACTAGCTAAAGCTAACAGCAGCAATGACTTTTTACAAAATTCCTAACAATCCTCCCCTAAACTGGATTTTGACTAGGTTAAAGTCCAGTTTCCACTTGATAGAGCTTTAACTTCTCAGGCTTGAGGATTGCATTTGAGCAGCAACAATAGTAAGTAACCCGCATCAACATCTTTAACTTCCAGCAGCAACCTCTATAGTTCAGCAGCAAAAGGAAATCATCTTCAAAATAATAAGCTGGGCACCATGTCATCCACTTGATCTTGACTGCTACTATGACAAAATGTACATCAAATCACTTAAGTTTCATACTATTCTCATCACTTGCAGGTGTGTTAACTCCTGTGAGAGGTGAATCATTGAAAATTAATAGATTTGATGTCTCTTTACCAATAGCCATCACTACTGGAGTAGCCAATGTTTTGGTGTGTTAGACCATGGTACATTGATAACCATATGATTTTTAGGAAATCATCAACTAGAAACGGATTTGACTTGTCTTTACCTGTAGCCGTTTGCTCAGGACTAGCCAATTCTTGGTTCCAGCTGAACCTTGGTGAATTGAGTACCAAATATGGTTTTCCACTGCCTTTACCACAAGCCATATACATGTGGGCTAGCCAATTCTTTGGAAACTCCAAAAGGATAAAATCCATGGTGAATTGAACACCATTTCAACTCTCAGTTGTGAAACAACATGGGTGAGTTGAAGGACCCTAATAGTTTTGAGCAAACTATCACAGCTATCACCGGATTTGAGAATCACACCAGAGCCGTACCCTCATGGTGAGCCAACTTTTCCTTGTCTATGAGACATGGTAAGTTGAATACCATTTGCTGTGTGGTTCAAGAACCAACACTGTACCTGCAAGGGTGATACTCTAAACAAACTTATTAGCAAACAAAATATACAAGATTTTTTTTCTTTTTTTTTTCTCTTTTTTTTTCTGTTTTTAAACTCAAAAGGAAAAAAAATTATACAACAACAACAACAAGAATAAGCTTCCCCTTAGGCTTATACCTCCCCTCAATCTCAGCACTTAAGGATTAAGCATGCCAATGTGCACCACCAAATAGTTAAATCTTGGGCCATCAAATGCTTTGGTTAACAGATCAGCCACATTTTGCTCAGTGTCGATTTTAAGCACTTGGATAAGATGCTTTTCATAAGCATCTCTAATAAAGTGGTGCCTAATCTCTATGTGCTTTGTTCTCTGATGAAACACAGGGTTTTTAACAATACATATGGTGCTTTGGTTATCAATAAAAATTTTAGTGTTCATGAAGTTGAACCCGTAATCTAACAGCTGATTTTGTAGCCAAAGTACCTGTCCACAGCAGCTAGCAGCAGCAACATACTCTGCCTCAGTAGAAGATGTAGCAACTATAGACTGCTTCTTGCATTGCCAAGAAATCAATCTTCTTCCCATAAACTGACAGCCCCCAGTAGTGGACTTTCTATCAAAGTTAGCACCAGCATAATCACTGTCACTATAAGCTTCCAGCACAAAAGGAGAATCTCTTGGGTACCAAAGACCCAACTTTGGCTGTCCTTTTAAATATTTGAAGATTTTCTTGACTGCATTTAAGTGGGAAGTCAAGGGTGTAACTTGATGTTTGGAACAAGCACTGACTGCAAACATGATGTCAGGTCTAGAAGCTGTCAAATACATGAGGGAACCTATCATGGATCTGTAGAGATGTACATTAACTGCATCATCAGGTTCAGTATTTGATTTAGGCTTTGGAGCTTCAAATGGTGTTGTTGCAGTCTTGACACCGTCCAAATCAAACTTCTTAAGTATGTCGTGCACATACTTTTCTTGGCTGATAAAGATCCCATCAGGCAATTGCTTAACCTGTAAGCCCAAGAAAAAGGTGAGTTCTCCCATAGCACTCATCTCAAACTCACTCTTCATAAGCACCTCAAACTCCCTACACCAGGCTTCATTTGTAGAACCAAAAATAATGTCATCCACCTAAACCTGAACAAGGATGATATCTGTTGAAGTCTTCCTGATGAATAATGTCTTGTCAATTGCCCCTCTTTTGTAACCATGCTTCAGCAGAAAAGCAGACAACCTAGCATACCAAGACCTTGGTGCTTGATGAAGCCCATATAATGCCTTGACCACCGTATAAACCAAATAAAGATTCTGAGGATCCACAAATCCCTTTGGTTGAGTAACATACACTTCTTCTTCAATTCTTCCATAGAGAAATGTACTCTTCACATCCATCTGATAAACCACAAACCCCATGTACGAAGCAAAAGCCAAAAATAATCGAATAGCTTCAACTCTTGCCTCTGGTGCAAACACCTCATCATAGTCAATTCCCTCTTCTTGTCGATGTCCTTGAGCAACCAAACAAGCTTTGTTGTGAACCACAATTCCCCTAGCATCCCTTTTATTCTTCAGAATCCATTTTGTGCCAATGGCATACTTTCCCTCAGGCAATGGTACCAACTTCCAAACCTTTTGATTCTGAAACTGCTGCATTTCCTCTTGCATAGCCTCAACCCAATTAGAATTTTCTAGGGCTTGAGCTACACTGCTTGGTTCAATTTGGGATAGAAAACAAGCATAGAGGGAATGAAGATGGTCTGTATGGTTACACCTGAGTTGATCTTGAATGTAACTGATAAAAGCAGTTTCTCCAAACTTTGGTTGTTGTACCTTGCTTCTTGTCTGAACAGGTGAATTGAGATCTCCAAGAATCAAAGACTGAGGATGAACTATGTTTATCCTCTTTGTAGCATTGGGATTGAAATCAATAGTTGAGGCTTGATTAGTGATAGAGGGATTGAATTCATCATCATATGAGGATGAAGTGAAGATGCCTATACTTGATTGATGGTAAGGATCTTTCAACCTATCTCCAGATGATAATGAATTTCCAAGGTCAGATGGACTTGGGAATCTTGTAGAAGAGGCATCAACACCCAATAAGTCAACATATGGTGAGATCAAAGGAGCACCAGCAGAATCATCAGAGGAACCAGTAGAAATAGGTGTACTACCAGCAGAATTGGGATCAGCAGGAACAGAAACACCACCATCAGATTCCAGGTTCCCGCGAGCTTCAGCTGCAGCATTTTTCAAGAGGTCCAGTGTTTCTTGAGAAAAATCAGATCCAAACTCTTTAGCTGCTTCTTTACCACCATGTTCTTGCCTTTGAAGTCTTGCAAGTTCCTTTGCATAACCTTCACTCATGTTTGATGTAACTCCAGCATCATGACCTGCAGAATGGTTAGAAGGAAAAGAAGGAACAAAAATAGGTCGTTCATCACTCTTTGAATCTGAATCATCATCTGAGGTACCTGCATTGTTAGTTTGAGAATCCTGTGTGCCTGCAGATTGATTATATTTGAATCTAGTATAACCTAAAGAATCAGTCAGATACTCAAGGTCAAAATACCACTCAGGACCTACACCCTAAACATTAGGTTTATCCTCAAAATATCTCAGATTGAGTGTCTCTTCTATCCTCTTAGCAGACAAATTATATACCCTATAGGCCTTACTATGAGCAGAATAACCAACAATGAATCCCTCGTCTGCCTTTTCTTCAAATTTTCCTAGATGATCACTAGTGTTCAATATAGTTACATGGCAGCCAAAAGGTTTAAGGTAACTAATGTTAGGAACTTTCCCAGACAAGAGCTCATAAGGTGTTTTGTTATGGGAACTAGTAATTGATACCCTATTCAGTACATAGCAAGCAGTGCAGACTGCTTCAGTCCAAAACATTGTAGGCAATTTAGAATCAGCCAACATAGATCTAGCTGCTTCTATAAGGGTCCTATTTTTTCTTTTAGCAAACCCATTTTGTTGAGGTGTTCTAGCATTACTATAGTCCCTTTTAATCCCCTTAGTCCCACAGAGTTCTATAAGATTAGAATTTTTAAACTCTGTTCCATTGTCACACCTAATAGACTTAACCTTTTTATTTAGCTGATTTTCTACTAAAGTAATAAAGTCCCTAATTATTGGATAGGTTTCATCTTTAGTACCTAAAAAGAAAGTCCATGAAAACCTGCTAAATGCATCAGTAATCACCAGGCAGTAGTACTTTTGGTCAATACTTCTGATGGAAGTAGGACCAAAAAGATCCATATGAAGAAGCTGCAGAGGCTCAGTGATGGTGCTCACAGCTGTAATTGCCTTGTAAGAAGCTCTGTGTTGCTTTCCTTTGCTACAAGCAACACAATTGTGTTCATTTGCAAAGGTCTTGTGAGGAAGCCCTTCTACCAAACCATTCTTTGCCAATTTGTTGATGGTCTTGAAGTTCACATGTGCCATCCTTCTTTGCCATTTGTTAGACTCATCCACAGATGCTTTTGCCACCAAGAAAGTAAGAGAACCCACAGGCTGGACATCATTAAGATTGAAACTGTAAAGGTTGTGTGTTCTTGGAACTTTGAGTACCACCTGACTCTCATCAGGTAACTTGAAGTCTTTGGACAACACAAGACAATCAGTTTCAGTGAAGAGGACACCATTTTTCTTGTCACAAATCTGAGAGACAGAGAAAAAATTGAAGTTCCGGAGTTCCTTCACATAGAACACATTCTCAAAATCCAGCTTGGATGTTTTGATAGTTCCTTTTCCTGTAATCTTGCCATCTCCTCCTCAAAATGTCACAGTCCCACCATTTAGAGGCACAAAGTCATGCAATCTCTCTAAGTTTCCTGTCATGCTTCTGGAACAACCACTATCAACTATACCAACATCTTTATTCTTCTGAAAAGTACCCTACAGCAAGAGAAGACAAACAACAACATTAGATACAAAGGAGACTCAAGCCATTACTGACTTGAGCCTGCCTAGTGGATCAATAATGATTAAACCATGGAGATTGATGAGATCCACCATTGTTCTTGGACCCCATTCTGGTATAGTGGTCATTCATTTTCCAAGAACAACCTGCTGAGGACTTAACAGCAGTTTCCAGTTTTGCCCCCCCTTATGCATAGAGTCAACATAAACAGGCCTAAAATCATGCTGAAAATAAGTGCTTGTAGGTCTGTAGCATAGTCTAGTAGTATTTCTTCTCCAACTAGTAGAATTTGGACCACCAGCAGCAACAGGCTTACCAGCAGAAACTGGCTTACCAGCTGCAACAGGTTTGCCAGCATGACCTGGCTTACCAGCAGCAACATACTTATCTGTTTTAACTGATCTACTAGGAGGGAAAGAGGATCTACAAGAGTTCATTCTTGCTGCTTGAGGAACATATGGGGGTATATCATTAACATTGTTCCACACATGCCTAGATTGACCAGCACACATACCCATCTGCTTCTCATAATAATCACAATCTTTTATAAGATGATCATAACTTCTACACATAAAACAAGATTTCTTTCTAGAAGATTTATTCCTTAAAGAACTTTTCTTATTGCAACCAGAATTATCAGAATCCACACAAGAAACATAATTATTCTTGGCAAAATTAACACAAGAAACATTATTGTTTGAAACAGAACCAAAACTAGAAACATTATTGTTTTTAACAAAATCAAAAGAAATATCTTCAACAGCAGCTGACTTTAAATGAACTTCATCCTTTGCTACTTCTGAGGAAAGATCTTCTGACTTGGTGGAAGAAGACTTGTCACTTGACTCACATGTGGCATAGTCATTTGTCTTGATTTCTGAAGATTTGTCACTGTAAGAACAAGAGACAAATTCATTAGAGTTACAATCAAGATCAGGCAAAACATTTTCCTTCATGCCGTAATACATCTGTGAATCATCAAAGTTTTCATGGGGAGAGGAAGGCATAAATGTTCCAATTATGGGTGGAGGGACTGCATTCATCCCTCCTTCTTTTACATACTTTACAGGTTTTTGGTAGTCTACAGGTTCTGGGTCAAAGATACTGATGCGCGTGATGTGTCGTTGCGGTTTAGCAGTTTTAATGCCTACTCAAGTTTTAAATTTATATTTAGCCGACTTATCAATAACACACACACTTAATGAGCAGTGTACCCGGTCAGTATGAATATAATGGTAAGTAGAGTGTCGATCACTAAGAGTGGAACGTATTATCTCGTTATTCTAATTAGTATTTTAATATCGTAACGCAAGGGGGTTTCAGCCTGAGAGACTGGCACGATTTGTTTGCAATTAAATAATAAAATAAACCAATAGGCACGAATCAGCAAGTAGCACACACGTACACAGATAAATACTCGAGACAATAAGAGGGCTGTCCTTATGATTAAGTAGATTGTCACTTGTTTTATTGATAGCTTTATATGAAGTGTATGTAGTTAACCCTTTCTCGTTGGTCCTAATCTTATCGGCGAGTAAACCCTTAATGATTACTTATGTCTAAAAGTTATTCCTAAGTGATCAATTTAGTAATAACCGTGGGAGCCACATTATGTCCCGCAGTCAAATGCCCGCAAGCCACTAATAAACACAGAGGTTATCAATGCACTAATAAGTAGTAACCAAAGACATCAACATATAAACTTTAATTGATGGGAAAGCAAGTATTAAAGGGAGTGCAATCTTTCGTTGTCACATTACACAAGCCACCAATCCTGATGAATTAAAGTTTGCTAACACAATAAAACAAAACTACTTAATGAATTAAACACATGCAGCACCTTCTTACAGCTCTTGTATCTTTGATTTGGGTGTGTCTTGTGCTGCCTCCTTGACTGAATTCGTCCTAGGGTTTTTCCTGTTCGGACTTCGAAACTCTGATAATGCCCACGAAATTCGTCTGGCCTTGGGGTATTTATAGTTTCTGTCTGAGGGAAGATGCGGCGCATCTATTAAGTAGATGCGGCGCATTGACTTAACTTCGCGTGGGGTCCAAGATTATAATATTCAGGAATATTCGTACACCGCCAGAAGATGCGGCGTAACTCCATGATTAGATGCGGCGCATGTCCTCTTGTATCTTGGATCGTATCTGGTGATATCTTGATAGAGATGCGGCGCATGTCATGAGTGAGATGCGGCGCATCTGGAGCAGATTAGTCTTGATCTTCTTCATTTCAGTAGACTCTTTACTTTATGCACGTTTTGCTCCATTATTAGTCCAAAATTGCCAAGTTTCACCAAATGCTTGTTTTTACCTGAGAATTACAAAAGTAAACGATTAAGTATCAATCCTCATACATAATATAGTAAAACAAGTCAAATTAATAGGATAAATGATAGTAATAAAATGTACTTATTTGAGTTCATCAAATATCCCCCCACTTGAACTTTACTTGTCCCCAAGTAAACCTTAGAATTTCTCTTATGAAAATGTATCCTAAAAGATGTTAGGATTATTTTTATGTTTAAGCATGTATTCGTTTATTTCATAATCACACAACTAAACACTTAACGAATTAGAAGTAAAATAAAATAAGTCGACAAAAGCAAATCTAATCGTTTAACTGTCCAGTCGTGACGAATATTCTATCATAAGCTTGGCAAGTATACACATCTCCTCTACTAAAGCTAAGGAATAACAAGTCTAAAGCGATAAAAAGGGTTTTTAGGCTTAAGGGTTAATTATTCTCTTTCACCATCGATCTCAAATTCCAGAAAAGGCGACAAAATCACAAATACATGATCGAATCCACGAACACGATACTTGCAATTGCTCAAATCCTTAACTCGAATAGGCTAAAGATAGGTCCAAACTTCACCAATAATAATATATCAAAAAGGGCGACAAAATCATAAATACATAGCCGAATCCACGACTATGATACTTAAGATTGCTCAAATCCCTAATCTCAATAAATCAAAGGTTTGGTTGGATAAAGAATAATAAAGGGCATGGATAACATTTGGGATATAAATTGGTGTAAAAATAAAAAATGAACAAAACAAATAAATTAAAATCCTAAGTGTGGTTAATCACTATCCCAACCATCCCATGAATAAGACTCATATCATTGAATAACTCATGCTTTAACACTTGAAACACACGCTTTAGGTAGCCACGAATTATACTCAACAAAATCTTAATCAAAGAATAAACCTTAATTGGCGTCCCCATAACTGCCAATTCCCATTCAATCCATAGATATAGTACAACAAATAGTGGTGATATCGACCACTTACATAACTTTACATAAGTTGGTTAAAACAAACTTCCAACTTTTCTTTCTTTCTTTTTCTTTTCTTATTTTTTCGATTTTTTTTTTTTTTTTTTTTTTTTTTTTTTTTTTTTTTTTATCATAGATGTGTAAAATTTCACCACATCACTATAATGATAATTCTGGATAATTTTTCCATACTTTTCATACTTTAGAAATAACGGTAATAGTGAAAGTAGTAAACACACGAAAAATAAACTCAAAGATATACAATATTTACTTTCACTCCAATTGCATTGTGCAATTTCCCGACCTAACCAAAGATAATGAATTACGCACGCGAACACAGGTAATGTAAGGAAACACACTCTGCCTATAGCAATCAACCAACCACGGATTCTAATCTACAGGGTAGGCTAAGGTGTAAGGGTGTAACGAAACATTTTAAACATAGGTGTAAGAAACGAAAGGAATGGCTCTGAGGGTTTTTCTAGGGGTATCTTACTCTAAAAATGAGAGTAACAAAAGGTTTATACGGGGGTTAACTAACCAGTGTAGTTAGTTAATAACACATAACATAATAAAGGCCATTTAGGTGTAATCCTAGAATTTTACCAATTTAGACAAGTCATTCCAATTATATAAAATAATACTCATTATGGTGGTCTCGAATAGTATACAAGCCAAGTTCTAAAGTTTACAAGTCACCGGCACACTCATAGATTTGTGAATTTTGGAAAATCACAATTTTTGAAAATAACGTCATGTGTGCAGCTATGCAACTTAGATCTTAAACAAAAACATGCTAAAAATTTTAAGTTTGATATATTAAGCACATTTTAAGCATATTTTGAAAAAGTTTAGGACAAGTAATTGTTAAGTGTTCTAATTCTCCAATCCCCCCACTTAAGTTAAACAACGTCCTCGTTGTTTGTATAAAAGGTTAAAAACTGGAAAATAAAAGAATTAGAACATGAAAACTCCCCTGAGATTTGCTCGGTATGATCCTCCATTAGTATAAGAGCAAAAATCATCTTTTTCTTGTGGATTAGAACGTTAAAACTTCATACTTGATGTATCCACAGGAAATCCAGGAAACTATAATACCACCAACACTTTAAAACACACCTAAGATAAGAAAGGTTCAAACTTGCATAATACATTAGTAGTTAGGAAAAATAAAACTTAAAAATTAAAACTGAAAATCATCAGGTCAGTCGATGCGCCGTATCTTATTGAAGAAGATACGCCGTATCAAGCCTGGAATTAATACGGATCAGAATAAAGATGCGCCGCATCCTTAACCAGGGATGCGCCGCATTAAAATAAACTGATAAATAGTTTTAAAGTCGAAAATAAAAATGCAGAAAAATAAAATAAGATATGACCATTGCAGGAGATGCGTCGCATCTCAGGATGGAGATGCGCCGTATCCTCATGCGGGCCTGACTGACTCGACACAAAAACAGAATAATAAAAGATTTTCCGGGTTGTCTCCCGGTAAGCACTTGTCTTTATTCCAGAGTCTTCAAGTTAGACTCACGTTCAGCTCAGCAATAAGTCCTTGTCACGGTCCATCCTTCGTCCTTCATCCGAAAGATTTTCCCGTATATCTCTGCGACGTTTTCTTCCGTTCGACTTAATCTAGTATAACTCTTTGTCTTCACCGCAGTATATTCTTCATTAGGACCCAAAGAATATTTGATGATTTTAAATTTTTCAGAAATAATCATGGGTGGCTCATTGTAAGGAATCCCAAGTGGTTGACACTTTCTTTTGGTGAACTCTTCCTCGTCTTTATCAACAAACTTAAAATAAGGATCCTTAATCAAATAATCATCTAGTTCTTCAATCAACGACTCATTATTATTATCATCTTGAATCGCCTCCCATTCTCTTTCCAAATCATATTGTAACCGTCGACTAAGCTTTGTGAAATCATCAAACTGTTTATGCACCCATTCCCAGAAAGTAGTATCCGATGTCCCCTTAAGTCCTTTCAAGCGTTCGATTCTCCTTTTTTCTTGTAAAGCCTCCGCTTTTTGTGGGCAGTCTTCAACATTATCGTACCACTCATAATCTTCAAAGGTTACATCGTTTCCAACCCGTCTCATCCCAATTATACTTCCCCCATTACAGGTTTCGTCACTTTTATAATCACAGGTCGGCCAAACACTACTCCCGTCCTTGAAAACGAAGGGTGTACAAGTGTGATTAATGTGCGCAAATTCCCATGGTTTATCCCAAACCCATGGTACTTGGTCATTCCATTCATAGTACCAGGTGTTTTTGAAATCGTCATAAGTCTTAAATCCTGGTAGATCTCCAGTAAGCACATCATTGTCGACTTGAAGAAGGTAGTTAAATTCCTTGAACTGCTTGCACAAGGGTGTCTCATAATCGAACACATCAATGTCAATTCTGAAAAGTTCTTCAATGCCCTCATTGATTGTTGAATCATGAAGTGACGACCCATAATCGCTTTCTACTTCTTCGTCTTCTCCTCTCATCCAATATACCCATAATGCATCCTTAGTAGCACGATCCATGCTCTTATGGTTATTAAACTTACTAGCCAACCATTCTATAAAATCAACATCGTTAGGATCATGGTTAAGGTCAAAGCAAGTTTTTCCAATCATATTCTTTTTTATCTCCATGAACTCGTTAAATTGCTTCTTAAAACTCCGAGTCAACCATGAAGTCATAATCTCCTTGACTTCATTTGTAGGGGCAAATTCCGGACTACCATATTTGAGTTCTAGCCAATCATTGAGGGAGAGGTCTATCAATCTTACCAATCTGCCATGAAATAGCAACTCCGCCAAAGCATAATTCATGTCATTATCCTGATAGTTCTCATTTAATCCCAGTACTGTTCGGAATAAGGCATGTAAGAGTTTTGGGTATTGCTTCCACCACAGTTGTTGTTGCTTGAGTCCGTGTATGCAAGATAGAATTTCCCATCATCTTCTTCGATAGTAGTCCAGTTCAATCCTTCGGCTTCAATGATAGGCCATAAGAGCGACAATTCTTCTCCAGTGTACCTCACAAATACATCATAGGAGAATACCTCTTTGTCAATGTTGCATAAACGCATGAATTCCTTAAAAGCAGCTTCAAGAGGAGTCTCCCAAGAGAATAAATCTGCATCGATCATGAGCACATTGAATGAATCTGAAAACAAGCATTCCTTAGCAAGATATCCGTTAACTGACATGTCTTCCATAGCAAAATCTGTCATCCAAGGTAAAATCATCAGTAGGATTTGTTCGCTAGAAGAGAAATTAATGAATATAGAAACGGATATATGAATACAAATAGCTGATATCTGCAGACGATGCGCCGTATCCAAATAGTTGGATACGCCGTATCTTATAATCGTTAAAATTAAATCAGAATTTATCCAGAAGATAGATACGCCGCTTTAGAATTTTGAATGCGCTGTATCGAATTAAATAATCAAAAATCAACTTATCTAATTAAAATTAAATGCGTCGTATTAACGAAAGTTAATGCGCCGTATTTTCGTTATGTTTAAAAATAAAAGATTTTTGATTCAGTAAGATGCGCCGTATCGATAGAGATCGATGCGTCGTATCTGTTTAATAATTCGCAAACTGTTTTTAATTAAAATAATAGATACGCCGTATCTACGAAAGCAGATGCGTCGTATGGCGTCAACGTTTAGAAATTTTTTTTTATCAAAAACAGATACGCCGTATCTGCAAAAGCAGATGCGTCGTATTACTTTATCGCTTTTTTAAAAAAAATTTCGTATTAAAAACAGATACGCCGTATCTTGGGGAAAAGATGCGTCGTATCGAATTAATTAAACGCGTTGTATTTTTTTAAAAATTAAACGCAATACGCCGTATCTGAGAGATCAGATGCGCCGTATCGTTTGATTTAGCACAGTACAACGATAGCAGAACAGAAAAATACGAAAAATAAAAACAAAAATTAAACACACAAACAAAAATAAACACACAAAAATAAAAGAAAACAATTAACACACAATACAACAAATATGCAAAATAATACAATGATGCAATTAATCTAATAAAAAGAAAAACCTAATTAAAATACTAATCAAATTAACAGATAATAACAATTCACTCCCCGGCAGCGGCGCCAAAAAACTTGATGCGCGTGATGTGTCGTTGCGGTTTAGCAGTTTTAATGCCTACTCAAGTTTTAAATTTATATTTAGCCGACTTATCAATAACACACACACTTAACGAGCAGTGTACCCGGTCAGTATGAATATAATGGTAAGTAGAGTGTCGATCACTAAGAGTGGAACGTATTATCTCGTTATTCTAATTAGTATTTTAATATCCTAACGCAAGGGGGTTTCAGCCTGAGAGACTGGCACGATTTGTTTGCAATTAAATAATAAAATAAACCAATAGGCACGAATCAGCAAGTAGCACACACGTACACAGATAAATACTCGAGACAATAAGAGGGTTGTCCTTATGATTAAGTAGATTGTCACTTGTTTTATTGATAGCTTTATATGAAGTGTATGTAGTTAACCCTTTCTCGTTGGTCCTAATCTTATCGGCGAGTAAACCCTTAATGATTACTTATGTCTAAAAGTTATTCCTAAGTGATCAATTTAGTAATAACCGTGGGAGCCACATTATGTCCCGCAGTCAAATGCCCGCAAGCCACTAATAAACACAGAGTATCAATTATAGTAGTAACCAGTGGACCACATATAATCTTACTGAGTCAACAAGTTTGCATTCTGTCAAGCCCAAACAACTAAAAAGTGTTAACAAGCAACTAATAATGATAAACCAAAGACATCCATTAAACTTTATTTGATTTGGTTAGCAGTCTTAAAGGGTGCTCTTTTCATTGTCACATTCAACTCAAAGCCACCAAGTCTGATGGATTAAAGTTTGCTACACAATAAAAGCACTCTTATGATTAACACATGCGCACTTTTACACTCTTGTATCTTGATTGGGTGTGTCTGTGCAGCATCTTACTGAATTCCTAGGGTTTTCCCTGTTCGACTTCGAAACTCTGATAATGCCCACGAAATTCGTCTGGCCTTGGGTAGTTTATAGTTTCTTGAGGGAAGATGCGGCGCATCTATTAAGTAGGATGCGGCACATTGACTTAACTTCGCGGTGTGGTTCCCAAGATTATAATTGCAGGAATATTCGACCAATCGCCTAGAAATCGGCGTAACATCCATATTAATGCGCTGCATGTCCAATTAGTAATCTTGGAATCGTATTGGTGAAATCTGATAGAGATGCTGCATGTCATGAGTGAGATCGGGATACTGACAATTAGTCTGATTCTACATTCATAGACTCTTTACTTTATGCCGTTGCTCCTTATTAGTCCAAATGCCAGTTTCACCAATCTTGTTTACCTGAATTACAATAACGATTAAGTATCATCTCATACATATAGTAAACAAGTCAATTAATAGGGTAATGATAGTACTAAAATGTACTTATTTAGTCAAGATACATACTCATTAGATCAACTGATTTGGCCTATAGGTCACCAATACCACTATTCAAAATGAATATCATTTTGCATTTTAAGTATCATCCAGCTTAACTATTTAATTCAGTACACTTATCCTGTAGACCCTGATTCTCTAATATGACCTTAGCAGTTTGACACTCAGAATATTTAAGCTCATTAGTGGTGTTTTCTAAATCTCTCTGTAAAACCCTAACTTTTTCTTCATATGCTAATTGAGTGGTTTGAAGCCAGGCCTTTTGCTTTTCTAATGTTTTAAGAGAATTTTTATAAGCTTGGACCTGTATAAAATAATCATTATATTGACTATTTACATAATCATATTCCTTTTTCAATTCAGCATATAAAGTATCACAACCAAAAGCACACTTTTGTACCTGAGATGAGTATCCCATCAAGCCAAAGTCACCAGTCACTTGAGTCTTATCACCATATCCAGCAATCATCTGATACATCCGGTCAGCACTCTTTTCTGCATTAGCCTTCCCATGCTTTTCCTAATCAACCATGGTATCATAAGACAGCAAAGCTTTAGGTTCTTCTTTTCAGTGCATTCTATAGCAAAATGACCCATTTGAGAACAGTTGTAGCACTTCACTTTCCTTTTGTCAAACCTAGCTGCCTGCTTTGGGTCTAACTTGATCTTTCTCCCCGCCATTTTCTCAAATCTGTCAACCTTTACTGACAGCATAGCCATCTGCCATCTGATGTCCATTTCCTCCAAGTCCAGATTGTCAATCTGATCAAAATCTTCATAAAGAATTTGCTGCTGTGGTGTACCTTCAGCAACAAATGAATGAAGAACCTCCTCCATCACATTGCCAGACCTAGACTGGGGTCTTGGTGCATCAGGGGAATAGGAGAATGATGAAGATGATTGAGTTAAACTGTCAGCATATGTGAGCTTATTAGTATTTGCAGTGCTAACAAAGGCTGAATGGGTTGGGGTATGAGATGAATAAGATGAAACTCCTTTGATGTCGATCTCAAGAGTCTTGAGCTTATTGTAAAGGTCATCAAAGCTCATGTAGTCAAGTCCACCTTTGGCCTTTAGAGTGATAGAGACCTGAGACCAGGAAGAAGGTAGAGCCCTTAAGAACTTGGTGTTGCAGTCTTCATTGTCCGGCCAGGCCTGCAACTGGTTGAGTTGACTTAAGATCTTGTGAAACCTGTCATAGCCTTTGTGTATCCCTTCAGCCTCAGAGATCTTAAACTCCTGGAACTCCTGCTTGAGCATCGACCTAATCATCTTTTTGGACTCTTCATTCCCTCCAAATCGAGCTTTTACAGCAAGCCAGATTTGCCTAGCATCATCCAGGTGATGAAAGTCTCCCATGTGGTCTTCTGGGAGAGCCTGAAGCAAGAGATTTGTTGCTTTAATCTCCCTTTGGACAGCAATCTGTTCTTCTCCCGATACAGGTGGAAGTATCATGATGTTCCCATTCTGATCTCTTCCAATCTGCTTCTTGCTGTTCCCATTGAGAATCACCTTCCACAGACGGTGATCACTGTTAGAGATCCAGTACTCCATCTTCATAGCCCAAACTTCATACTCATCTTTCTTAAGGTGTGGGAATTTAGCATTACTGTTAGACACAGTAGTTGTGATTATTTGTTGTTGGACTTGAGCAGTCTCAGGAGGTTTTTCATTATTGATGACAGTTGCATTAGGATTTTCGTCACCCATTGTAGGAAGGTTTTGAGAGATTGGTTTAGAAAATACTTTCTTCTTCGACAGAGACCCTCACCAGGCTCTGATACTATTTGTAGGATCGAACACTTGATAGATCTGTGAGCTTGGCAAAACTTGTAGCTAGCTTATGTAAACACAAACCAACTACGTTGAGAATCTCTGTGTGGTATACTTGTGTCTATGCGAAAACTAAACAACAAGTATATGAAGAAGATAATGGCTAAGAAACAATGATCCTCTATGGATCTTTTATTAACTTTGTTCTATTAAAAACTGATGCAAAACCTTATGCCGTATGTTTCTTTTATAGGCTAAGAAACCCTAATACGACATTCTAGAAAAACGAGTAAAGAGATAAACATAAATCTCTTCCTAGAATAACTCTAACAAGATACTAAAGTATGACCAGCAGCATTGAAAGCCGCCAGCAGGAATGAGTCAACTCTACCAGCAGGAACCAACGTCAGCAACAATTGATACTACCAGCAGGAACCAGCTAAAGCTAACAGCAGCAATGACTTTTTACAAAATTCCTAGCATGATGATTCAGTAAGAGTGATAGATTTACCATCCACAGTTGCATTTAATTCTTTATCACCATTTTCAAATGTTTTGACAGTAGCAGTCTGCCAAAAATCTTTGATTTGGGAGATATAGATAGTGGGATTTAATGATAAAGAATACCTTATGTGAGAATGATATAAAAAGTCCATTATATGATGGAATTTGGTGTCATCCTCTGCTTTTTCCAAATAAGCTACCATGTTGTGTGTATCAACAAAGGTTAAAGTAGCCATGATTGTTAGTAAATTATTGATTTGACTGTTGGGATTAAAGTAATCTAGGTTAGAAAGTAGGTTGAAGAAAGTTAGTTGAAATATTATGAAATACTTGTGAGGGTGTCTATTGGACGGACTTCAAGTAAAAGATACCTTTTGATTCAATAAAGGTGAATATACGATATTAAAAGAATAAATATACATGAAGTAAACCCTTAAGTCAAGGAAGGGTTAGTAAAAATATCAGACAAATTCTCAACGGCTATTTTATAAAAGTTGTAATTTCGCACCAGTACTAATGTCTATCTAGCAGTAAAACTTATTAATAACAGTACTAACTTTATTGCTGGCAGTACTAACTCCTTGTTAGATTTTGACTTAGCAGTATGATCTCTCAAAGATGAGTTCTATTTCTTCTTCCAGGGGTGTCACTGTCAAACATCCACCTATTAAAGAATATTTATTTTCATGTGATTTTAATAACACAAAGTAATAATTTGTGTTAACTGATAAAATGCCTTGTAGGCTTTGATTCTCCTTATTATCACCTAATGCTTCATTCAACACTGTAAATTAAAGATAACTTAGTTGTTAATTTACTAAATATATGTAAATAATGCTGATTAAAAAACTGTATTATGCAATGAATGATTAATATGTTTAAAACTATGAATATTTAAATGTTAATAAACAAACAACCTACTTATTCACACCAGTACTATCTTCTTTGTCTGGCAGTACCAACTCTTGGATAAACTTTTACTTAGCAGTATGAAATATCAAACATGAGTTCTAAGTCTTCTTCAATTGTCGTTGTTTGCCTCCTATGTTGTCACTGACAATTTGTACACACACAATTCTTAATTACATATGTAAACGTAAGCATACATACTATATTAATCATGTTAAAGCAGTACTAACTTGCACGTTAGTACTGCTCCTTTAAATATGTAGGTTACAACAGTACTAATTTGTAATTTGTTGGTGTGCATCTAAATTACACATAGCAGTACTAATGTTTATTTTAGTACTTTTAATATAAACTTAGTACTATTATAACTGTGTAGTAAAACATAATTCAAACGTATATAAGTAGTTTGTAATACATTAAATATTCATAAACAAATAATCAATGTTTAACTCATAATAAAATTCATAGTCATAACCAAACAATCAATGTTTAACTGTTTATTAAAAAAATTACCCGATGAATCAACTAAAGTATTTTTGTCTTTCTTCTTTTTGCGTTCCAATTTCAGACCTTTTTTTGGTGTTTGATCTTGACAGCCTTGCTGAATCTCTTTGTGGTTGCATATTGATATATGGATCGTGTATAATGTATGTTTGTGAATGTGTTATGATATCACATACTAAACCGTATATATATTGTAGAATTAGGGTTTAAAAATACACATCAAACCCGAATATGGTTAAGATCACAATCAATATTTTCCATACATAACTAAAAATGGTCTGCTGTTCTTTTCTCTCCTCTTCCTTCATTTCTTTCTAGATCACCTCTCAGAAACATCTGTATCCTCTTATAAGTATTAATGTAGATCCTTTCAATCTCTGCATGAGATCTACCCTTGAAATGCACTTCTTTCCAGTTGTCTTGATGCTTCAAGAAGTTCTTCATATACCTTAGCTGTTCACTTCTTGTAGGAGGTTTCTTCTCATAAGGTTTGTTCTTTCTTTGTCTCTGCCTCAGTTGCTCCAAAAGGCCATTAATGGCCTCGTCTCTTTCTTCTATGGTGAATCGTGACCTTTCTTCCTCTTGAAACTTAGCAGAAAACTCCCTATCAGCTTTTTCTTAAGCAGCATTTTCTTGTACTTCAGTCAGTAGCTTTTGCTCAGTCAGTATTTGAGCAACCTTTTCTTCTTTTGCTACTCTTTCTAATTCGTCTTCCTGAAGTTTTCGAGCTAATTCTTCATCTAAAGCAATTGAGCTTGGCTTTTTTTGAATCTTTTATGATAAGATTCTTCTGCTATCATGATCCCCTTACCCTTGTCTACTCTTGAAATCTTTGGTCTTCTTATGTATACTGCATCAGCAGTACTTTGAGAACCACTTGCAGTACCTTGTGATATACCACCAGTACCTTCTTCATGATGTGCATTTGGCCTCCCTTGAGTACCAGATTCTTCTCTGACCAAAGTAACATCACGATCTTCATCTAGTTCAGCAATCTTCCTCCCATGTTTGGAATATTCATCACCTTTCTCTGCACTATGACCATCTGATGAGCTTGATGAAGAATATGATTCGCTAGATGATACAACGTGAACTGATCTATTTCTTTTAGGTGTCTTGAACTGTTGCTCCAATTTCTTGACTTTAAGCACCAGCTTTGTATACACCTTGCTAAGCGGCCTCTTGTGAGAAATGAGATCAGACTCTAAAGTAGTAACCTTCTCAGACAATTTTGTACATGTTTCCATTAATTCCTTATGTGTCTGTCTGCCTTCAGCACTTTCTGATGTGTTACCTTCAGGGAGAGGTGCATCATGGAGCATAGACTCATAGTCTACCATATCGTGAGCTTCTGAGCCACCCACTATTTCCGGTTGGCTTGGGATTCCACCAATAGTACTGGGTTCATAGGAACTTGGTACTATTGGTGTTGCCATAGATTAGGTCTTATGTATCTTACTTCTGTCCTGCCCAGCTTCTAAGCCTGAGACAGTAGAAGTATCCCTTTCTATATTGACAAAGTCAGCCTCATCTGTTACACGGGGGGCTGTAGGGTCTCTGTGCTGAGGAACAACAGAGCCCTCTCTAGATATAGACCTAACTGGTGATGAGTTTGGTTGTGAAAGTGATGGTTCTGATGTTGTGGGTGTGTGATGGGAGTCAACTGGGCTTGTTGATCCTTGACCCTATACCTGTAGCATAGAATCAAATAAAGGAACTTTTTTCCCACTATACAATTTTGAGGCCATCCTCATATTACTAAAAAGTTTTTGTGTAAGTGATCGCGCGTGAAGTATATATATATAAATATAGTATCGTGCACACGTGATACGTGGGAAATGAAAAGTCAAACCTTTAGGAAAAGTCAAACTTGCAAAACCCGTGAATGTGATGTGTGTGATACCGGGCAAGTGATCACCCGGGTCGTGTCCCAGTGAGGTGTGAATCGAGGATTTCGTTTTAGGTTCGGAATTAAAATGCTTGATGATTTGATTTGGATTTGTGATGTTTTTAACTTCTAAATGAGATATGAAAATTAAATTCACAAAGAAAAATTAAACGCAAACCATTTAAACTAAAAACGCGAAACGGGAAATCTAAACACGAGCATAAACGTCAAATCTAAGAAATACTAACTCTACGGGTGCCAAATTATTTTTCCTACACTCTAAATTATAAAAGAAAATTTTAGAAAAAAGAAATTTATTTTTTTGACTTTTTAATTAATTATTATGATTTAAAAACTAATTTAAACTATTTAAATGATTTAAAAATAACAAATAACTTTGGAGAATTCTGAAAAATTTACAGTAAATCTAAAATTAAATTTTCAACCTGGGAAAAATAAAATCAGAACTAAATTCACTCTAAATAAGCAGAACAGTCAAATAAGCACTTAGGAATAAGCTCAAAAATAAGCTAATGTGAAAAGAAAATTTCCAAAAGCTCAGACATGAAACACAACACTAATTTAAGCTTAATTCAACTCAGAAAAATCAAATAAGCCAAAGAAATAAGCACTTGAAGCTACTGCACAGCTGATGGCTAAATCAGGTTCAATATAGCTTCTTGTCCTATTTTGCAGCTGATAAATAAGCTAGAAAAGGGCTGATAAATGAATTCCAAAGGCTACTACTTGAAGTTCATATGAAATACTACAACCAGGCCAAAAATGCCTAAATCCTGAGCTTATTTGCTTGTTCAAAATGGGTCTAGATCAGGTGGTGTCTGGGACAAGAAATAGTGCAGGTCTAAGAACAGGACTAAGGGCTGATTTGCAGGCCTAGAAAAGCTGTCCAAATAAGCTAAAAATCCAAACATAAGCTGAAACAGATAAACATTAACCTACAAACTACTTGTAGAACAAAAATCAGATTCTAATTTCTACTTTAACTAACTTAAAATTAAGATTGAAAAGTGCTAGTGAGACTGTTTTTGACAAGCAGACCTGGATTCTTTTTCTTTTGAACTCAGACTTATGCAAAACCATTTTAACTTAACCTATACTCATATTAACCAAAATAAGTTGAGAAAATGCCGAAAAGAGACCAAGCATAAGCTCAGCTTATTCTAGCTTGTGAGAAGCAAGTCTAGTTCTAATTTTCACCCTACTGATACAAATACCTCAACACATATCAAAACTGCTAATACCTTCCAAATTCAGCTTAAATGGACTCAATTAAGCTTAAGCAATGTTCAGGAAATGGCAAGTTAACAGTACAAGGCCATATGACCAAAAAATTAAGCTAAAGCCAAACATCCCCTTAGGGACTGAGTATGCAATTTCAAACTAGAACAGGTAAAAAAAACTAAGATTCAGATTCAGTAGTGATAACTAATTTACTTTTAACCTAATGAACTACTTTCAACAGCCAATAAGCACTTAAAATAGGCTGAGCTTATTTTAACTGTTTATTGGCTTATTAAGGCTATTTAAGACAAATTCTATCTTAAACAACCACAACTCATCAAAGTAGCTTACATAAACTTTAAATAAAGCAGAGAAGCATAAAACAAACAAATGAATACTCAATAAGCAGTTGAATAGTATGTTGACTTATGTTGACTAATTAAGAAAAACTTGAATTCAATTAAAATTAAAATTACAAGACTGAGAAAAAAAAGATACAATAAAGAAAATAAGTACCTTAAAATAAATTAGCTAAATTAAACCTGCCAACAATGGCTACAATTACTTCTATTTATACTACATTAAAACTATGGGTCTTCTTCTCTTGTGCTACTTCTGTGAGGGAGAGCAGTGTTATTCTTTGTTTGTGCTTCTTTGGACTAATATCGACCTTTGGATTTGTGTTGGAATGATCTTGGCCCTTAATATCACTTTGGCGCTGAAAACACTCCCTCGGATAGGTGACCTGTAGTTGACTTTGGGATTATGGGGAGTGGAGAAAAGTGTGTTGGGGAAGGGGAGAGGAGACACAGATGATGGGGTGGTACGATGTGTGATGGTGATGGTGTACTTGGTGATGTTTGATGGTTAGGCGGGAAAGTTTTGGGAAGGAGCAAGGTCTGATAAAGATTTTTTTGACCTAATTTTATTAAACAAAACTAAACCGGGTCTTGGGTATTTGGGATTGGGTTATTTTATGGGCTTTGGTTATTTAGTGTGGTGATGGGCTGGGGATAGTTGGGTTATGGGATGGTTGGGCTTTGGGTTAATTTGGTTTGGTAAAGGGTTTGTTTTAGTTTAGGGTAAAAAATGATATAAGTGTTAGAGTTAGGGACCATTTGTGTATATTCTGAAAATCTCAGGGACCATGGCTGTCAATATCTGAAAAATAAATCCAAGGATCATTTGTGTTGTTTTGGCATTTTGGGGGTTGACTTTGACTTTGACTTTGACTTTTCTTGATCAAATGCACACTTGTTGTCGAATCAATCCAAAAATACTCGTTTTCACTCTGTTTTCAATCTTTTGTACCTGAAACACATAAAACACAAAACCAAGGATATCTGCAATATATTTGGGTGTTTTTGGTCATTTTTGTGTCTTTATTGGGTATAAAATGATGAGTATTTACACACTCATCAAATCCCCCACACTAAGCTATTGCTAGTCCCTAGCAATCCGATCATATAAAGTAATGAAAGGATCAAAAGAAACTACCAAGCATACCCCGTTTTGACTTTTTATTTGATACGAGAAATTTAAACTAGAACAAAAATAGATAACATGCTTGATTTCCAAAAATGGTATCATGGAACGGGATTCACACAAAATGGGTGTCTCCAGGGAATTGATATCGTCATCCTCTTTTTATACTCCCAACTAAGCTTAAACTCAATGTGCAAACGTTTTTGTAAAATGCTAACGCTACTTATACTAATAATCTATGTAAGCCGAAACTTAACTTTTCACTCCCACAATTTATTCAAGTTAGGTGACTGTGCTTATTTTCAAAATTTTGACCGCAAAAATCGACATTTATTATGGTTGCCATTCATTTAAGTCAAATACTAATTTACCGGGAACCTTGAAAATCTAAGGATCAAAAGGGCCTTTTCCATGTAGCGGCTTTCTTCTCGGCACATCCCAAACCAGTTGGTTTTAGGTGACCAGGCTTTTGACACCCCACAGAGAATAGTACCGGAATCAGCGGAATTTCAATTTCAAAGATTTTTGATATTCCCACTAAGCTAGTATTAAATACTTAACTAAATAACAACAAACGATCATTTGGAGATTAGAGACTCAAAGACGAGATCACTCCATGTAACGGCTTTCTTCTCGGCACATCCCAAACCAGTTGGTTTTAGGTGACCAGGCTTTTGACACCTCACAGAGAATAATACCGGAGTTTTCGGGCCTTTGAAATCAACAATCTACTAAATTACTGTTTAACTTTTATACAAAATTGACGAATCCAAGTTCAATTCCCGATTTAAATTTAAGAGAAAGCAAATTTACCATATTTATTAACATACACATCTTTATTTTCACAACATCAAAATTTATTGCATTTTGCAATATCATTCCATTTTTGCATTTTGCAATATCATTCCATTTTTTTTTTCATTTTTTTCATTTTTCATTCATTTTTTTTTTTTTTTTTTTTTTTTTTTTTTTTTTAAACTTATATATATATATATTTACATATATGCTTTCTCAAAAATTAAAATAAAAAGTTGAACTCGGGCTCTATATCAAAATTGTATAAAAATTTGTTTTGCATAACAACATGATTTTAACGTTCAAACGTTTGAAAACAGCACGTACTTTAGTCCAATTAAGAGCTTCTGGGAGGAAAAGCCATAGATTACTTGTATAAGCTCTAAAGAGAACCAACTACTCTACGCTTAGCATTTTCATTTGCACAAATCGTAAAACCTTAGTCTAAACGTTAAGGAAGCAACCAGATCAACACTCTGGCAGAGTCGGGATTCCCTTTGTTCTAACCTAATCAAGACTAAACACTTCTTTTTTATTGCAATTACTTATCTAAAAACGACAAAAATTTTAAAATTTTGGCCAAAACGGGGGTACTAGGGCACTAGAAGGTACAAATGTGACAAAATTCGCGAGAATTCCCCCCCACACTTAGAATTGAATATTGCCCTCAATATTCAAAGTACCGGCTATTATGCCGCCACTTAGAACGTAAAAAGGTAATACTAATAGCCAAGTGTGAAACAGAAATCTCTATTTTTCACAAAAAAGGTCGAAAAGATATCCCTAGATAAACGTTAGTAAAAAGATCGGATATTGGGCGGCTGGATTGAAAACAGGCGCATCGATCATCACGATCTCAGGGAAACCTGAAAATCAGAGCAAACAACACACAAAAGACAAGCACAGTGGGAATTCCCCCACACTCAGTGTTAGAAAATAGGAAGAAGCCAGAAACATGGGCGGTTACCCATGCGATGCTAATGTTTTTGTTCACCGAGTCACTAGCTTGACTCGACCCCGAATTCATTTGTCCATGGGGAAGCAAGTGGAAAACCAATCTCAATCGAACTTTCATTCAAATTGTTTGGATAAACACTTGAACATGAGAAAGTTCCACTCCGATGAGATACAACCCGCGGTATTTCAATAGAAGAAACTATTAGGGGAGATACCGGGGTCAAATATGGTGTCCTCATTCCCGTAGGAGAAAAGGGAAAGAGCAATCACACCATATGTGATGAAGAGAAGCAAGATTTTTATTATTATCATGTAAAACTCTTCATCATCAGAAGCATCATCGGCTTCAACGGGAGGGAGGGTTGGGATACAATCTTCAAGAAGTAAATCTTTCAACACACCTCCCCCCACACTTAACTCGTCCTCCAGATCAAAACAAAAATGATCATATTCAGGAGGAGATATCACATGAGGGAGTTCAATCGAGAACTCCTCATGATATCGATCATTTTCATCAAAATGAAATACATCATACTCGGGAAGAGACATATAAGAATGGGAAGTGGTATTTACACTTCCCGTCTCTTCCAAATGATCGATATCAAAACGAAAGGCTTCATAAGCCGAGAGTGAATAATCCGGATGAGGAGTGGGATTGCCACTTCTCTCCTCTTGATAATTAAACACAAAACTCTCAAATTCGGGAAAAGCATCCTCGAGCTCGAGCTCGAAAGGATAAGACGGCTTTTCCACAACAACATCATCCTTTGGGGGGAGAGCAAACAATGGTTCATCAAAAATCATCTTTTCTAAAATCGGGCCATCTCCCCCCGGATCAACATCGGGCTCAACAATTTGAGCATCAAACAAGAAGACCTCGAACTCTTGCTTAGAAATATCACTTTCCTCAAACGGAGGAGAAGTATAGGAAGAGTCGGAAATGAGTGATGCGGAAGTAAGAGTGGGATTTTTGGCAATATCAATACGACAAACCGATTCTGAAGGTGGGGCAAGTAGTGTGCTCTTAGAGCTAGCAGTTTTCACCACTTCCGTTGTATCCTCCGATTCCTGTTCATCGTAAACAAAAACACTCCTAACTTCCGCATTACAACTTTTGAACCATTCACTTGAACCAGGGGCTATGTTCGTTGCTTTGAGCTCGGCATGTTTTTGTGCAACACTTTTGACCGTGAATCTTGAAAGTTTTGAGTTAATTCTTTCAGATTTTTTTTCAATAGTAGCAACGTTGCATTTAGACCCCTGATTAATGTTGAATGTGATCTTTTCATTTTCAACACGAATGGTTAACTCCTCAGCGTACACATCAATGAGAGCACGACTTGTTCTCAAAAAAGCTCTACCCAAAATGAGTGGAACTCGTGGATCGGCATCGAAGTTTACAACAACAAAATCTGTGGGAAATTGGAACTTTCCCACTTTCACGACAACATCCTCGGCTATTCCAAGTGGATAAGTAGTGGTACGATCCGCTAGCTCGAGTGTCATGCACGTAGGTGTAAGCTTTGGAAGAGATAGTTTTTCCCATATCGAGAGCGGCATGAGGTTAATACTTGCGCCAAGATCGGCCAAAGCGGAGCATTTCACCATCCCCGAGAAATCACACGGGATTAAGAACTTGCCGGGGTCTCCAAGCTTTTCGGGAAGCTTCTTGAGGATGACCGCCGAGCATTGCTCGTTTAATGGGGTTTTTACCATCTCAACTAACTTATCCTTGTTGCTTAGCAACCCTTTGAGTGTAGTTGCAAACTTTGGCATGAGAACGAGAGCATCAGCAAAGCTTATGTCGAAGTGCATCTCATTGAAGATTTGGAAGAAATTTTCCATTTGTGCATTGTTTTTCTCTTTAAGCTTTTGAACATTAAGCCTTGAAGGATATGGTATTGAAGGCTTTGGATTTGTCATTGGAACATCGGGTTCCGGAATTGGAATTGGGACCACCGAAGGTTGGACGTGTGCGGTACTTTGTGGGCTTGAAAAATGCACCTTGTCCGTTGTCACCTTGGTATCCCGATTCACCTCCCCCGGTGGAGGGGGCATAGGAGTCGAGGGTCCATTATATGTTTTACCACTTCGAATGGCGACAACTTTTAATTCACCCTTCGGGTTAGGAATGGTATTTCCCGGAAGAGTTCCCGAAGTTGAACCTTGATTCATCGAACTCATGAGACTGGCAAACATGTTCTCAATTTTGCTTTGAGATTGATCAATTTTGTAGTTTGTATTTCTAAGCTCACTTTTATGCTCTTGACCCTGTTTTGACATTGAGGTTTGAAAATCATTTTTCAAAGTGGTGATTTGATTTTGCGTTGACCTCATGTTGGCCTCATTTAACTTGATGTAGTTAGCAAGTTCATTTGAGGAACCAACGGGGGCTTGGTAATGAGAAGCTTGAAAGCCTTGATTGAAATTACCCCCTTGGGTTGGGTATTGATTGAACGGGGCTTGAAATTGATTTTGAACATTTTGCCCTCTCGGTTGGTTTTGATTGAATCTATTTGGATTGTTGGGTTAAGAAAATCCGGGTGGTCCATTTTGATTGTTAGCACGATAGTTTGGGTCAACTTGAGGACGGTATTGATTACCTCCTTGATTGATAGACCCGACTACCGGATTAACTTCACATCGACTACCATCGGTGGCAGTACAATTGTAGTATGCATGAGGACCACCACAAGTGACACAAGTTTCTTCCACCGCTTTGACTTGATTGGGTGAAGAAGTTTGTGGGGAAGAAAGTTTCTTTTGTTCGGAAAGAACCAAAGCTTGAATACCCTCCGTGAGTTTGTCAATCTTAGCATCGGTTCTAGAAGTACTCACGGGAGATGAGGTAGAATGGGTAGCACTCACTTGGGAAACAACCGGCTTGCTTCGTGTAGTGCGAACCTTAGACTTGTTCTCAATGATGGCTAAAGCATCTTTCGTAGTCCGATACAAGAGATTACCACCGACGGCGGCATTAAGAGAGTCTTGATCGGAATGGTTCAATCCATTGTAGAAAGTATCGAGTTGATGCAACTCGGAGAAACCATGGTGAGGACATTTGCGGAGTAATTCTTTAAACCGATCCCACGCTTCACTAAAGGATTCATCAAATTTTTGAGTGAATTTGGTGATTTCATTTTTAAGGCTTGTGGTTTTTGATGGAGGAAAGAATTCATTCACAAATTTTGACACCAAATCTTCCCATGTTTCAATAGAACGAGGGGGTTGTTTTTCTAGCCAAATCCGGGCCGACCCCTCGAGAGAGAAAGGAAAAAGAAGCAATTTGATTGCCTCTTGAGGAACATTTCGGTATTTGATGGTAGAGGTGATCTTGTTAAACCATCGAATGTGTGAATGAGGATCGTCCCTCTCAAATCTGAAATATTGACTCGAAGTTAATAAGGTTAGCAACCCGGTCTTTAGCTCAAAGCTATCGGCAACGATTTCCGGAACAACGATAGCATCTCCGTAACCCTCGGTGGGTGCTTGGAGAAGCTCACACATGGTACGTTCCTCCGCCATTGTGACAATGGGAGGAATGCGGTTAGGAATAGCACAAACTTCGGGTTCGGCTATTGAGGTGGAATGCCTACGATTACGTCTTCGATTACGTCTTCCCGTAGTATGTACGAGTTCACGTAAAGGGCTTGTCGACGGAGAAGAACGAGTGCGCATGCACTAACAAAAACAATTTCAATTAAAACAAGACCGAGGCAAAACACAAGTGAACTTAAACCTTAAATCAAACAAGCGTACGGTAGCTCTTCAAAAGATAAACGCGGAGAGTGGCGGGAGAGAAGAATGGATCTCTCTTCGGTCTGCAATTTAATGTCAAGACCTACCTTAAACCACTTGTACAGGTTGTTTATCAATCAAAGGTGAGCCGAATTCACAAGCGACACAAAGGCAAGTTTTAATCTTTTGTTTGGGAACTTATTAATGGTCATACCCCCAGTTAGGTAGTATTCTATCGAATGTTTCTCGATGATGCTTTTTATTGTTTATTAATTAACAAGAAAAACGGAAAATCTTTTTGTGTTTTTTTTTTTTTTTTTTTTTTTTTTTATATGATAATATATATACAAAAGAAAAGAAAAATATTTTTGTGTTTTATAATTTTTTGGAAGTGATAACTTCGTGAAGAAGGATCTCAAGTCACTAATCGTTAAAACCTTTAACAATATTGTCGCAACACAACCTCCCCGGCAGCGGCGCCAAAATATTGATCGCGTGTGTAGTATATATATATAAATATAGTATCGTGCACACGTGATACGTGGGAAATGACAAGTCAAACCTTTAGGAAAAGTCAAACTTGCAAAACCCGTGAATGTGATGTGTGTGATACCGGGCAAGTGATCACCCGGGTCGTGTCCCAGCGAGGTGTGAATCGAGGATTTCGTTTTAGGTTCGGAATTAAAATGCTTGATGATTGGATTTGGATTTGTGATGTTTTTAACTTCTAAATGAGATATGAAAATGAAATTCACAAAGAAAAATTAAACGCAAACCATTTAAACTAAAAACGCGAAACGGGAAATCTAAACACGAGCATAAACGTCAAATCTAAGAAATACTAACTCTACGGGTGCCAAATTATTTTTCCTACACTCTAAATTATAAAAGAAAATTTTAGAAAAAAGAAATTTATTTTTTTTGACTTTTTAATTAATTATTATGATTTAAAAACTAATTTAAACTATTTAAATGATTTAAAAATAACAAATGACTTTGGAGAATTCTGAAAAATTTACAGTAAATCTAAAATTAAATTTTCAACCTGGGAAAAATAAAATCAGAACTAAATTCACTCTAAATAAGCAGAACAGTCAAATAAGCACTTAGGAATAAGCTCAAAAATAAGCTAATGTGAAAAGAAAAATTCCAAAAGCTCAGACATGAAACACAACACTAATTTAAGCTTAATTCAACTCAGAAACATCAAATAAGCCAAAGAAATAAGCACTTGAAGCTACTGCACAGCTGATGGCTAAATCAGGTTCAATATAGCTTCTTGTCCTATTTTGCAGCTGATAAATAAGCTAGAAAAGGGCTGATAAATGAATTCCAAAGGCTACTACTTGAAGTTCATATGAAATACTACAACCAGGCCAAAAATGCCTAAATCCTGAGCTTATTTGCTTGTTCAAAATGGGTCTAGATCAGGTGGTGTCTGGGACAAGAAATAGTGCAGGTCTGAGAACAGGACTAAGGGCTGATTTGCAGGCCTAGAAAAGCTGTCCAAATAAGCTAAAAATCCAAAAATAAGCTGAAACAGATAAACATTAACCTACAAACTACTTGTAGAACAAAAATCAGATTCTAATTTCTACTTTAACTAACTTAAAATTAAGATTGAAAAGTGCTAGTGAGACTGTTTTTGACAAGCAGACCTGGATTCTTTTTCTTTTGAACTCAGACTTATGCAAAACCATTTTAACTTAACCTATACTCATATTAACCAAAATAAGTTGAGAAAATGCCAAAAAGAGACCAAGCATAAGCTCAGCTTATTCTAGCTTGTGAGAAGCAAGTCTAGTTCTAATTTTCACCCTACTGATACAAATGCCTCAACACATATCAAAACTGCTAATACCTTCCAAATTCACCTTAAATGGACTCAATTAAGCTTAAGCAATGTTCAGGAAATGGCAAGTTAACAGTACAAGGCCATATGACCAAAAAATTAAGCTAAAGCCAAACATCCCCTTAGGGACTGAGTATGCAATTTCAAACTAGAACAGGTAAAAAAAAACTAAGATTCAGATTCAGTAGTGATAACTAATTTACTTTTAACCTAATGAACTACTTTCAACAGCCAATAAGCACTTAAAATAGGCTGAGCTTATTTTAACTGTTTATTGGCTTATTAAGGCTATTTAAGACAAATTCTATCTTAAACAACCACAACTCATCAAAGTAGCTTACATAAACTTTAAATAAAGCAGATAAGCATAAAACAAACAAATGAATACTCAATAAGCAGTTGAACAGTACGTTGACTTATGTTGACTAATTAAGAAAAACTTAAATTCAATTAAAATTAAAATTACAAGACTGAGAAAAAAAAGATACAATAAAGAAAATAAGTACCTTAAAATAAATTAGCTAAATTAAACCTGCCAACAATGGCTTCAATTACTTCTATTTATACTACATTAAAACTATGGGTCTTCTTCTCTTGTGCTACTTCTGTGAGGGAGAGCAGTGTTATTCTTTGTTTGTGCTTCTTTGGACTAATATCGACCTTTGGATTTGTGTTGGAATGATCTTGGCCCTTAATATCACTTTGGCGCTGAAAACACTCCCTCGGATAGGTGACCTGTAGTTGACTTTGGGATTATGGGGAGTGGAGAAAAGTGTGTTGGGGAAGGGGAGAGGAGACACAGATGTTGGGGTGGTACGATTGGTGATGGTGATGGTGTACTTGGTGATGTTTGATGGTTAGGCGGGAAAGTTTTGGGAAGGAGAAAGGTCTGATAAAGATTTTTTTGACCTAATTTTATTAAACAAAACTAAACCGGGTCTTGGGTATTTGGGATTGGGTTATTTTATGGGCTTTGGTTATTTAGTGTGGTGATGGGCTGGGGATAGTTGGGTTATGGGATAGGTTGGGCTTTGGGTTAATTTGGTTTGGTAAAGGGTTTGTTTTAGTTTAGGGTAAAAATGATATAAGTGTTAGAGTTAGGGACCATTTGTGTATATTCTGAAAATCTCAGGGACCATGGCTGTCAAAAACTGAAAAATAAATCCAAGGATCATTTGTGTTGTTTTGGCATTTTGGGGGTTGACTTTGACTTTGACTTTGACTTTTCTTGATCAAATGCACACTTGTTGTCGAATCTATCTAAAAATACTCGTTTTCGCTCTGTTTTCAATATTTTGTACCTGAAACACATAAAACACAAAACCAAGGATATCTGCAATATATTTGGGTGTTTTTGGTCATTTTTTTGTCTTTATTGGGTATAAAATGATGAGTATTTACACACTCATCAGTAAGTTTGGGTGTGGGATAAACATTTTTATGAGGAAGAAGTTGATGTTTCCTCATGTTCAAAATAGCTTGTATGAACCTGGGATCCATCAAAAAATTTGATTTGCTATCAACATTTTTAACCATTCTTTCAAAGATAAGTTTAGAAAAATTGAAAGTTTTGTCAGTGGCCAAGCAGATGAAAGCAGTCGCAATATTGCTACTGAACTGTTCCCATGAGGTTTTCTTAGGATTGAGACAGTGAAGGATAGTATGAATCAAAAACCTCCATTGTAGGGCAAAACAACCTTTTTGAAAAGTTAAAGATTGTGATTGGATGTTGTACCCCATCATGGTTAAAGTTTCAAAAATTTCTGTGTTTGGCATAGCACTAATACCATTTGCATCATTCAGTTGGAGATGCCTCCTAAGTGATGATTCAGTAAGAGTGATAGATTTACCATCCACTGTTGCATTTAATTCTTTATCACCATTTTCAAATGTTTTGACAATAGCAGTCTGCCAAAACTCTTTGATTTGGGAGATATAGATAGTGGGATTTAATGATAAAGAATACCTTATGTGAGAACGATATAAAAAGTCCATTATCTGATGGAATTTGGTGTCATCCTCTGCTTTTTCCAAATAAGCTACCATGTTGTGTGTATCAACAAAGGTTAAATTAGCCATGATTGTTAGTAAATTATTGATTTGACTGTTAGGATTAAAGTAATCTAGGTTAGAAAGTAGGTTGAAGAAAGTGAATTGAAATATTATGAAATACTTATGAGGGTGTCTATTGGACGGACTTCAAGTATAAGATACCTTTTGATTCAATAAAGGTGAATATACAATATTAAAAGAATAAATATCCATGAAGTAAACCCTTAGGTCAAGTAAGGGTTTGTAAAAATATCAGACAAATTCTCAACGGCTATTTTATAAAAGCTGTAATATTGCACCAGTACTAACGCCTATCTAGTAGTACAAACTTATTAATAACAGTACTAACTTTATTGCTGGCAGTACTAACTCTTTGTTAGATTTTGACTTAGCAGTATGATCTCTCAAATATGAGTTCTATTTCTTCTTCCAGGTGTGTCACTGTCAAACATCCATCTATTAAAGAATATTTATTTTCATGTGATTTTAATAACACAAAGTAAGTAATAATTTGTGTTAACTGATAAAATGCCTTGTAGGCTTTGATTCTCCTTATTATCACCTAATGCTTCATTCAACACTGTAAATTAAAGATAACTTAGTTGTTAATTTAATAAATTTATATAAATAATGCTGATTAAAAAAACTGTATTATGCAATGAATGATTAATATGTTTAAAACTATGAATGTTTAAATGTTAATAAAAAAACCACCTACTTATTCGCACAAGTACTATCTTCTTTGTCTGGCAGTACCAACTCTTGGATAAACTTTGACTTAGCAGTATGAAATATCAAACATGAGTTCTAAGTCTTCTTCAATTGTCGTTGTTTGCCTCCTATGTTGTCGCTGAAAATTTGTACACACACAATTCTTAATTACACATGTAAACGTAAGCATACATACTATATTAATCATGTTAAAGCAGTACTAACTTGCACGTTAGTACTGCTCCTTTAAACATGTAGGTTACAACAGTACTAATTTGTAATTTGTTGGTGTGCATTTAAATTACACATAGCAGTACTAATGTTTAATTTAGTACTTTTAATATAAACTTAGTACTGTTATAACTGTGTAGTAAAACATAATTCAAACGTATATAAGTAGTTTGTAATACATTACATATTCATAAACAAATAATCAATGTTTAACTCATAACAAAATTCATAGTCATAACCAAACAATCAATGTTTAACTGTTTATTATAAAAATTACCCGATGAATCAACTAAAGTATTTTTGTCTTTCTTCTTTTTGCGTTCCAGTTTCAGACCTTTTTTTGGTGTTTGATCTTGACAGCCTTGCTTAATCTCTTTGTGGTTGCATATTGATATATGGATCGTGTATAATGTGTGTTTGTGAATGGGTTATGATATCACATACTAAACTGTATATATACTGTAGAATTAGGGTTCAAAAATACACATCAAACACGAACAAGGTTAAGATCACAATCAATATTTTCCATACATAACTAAAAATGGTCTGCTGTTCTTTTCTCTCCTCTTCCTTCATTTATTTCTAGATCAAGTCTCAGAAACATCTGTATCCTCTTATAAGTATTAATGCAAATCCTTTCAATCTCTGCATGAGATCTACCCTTGAAATGCTCTTCTTTCCAGTTGTCTTGATGCTTCAAGAAGTTCTTCATATACCTTAGTTTTTCACTTCTTGTAGGAGGTTTCTTCTTATAAGGTTTGTTCTTTCTTTGTCTCTGCCTTATTTGCTCCAAAAGGACATTAATGACCTCGTCTCTTTCTTCTATGGTGAATCGTGACCTTTCTTCCACTTGAAGCTTAGCAGCAAACTCCCTATCAGCTTTTTCTTGAGCAGCTTTTTCTTGTACTTCAGTCAGTAGTTTTTGCTCAGTTAGTATTTGAGCAACCTTTTCTTCTTTTGCTACTCTTTCTAATTCGTCTTCCTGAAGTTTTCGAGCTAATTCTTCATCTAAAGCAATCTGAGCTTGGCTTTTATTGAATCTTTTATGATAAGATTCTTCTGCTATCATGATCCCCTTACCCTTGTCTACTCTTGAAATCTTTGGTCTTCTTATGTATACTACATCAGCAGTACCTTGAGAACCACTTGCAGTACCTTATGATATACCACCAGTACCTTCCATTTGCCTGGCAGTACCTTCTTCATGATGTACATCTGGCCTCCCTTGAGTACCAGATTCTTCTTTGACCAAAGTAACATTAGGATCTTCATCTAGTTCAGCAATCTTCCTCCCCTGTTTGGAATATTCATCACCTTTCTCTGCACTATGACCATCTGATGAGCTTTTTCACACACCTAGAAAATGGGTCCAGCGGAAGCATACATGCCACTGGGGTGCAACACAATTGGTATCACAACACAAGTGCAAAGAACGGTTTTCACCTCAATCATTTAGAATAAAATTGTTTTACCAAAAGTGTTGAATTTACATTGTTAAAAGTAGTGCGGAAATAGGCCTTTAAATAAGTTAAACGGTCCCAAATGTTTATCAGAGTCTTCTATAACCATGCCATGCCCTGCCAAAAGCCTCCAGTAGCGTGCTATTGCTTAATACCGGAAAATACATGCTAATAAGTGTCAACACGAGGTTGGTGAGTTCATAGAGTTTAGTGAAAAATGTAAAGCATTTGAAAATGATTTCCGAGTAAAGGCAATGTAAATCCACTCAATCCCAAGTCCCGCCCATACAAGACTTGCAACCTGTGTGTTTACAACCCACTGCCTAATGAGATTTGGTTTGAGTGAACAACAGTAATATGTGGACCATGATTTAAAATACATTTAGTTAGATCAGTACATTCGGTTACGTGACTAATTCATTTGGTTATGTGACCCGTTCATTCTGACAAGTCACCAGTTCATTCTGTCATGTGACCCATTCATTATATCATGTTACCCGTACATCCGGTTATGTGACCCATTCATTCTGTCATGTATGTACATAGTGGTGGGGCCAGTTCATTCGGTTAAGTATGCATATTCATTTAAAGTGCTTAGGTCCATGAGTAAAAAGAATTAAGTATGATACAAGTGATTATACAATACATTCGAATGAATAACAAATTCATAGGTAGAGTAAGTAATGGTTTGGCTAAACAAGTGGCATAATCAAGTAAATCAAGTATACATTTAGATGAAAATGAGCATGTATTCTCCCCGAAAGTTTAGAAACTAAGTAAACAATTGAAAATGGGGCTATGAAAACTCACGGTAATCCTTAAAAGATTAACGTGCTTGTGAAGGTAAATGAAAATGATTGAGCATGTATTCTCCCCCAAAAGGTAATCCAAAATGTATAAAGGTAGGGGCTATGGAACTCACCTGATGCAATAGCTACGATGACAAAAACGGATACACTGAAATGAGGCACGATCTCTAACCGCAACCTAATATGAATGATAGGATCTAATGTAAGCAATGAAATGATGCTACACATGCAAATACGTATGTTATCGATACCAGTCGTTAGTTTTGAAAATAACGTTCATCGTCGAAAAATACATTTTTGACGTCTCGTTAAGTCAATAAACACTTTTCGTGTAAATATGTTGAAATGATACTCCACGATCCTTGTTTGGTGTTCTATCGGCAAAATATAATGTTTTCGTCGCAATTTAATATTTTCTTTAACTTGTGAAAATATGCCCAAAATGGCCTCGCAAAACTAGTCGCGAAATATTGTACGTTAAGTGTTAGCGATCAAGCTCGACGCTTTTGAAAACCTTGTAACAACATCTAAATGTCGTTATATTTAACTTTTGACCAAATACGCCTCGATCAATTAGATAATCGGCTATCAATGTTGTAACTTGCAAAATACTAGTTTTACACTTAGAAAATATATTTCTATTAGTGCTGTCAAAATAAACATAGTTCGTCGGGTTTTCAAACGTGTATATCTTGGTCGTTATAAGCTCGTTTTCTACGTTCTTTATATCCACCGCTTTGTACAAATATGAACAAACATATTTTCAGTAGGTCGGGTCGTCTAGATCACGTCTAACGCCTCGTTTTGTCCGTTGAAATTCGTGTAACAGCACGTAAAATTTTCAGAAATTAGTTTTCGTCGTCCAACTTTGAAAAATCATAACTTTCTCATCGTAAGTCGGTTTTTACTCATTCTTGCGGCCACGGTTTCGTTTTTGAAAGTATTTTCTGAATATGAATGTCAAAATAGTTCAACGTTTACTGAAATTTCCAGATCTCACGTTTTTGGACAGACCCTTTTCTATTCTTGTTAAAACTCATTTTCTTGGTTCTAAACTTGATCATACCACTTCAAATCAACACCACAAGTTCGCAAATCCTACCATACACCTTCTTAGGGTGTCATGGGGTCTTAAAAATCACCAACCTTGGTGGATTTCATGAGATCACTAGTGAAACTTATAGATCTAGTGTTAAAGATAGTTTATGTGCAAAGTGGTATCTAAAACATAAATATGTTGCATGATTAACTATTATAACTTGGAAATACATAATCATATGAATTAAATGAAAGTATGAAATGATCAAAGAGATGTTCTTGAAGCTTACTTGATGGTTTGATGAGATTTGGATGAAAATGTATAAGAAACCTTGAGTTTTTATCACAAAACTCTAACAAGGAAGGTAAATGGAGCTAGATTATAACTTGTTCTTCAAAAAATGATGGATCATGGTTGGGGATCTTGGTTTGGCCGATCCAAAGAGAAGAGAAAAGAGGGGATATTTTGAGTTTTAGCTAGTTAGATTTGTGTTGAATGTGTTAGTGGAAATAAATTAGAAAACATATAAGCTAGTGCATTAATTGAAGGGTACTTAGTAATCAAGTAAAAATGGACACTTGGGAACCTGGGGGGGGGGGGGGGGGTGGCACATGTGGGATATTGGAAGAGATTTGATGATGATTAATGAACTTGTCTCCCGTTTAATTAGAATTAGTTGTTTAGTGTATACATTGAGTGTTATCGGGTACCGAGTTAACTAGAAATGAATCATGACGAGTTGAAATAAAATACGACGAAGTTGTAAAAATTGTAAAATCATATTCCTTGCATGAATCGGGTGTTAAAATAATTATCGTGGTGAAATATCGCAAACCGACGGAGTTATAAGCTCCAAACGGAAAATATAGCAATTGGTTTAAAAACACCGGGTAAAGTAATAATATAATCTTTATATCATTATAATTAGCATGAAAATGTATTAGGATCATAGTCGGGAGTATTGGGTATAATGTTAGTAGTAATGACTGAGTGGTAACGTTTAACAAATAAACGAACATACGTAAATGAAAAACACACACCCCGTGCATGACTTAATATGATAATGATGCCACTGATGATATGCAGACTACTCTAGTATGTATGATGTGTCTTTACTGATGATGCATGAATACGCAGCTAAACCTAACTGGTTACGTGCATTTGAATACCCGTAAATCTAGTTTACGACAGGATGAATGATGCCCATGAATAGTGATTTTCCTCCGGGAATGAATAGTGTTTTGTGAATAGTAAAATTTTTTACGACTTTGCAAAGTCACAAACTGACCTCAAAAATGATGAATAGTAACCCGTGAATAGTAATTTCCCAAGATGAATAGTGCAATTTTGAAGCTTGAAAAGGACCTGAAATTACGGGTTGTGACAAGCTTGATGAAGAATATGATTCGATGGATGATACAACGTGAACTGATCTCTTACTTTTAGGTGTCTTGAACTGTTCCTCCAATTTCTTGACTTTAAGCACCAGCTTTGTATACACCTTGCTAAACAGCCTCTTGTGAGAAATGAGATCAGACTCCAAAGTAGTAACCTTCTCAGACAATTTTGTACATGTTTCCATCAATTCCTTATGTGTCTGTCTGCCCTCAGCACTTCCTGATGTGTTACCTTCAGGGAGAGGTGCATCATGGGGCATAGACTCATAGTCCACCATATGGTGAGCTTCTGAGCCACCCACTATTTCCGGTTGGCTTGGGATTCCACCAATAGTACTGGGTTCATAGGAACTTGGTACTGTTGGTGTTGCCATAGATTGGGTCTTATGTATCTTACTTCTGTCCTGCCCAGCTTCTAAGCCGGAGACAGTAGAAGTCTCTGTGCTGAGGAACAACAGAGCCCTCTCTGGATATAGACCTAACTGGTGATGAGTTTGGTTGTGAAAGTGATTGTTCTGATGTTGTGGGTGTGTGATGGGAGTCAACTGGGCTTGTTGATCCTTCACCCTGTACCTGTAGCATAGAATCAAATAAAGGAACTTCTTTCCCACTATACAATTTTGAGGCCATCCTCATATTCCTAAAAAGTTTTTGTGTAAGTTTGGGTGTGGGATAAACATTTTTATGAGGAAGAAGTTGATGTTTCCTCATGTTCAAAATAGCTTGTATGAACCTAGGATACATCAAAAAATTTGATTTGCTATCAACATTTTTAACCATTCCTTCAAAGATAAGTTTAGAAAAATTGAATTTTTTGTCGGTGGCCAAGCAGATGAGAGCAATCGCAATATTGCTACTGAACTGTTCCCAAGAGGTTTTCTTAGGACTGAGACAGTGAAGGATGGTATGAATCAAAAACCTCCATTGTGGGGCAAAACAACCTTTTTGAAAAGTTAAAGATTGTGATTGGATGTTGTACCCCATCCTGGTTAAAGTTTCAAAAATTTCTGTGTTTGGCATAGCACTAATACCATTTGCATCATTCAGTTGGAGATGCCTCCTAAGTGATGATTCAGTAAGAGTGATAGATTTACCATCCACTGTTGCATTTAATTCTTTGTCCCCATTTTCAAATGTTTTGACAGTAGCCCTAATTGTTAGTAAATTATTGATTTGACTGCTGGGATTAAAGTAATCTAGGTTAGAAAGTAGGTTGAAGAAAGTGAATTGAAATATTATGAAATACTTATGAGGGTGTCTATTGGACGGACTTCAAGTAAAAGATAACTTTTGATTCAATAAAGGTGAATATAAGATATTAAAAGAATAAATTTCCAAGAAGTAAACCCTTAAGTCAAGGAAGGATTAGTAAAAATATCAGACAAATTCTCAACGGCTATTTTATAAAAGCTCTAATTTCGCACCAGTACTAACGTCTATCTAGCACTACAAACTTATTAATAACAGTACTAACTTTATTGCTGGCAGTGCTAACTCTTTGTTAGATTTTGACTTAGTAGTATGATCTCTCAAAGATAAGTTCTATTTCTTCTTCCAGGTGTGTCACTGTCAAACATCCATCTATTAAAGAATATTTATTTTCAAAGTAAGTAATAATTTGTGTTAACTGATAAAATGCCTCGTAGGCTTTGATTCTCCTTATCATCACCTAATGCTTCATTCAACACTGTAGATTAAAGATAACTTAGTTGTTAATTTAATAAATATATATAAATAATGCTGATTAAAAAAACTGTATTATGCAATGAATGATTAATATGTTTAAAACTATGAATGTTTAAATGTTAATAAACAAACCACCTACTTATTCACACCAGTACTATCTTCTTTGTCTGGCAGTACCAACTCTTGGATAAACTTTGACTTAGCAGTATGAAATATCAAACATGAGTTCCAAGTCTTCTTCAATTGTCGTTGTTTGCCTCCTATGTTGTCGCTTAAAATTTGTACACACACAATTCTTAATTACACATGTAAACGTAAGCATGCATACTATATTAATCATGTTAAAGCAATACTAACTTGCACGTTAGTACTGCTCCTTTAAACATGTAGGTTACAACAGTACTAATTTGTAATTTGTTGGTGTGCATTTAAATTACACATAGCAGTACTAATGTTTATTTTAGTACTTTTAATATAAGCTTAGTACTGTTATAACTGTGTAGTAAAACATAATTCAAACGTATATAAGTAGTTTGTAATACATTACATATTCATAAACAAATAATCAATGTTTAACTCATAATAAAATTCGTAGTCATAACCAAACAATCAATGTTTAACTGTTTATTATAAAAATTACCCGATGAATCAACTAAAGTATTTTTGTCTTTCTTCTTTTTGCGGTCCAGTTTGAGACCTTTTTTTGGTGTTTGATCTTGACAGCCTTGCTGAATCTCTTTGTGGTTACATATTGATATATGGATCGTGTATAATGTGTGTTTGTGAATGGGTTATGATATCACATACTAAACCATATATATACCGTAGAATTAGGGTTTAAAAATACACATCAAACCCGAATAAGGTTAAGATCACAATCAATATTTTCCATACTTATCAAGTACCAAAAATATGATGATTGAGTACAATCCTTTATAGAAAATTGTCTACATAATGTAACCAAAAAAATTAAGGTGGTTCAGTGGGTAAAACACGACATAATATCAACATGCTATTGAGTTCGAATCTGTGCATGTGATTCTTTGACCCATAAATTAACAGTCAGATTCTTGCATACGTGGACTTAAGATGATGATGTGGCCTTTCACGTGGACTAAATTGTGCTTGCCTGGACTTAATCGGGCTGATATGGCTTTATCTAGTCATGTTTATCCTGTTATATACATATTATATATAATTATATATTATATATATATATATATATATATATATATATATATGTATATACATACATATATATATATATATATACATACATATATATATATATATATATATATATGTATATATATATATATTATGTATATATATATATATATGTATATATATATATATATATATATATATATATATATATATATACATATATATATATATATATATACATATATATATATATATATATACATATATATATATATATATATACATATATATATATATATATACATATATATATATATATATACATATATATATATATATATAGATATATATATATATATATATTTACACTAGTGTCAAAGCCCGCCCGATGGGCGGGCATGACTTGTAATTTACGTAAATAGGGTTATGTTATTGTTATTTATGGACTATTTAGTATGAGTTGTCATGCCTCTTGATTATCATAATTGGCAAACTTTGAGGGTTAGTTATGTTATATTGCCAAAATTTATGTGTTTATGCATCTTTTATCATAAGTGGAAGTGTTTTATGTGTTATTCCAAAAATTTTTGACTAAGACATATTTGATATTTGTGCATGAGAAACTAAACCATTTTTTTGAATTAAGATGGAGTTAAATTTTGTAATGATGAAACCTGTTCAGTTCCGATCCAGTTTAGTTATATAAATAAATAAAAAAAAATCATCTCTGACCTAACAATCAAATAATGGCTGCCGATACTCCTTTAATCGATGAATTGAAATCATTTTCTGGGTCACAAAAGCTTCACCAATGCTTCAAGTTTCTATTTTTTCAAGAACACACAGAAGATGAAGCTTTTATTAGGTGGGTTGGGGAGCGCTGCAATGAGTTGGAAAGGAAGATTCAAATACGCACTGAGAGAATGGCGAAGGTGTGGTCTCTTAGCCATGATGATGAAGAAGCTGGCGGAGGTGTGGTCTCTTAACGGCTATCTTGATTGAAGTCCGAGGTGGTTTGCCTGAGAAGGAGGATCATATTAGCATCATGGATCTGTTTGATTAGCTCATTGGGTGATTATGTTGTTTTGGTTGTCTGTTATGTGTTTTTGATTTATATGTATGGGTTTATGCTGGTTTCACTTAGATGATGATATTAGTGGTTGTTTTGTAATGAAATTTGACATCTATGAATGTATATAAGTAGTTTAACTAATCAATGATCAGTTTCTAGTATTCTATCTGATATTTTTTATTTATGTTTTTTTTTTCATTTATTTTTAATATTTATGTTAGCAATTAATTTATTTAATTGTAAAAGTGATGGTCATTTGTTAATCGCACCGCATCAGGAACTTAGAAACTCAAATATGTCAATTGTATTGTTTAGTCTAGTTAGTGGGCTAATGGTATTGGTTATGTTTAGTATGTAAGTGTATAAGTGCAATGCTTACATTAGCCCACTCCAAACCCAAAACAAAAGCCCACCAATGCCTTGGTGATGGCTGTGTCGTTACAAATATACACACACTCTCTCATTCTAAGTGTAAGTCTTGAGGATGCCTCATAATCTTCATAATCTATTGTAAAGAGAGTGTGTGTGTGTGTTCCTATTGTGTCTTGTATTATTTCCTCCATGTTATAATCATTCGACCCATATTTATACCATACGATCCATACACACTTTCTCATCTTGTTCTTACATACTTCTAGTAAGTGTCATCATCTATCTTGTGTTGTGTTTGTGTTATAAAGAAAGGAAGGTTCGACTATTACAAGTGGTATCAACGAGCCAATCAACAAGGTAGGACTTTATTTTGTATTGGATTCGATCGTTAAAACACCCACTGTTATTTTTCTTTCATTAGAAAAGTTACATTTTGTGTTTTCCCTCTTCGAATCATACGCAATATCAAGGCCAAAAAGTTGTCTTTGTTCATTTTATGTTCTTAAGTGCTCCACAGACGCGTTCTTGTGTTTCATAGATACGTGAATCTTGTGTTTTTTTGTGGAATCATACGCGACATTCAAGGTTAAAGGTTGCGTCTGTTTGTGATTTAACAAGTTGGGTTGTGAAGATTTGCTACTTTATCACTCGAATCTTAGGTTTTAAAAGTTGGATATTTGTTGTTCTAAGTTGTTAGATCGACTAAAGATACAAAGGATTTAGCAAGATTTGTTTTTGATAATTATTGTTCCTTGTTTTTTTTTTACGTGTAATCTTTGCTAAAGATTGATTGATTGGAGTTGGTAATAGTTAGTCAAAGTTGGTGAAAGTAAGTCTCACATGTATGGGCATAGCATGGGCAAGTGACTAAAGGACAAAGAGTTGGTGAAAGAGTGGTTGAGCTGCCATCTGTCGCAATTCAAGATCCAGCAGCGTACAATCACAATTCAGCTTCGGTATCGCAATCTTGTATAAGATTGCGATAAGTATTGGAATTGACAATTCTATCGCAATTCAAAGCTGAGCATTTATCGCAATTCAGAAGCTGGACTTATCGCAATTTAAGCCTGAGAAAGTTGTCGCAATTCGCAGATTTTATCGCAATTCAGCAACTCAGTTTTGTCTGAGATCTTTATCGCAAACCATATATCGGACACCACAGCAATAGTGATATCGGACAAGGCTAGTTTTCAGATTTGGCAGATTTAGTCCTTCTCATTTCCAGCAGCTTTTGGGAACTTTCGAAATTGACAGTTTTGGCCCTCGTACTTGTGTGAAACAATTTCAAAGTTAAATAACTTTTAAGGATTTGATTCGAACGTAATTTCGTCAACTCAAAAGTGAACTCGGTATTTTCGCGCTTGTATAAGTGTGTAAAATACATCGACAATCGGATATCTACCCTCTTGTATAAGAGTGTTAGATTTTTATATAAATTACCAATTTATATAAATTAGATATATTTCTATCTAAATTGACATTTTGCCATAATTTGCATAAATTTTGGTCAAATAGAAATTTCTATAGAAATTGTCATTTTATCTAAATTATAATTTGCATAACCTTTGTCGAATTTGTAAACTTTTGACTTTGTCTTAATTATACTCTAATCAAATTTCGTAACTTTATTTAATTTGTTTCGTTTATCTAAATTACAACTTCAACAATCATCAACAACAAACCAAGGCTTCACAACAACAACCAAGTGTAACCTTCAACAACAACATCTCCTATTTTTTTGAAACGATCCTCAATCCACTTTATCATACAAAATTTCAAAGATGACTACACAACAAGACATTCATGCCGCCGGTGCAGAAAACCGACCTCCAATGTTAGAACCAAGCCTAATGGACAAGGTAGACTCTTGATTAAATCCATTGAGAAAGGTCCATTCAAGCCTCGTAAGATTGTAGTAACAGCTGGAAATCCAGATGCAACACCTCCCGTCGAAGCAACATACCGAATCCAAGAGGAATCGGATTATACGCCAGAAGATTGGAAGCAAATCGAAGCGGATGACTTGGCAATGCACTTAATCCAACTCGGTTTACCACAACAAATATTTTGTGCTGTAGATAGTTGTGAAACTGCCTATGATATGTGGGAACGAGTTAGACGGCTCTGTCATGGCACCGAAATTGGTAAACAAGACATAGAAAACAAGCTTCTAACTGAATGGGAGAAGTTCACATCAACTCCAGCTGAACCCATTAAATCTTACTATACAAGGTTTTGCACTCTTATGAACGAGTTGGTCAGAAACAAGTTGACACCAACTCAAATTGTTCAAAATATCAAGTTCCTCAACAACCTTCCAGAGGAATGGGGACGATATGTCACTATTGTCAACCAAACAAAGAACCTTCACGAGGTGAACTATGATCAGCTCTATGACTTTTTAAAGCAAAACCAAGCAGCGGCAAATGAAGTCAGAAAAGAAAAACTCGCAAAACAACATGATCCTCTTGTACTCATTGTCCAAACATCTACACCTGCAACAGTAAATACACAACACTCTTCATCTTCATCCCAACAATTCATGCCACAACAACATATTCCACAAACACCGTTCTACCCACAACAACAACAACAAGTAATCCCACAACAACAATACCCGCAACACTAAGAACCCGATCTTAATGATCAAGATGAGTCAACTGCTGCTTTGACTCAAGATTTTGCTTACCTAACAAAAGCATTCCAAGGTCGCTACTCGATATCAGTTGGGTAATCAGACTGCAGGGCAGTATGTTGGTAATCAGATGGGTCTGTATGGGAATCAGCAGGGATATGCTCCTCGATATCAGTTGGGTAATCAGACTGCAGGGCAGTATGTTGGTAATCAGATGGGTCTGTATGCAGGGAATCAGATGGGTACAGTTGTTGGTAATCAAAGGGGTCAGAATGCTGGGAATCAGTTTGGGAATGTTGGTGCTCAGGGAGCTGGGAATATGAATCAGGGTAATTTGATGAAGTGCTTCAACTGTCAGGGTGTTGGTCACATGGTTAGGAACTGCCTTGACAAGCCGAAAAAGAGGGATCCAGCTTACTTGCAGAAAGCATTATTGTTAGCTCAGAAGGAAACAGCTGGGTTATAGTTGAGTGCTGAAGAAAATGACTTCATGGCTCTTATGGATGATGCAGAAGATCTCGAGGACATTGATGCAAACTGCATTTTTATGGCAAATCTCCAGGAGGCTAAGTATGACACGGATTCGGAAGCACCTCCTGCTTTTGACACCAATGCGGTTTCTGAGGTACAACCATATGCTACATGTCACAATAATGAAATGTTTGATATGTCACCTCAAAATGAACAGCATCCTACGACTCCTAATATCATTTATGATACATACATGGACGAACCAAGTTGTAGCAATACTAATTTGGTAACTCCAGATATGGATTCTAATGGAGACTTCGAGTCACAGCATACTGAGAATGCTGAGGAAACACGTGCTTTGTTTGAATCATTATTGCACAATTGTAGTATTAAAATAGAAAAGGTCAAAAAGATCAATCGCAATGTTAAGGCCGCGAATGCAAAATTGACCGCTGAACTTGAGAGTTATAAGGATAATGCAAGAGCTTATGATTTTAATAACAAACGACAGTCAGAACTTGAAGTTAGTTTAAGAACTTCTGAGTTAAGAGAAAAACATTTGTAAATCAAATTTGACACCTTAGATGTTAATTTGAATGTAAAAATAAAATCTCTAAACAAGGAAATTTCTGAATTAACCAACCAGCTTTCAAAACAAAAATCAACTTACTCTAATCTTGAAAAAGAAAAGAATGAGTTGAATGAAAGGTTTTCTAAACGTGAAAAGGATCTTCATAAAGAGATCACTAACAAAAAGGAAACCATTGCAAAGTTGGAAGATTTACTTGCAAAAACGGGTCATTCTACACAAACAATTCATTTGTTAATCAACGATCCAAACCCGATTTTACATACAATAAAGAAAATGGATATCGGTTGTGAAAACCCTTATAATCTCAAGAAAGCTCAGAAAGAATAGAATGTGCTTTATAATGGTAATCTGATAAATGATATCCATGACCCTCCCGCGGGTTATGATTCTTGTGAAACGATTAAGCTTTCCGAAGAGAGTAGAAACAAAATGCGTTAATTGAACAGAGAAATAAAACCGATTGACTATAATGAACTTAACAAACTTTCTGGGGTTCATCTAGTTCAAAAAGAGTCACCACTGTTTTTCAAAAAATCAGTGGTTGTCGCAAAATGAAAAGTTATTTCAAAACATCTGCCTAACATCGAACAAATGGCATCTAAAAACACTTATGTTACAAGTGCAGCTAGAGTATATTAGGTTGAACTTAAACAGAGAATTGAAACACTTCAACGCATTGTCGCATCCAAAACAAACAATCAACAAATGGAATGGTTTTCAAGTATTAATTCTGAACTGAAAAAGATTTTCGAAAATGAAATTAATCCACATATTGCTGCAATCTATGCGGTTGTTCAAAATGTGGAACATAATCTTTTGAAAGAATCAGCAGAATTCGTTAAGGACCACAAATCCTTAGTGAAGGAGGCTAATGAATACTTGGAATGCATAAAGGTTTTGGAACAACATAATGACTCTCTCTCCTTCGAAGCTCTATCGACTGACATTATGTCTATTATTTACCAAACATATTCTGTTGAGGATGATGAAAGACTTCTGGCTGAGACTTCTGAAATTGTTGTAAACTATGAAAAGGCACTTGGCAAAATTGAAAAACAAATTGTCACATATTTTAAACAACTTGATCAGAAAAAGGAAGTATGCAAGTATGACAAATTTTTGTTTGAGCGTTCCTACCACAACTTGCAAAAACAAATTGATCTTTTGAAATCTCAGCTTGAAATTCAAAAAGGGAAGGGTGAGGAAACTAAGGGTATAGCACCATCAACCCCTTGCCTAATGAGAAACAAAAAGAGAAAGCTGTTGTCGAAACATCGAATGTAATAGCGCCTGGCCTTTATAGGATTAGTCCCACTACTGCATCTGCCTCTACATCTAAAACATATAGGGCGGTAGACATAAGTAAAAAGGATAATCCAAACAAGTCTAGGAATGCTACAACAACATCTCAGGACAACAACATAAACTCTAATGAGTGTGCCTTACCTTCTACAGGATTAGAAAGCAACTCTAGGAGCAGAAGACAGTCTAGGAGCATTAACAAGAAAACTAGTGTCTCGCCTGTTTCTAAGAGTGCATGCAAGAACGTAGAAGAACACCCTAGGAATTTAAAGCTTTCAAATAAGAAACATATATCATCTGGATGTAATGTTAAGACCAGTGTTTTGAATGCATGTAATGACTCTGTTTGTTTAATGCACAAGAAATCTTTGTCTGTAAATGCTTGTGATGATATTGTTTCTAATGCTGATAATGTGAATGATATGCCTGAACAGAAAAAGGTTCCTTCAGTAACTAGGGCTAAGTCTAGAAATATTTGAAGACTTATTGCAAAAGCTAGGTAAACCAATAGTAGCCTATTGCCTAAGGATCACCTTAAGTTTTGTGCATGGAAACCAACGGGTAGAATGTTCACACTTAAGAATGGCACATTAGAAATAATTCCAAATGCAACAACGGAAACCATCTCTAAGTGTAATTCACCTGTTACATCTAACCCCTTGGAACCAAATGTTAAACGGTTTCCATATACAAAACCATCTGTTCTTCGCAGGTCATTGAAATTTGTCTTTGGATTGTCGACTCGGGTTGCTCTAAGCACATAACCGGGAATCTGAAGCTGTTGATCAACTTTGTATGGTAGTTCATCGAGACTGTACGGTTTGGGAATGATCATGTTGTAGCTATTCTGGGTTATGGAGATCTTCGGTTTGGAAATTACTTGATCACTCTTGTAATCCTTTTTAGGAGGTTTTATTTTAGCTAAAATTTTAAGGTACTTGTATCTTTTATCTTTCCAGTATTGTAATTCCCAAGTTTAATTAATGAAGTTTTGATTTTCTTATTTGGTCAACGTAGTCAACAGTTACTATTCATGTGCTTATCTCTGCTTATTCTTTGTTTTCTCTGCTTATTTAATCATTATGATGTTAGTTGATGTTAGTTTAAATGAACTAGGTTCTTTAGTTTAGTTTTTGCTTAAAAAAGTTTTAAAAGTCAAAAAAATGCCCCCATTAGCTTAACTGCTTATTAGTGCTTATTTCACACTTTAGAATTGTTCATTAGTTGCTGTTGATGCGTGGTTTTGCAACCTTACAACAGGTTTTACCTCTCGAGGGATCTCAAGAGGCTTACAACCCCACCAGGCAGTGTACCTGACCGATGTAGTATAGTGTAGTGGTAAGTACGGGGGATTGATCGTTCTCCACAGGGAATAGTGTCGTTAGGATTGAAAAACTACTCTAATAGGTCTAAGGGTGAGAGAAGATTCTTTTTGTATTTTTATATTTTTATGAAAGCAAGTAAAATCTCGGGTTTGAAGGAGTGGGCGGAATTAGTTGCTAGTCAACTAACCCAAATATCTACAAATGCAAATAAAATAGAATAACTGAAAATGAAAAGGTTGTGAAACTTATGTGGAGAGAAATGTGTTTACTTAGATTTCCTTACTCCCTAACTATCTTTTACCAGTTGATTAGTGTGTATTAATTGCATGGATGACGGGTGTATTCCTTAATACCAATCGTGGGGTGGCGTACGTACTTCCCCAACTCTACAAGCTCCTACTTCACTCCTATGTCGAGCCGGCTAAGAAGCTCCTAAAATGGGATCACTAGAATTCGCTCATGCATTAAATACAACCATAAAAACCTAGTACGCATTGGTTCATGTTTCTTAAGACGTTCAAGCAAGTTACCGAATAGGAAGTTAGCCAGTTTTCTTAAGCCTAACATCGATAAACATTCATCCAATACAATTAATAACACACTAATAACCAATAATCAATAGTTAGGTTTCATTAGATCTAAGCAAACACAAGATAAATCTAGCCTAGCATGTTAATCAAAAGACAAGAACAAGATATAATCAAACAACACATAGACATATTGATTGATTAAATGAATACTTATCTTCAATTAAACATGGGAGATCCAAGGGTATGAAAACCCTTAAAAATGGCAGAAATTCGTCTTAGGGTTTCTCCTCACAAAGTTGCACACTAATGACAAAAAATTGCAAAACTATATATAGAGTTTAGGGGCTGACGGCGTCACGTTATAGGACTTGACGCCGTCACCTCGCCATGTCTAGGGTTCCCGGATGGCCTTCCTGACGTTGTCCCTCTTTAGTGCTCCAAAATCCGCTCTGGCTTATCAAAGGTTGACGCCGTCAGAAATGGGCTTGACGCCGTCTCTCTTTAGCTTAAACCGTGACGACCTTGATCACTTCAAAGGGTGACGCCGTCAGATTTTCCATTGTAAAATTCTCTGGCTTATCATGTGTATTTTTCATATCCACCTTTTTTGCCAAGCCATGACGCCGTCAGGAACAATCCCTGACGCCGTCAAAGGTACTTTTCCAGCCGATTTTGAGACTTTGTCATTTTCTTCACTTTTATGCTCCAAAAACGTCCAAAATGCTTCCTTTTCCAGATTTCTTCTCCAAAGTACCTAAAATGACAAAAGGAACGATTTAGGGCAATATTTGATCAAATAAATACGATTTAGGGCTTAAATGACCCCCTAAAAGCGGTACACTTTTTGCTTCATCAAATACCCTTACACTTGAGATTTGCTTGTCCTCAAGCAAATGCGCTTTTATTCTAATCAAAATACAAGTTAGGGGTCATTTAACGCTAATATAAAAGTAATTACAATAAATAGTCGTTCCATTTTAATCATAATAAGCACGGAGATTACAAACTTGCACCTCACAAGTAGTGTTTAGATACTCACATCTCTCAGGTGTCATAAAAGTATATCTCATACATGAAAACGGATAATATCTCTCACTACCTGTCATAGCAAATAGATTACCATAGGCTTAGGAAAGGATCAAAAACCTTCTCCACTAGGCGTAAGCACCTAAGATAAACTATCAAAGAGGGCTTTTACATGGGTTATAACGTGAGGTGTAGGGATATGATAAACACGGATTTGTTGGATAAGGGATATTTTACTGGTGGCGAGTTAAAGATCTTGATTAATTACATGTACAATATGGCGTTGCTAAGCCAAGACTAGACTCGACTTAAGCTAAAAACAAAATAGCAAAAACATAAAATAAACATAAAATGAAACGGGATGGTAGTCCGTATGTTTTTTCTACTTTTCTTTTTCTCATTTTTTTGTATTTTTCTTGATTTTTTCAATTTTTTTTTTTTTTTTCATACACTCTTGCCCTACCATCCAAAATAATACATCATAGGGGCGTTGCATCCCCTTACACTTGAACTTTTACATAACTTTACAAATAACTATTCTAATGACTCGAATTAAGATAATCGAAACACTTGGAGTACTTTTTTTAAAAATATTTAGCACATATGGGGGTAATAATGTTGTTCTTCCACATTACTCCATTACACTAGTACTTTACCCATGAGTCCCAATCGTCCCAAAACAATATGTACAAGGATATGACTCGACTTAGCAACCATGTAATCAATTAGATAATTAACTAAGGGTTTAAACAAATATTGTCACAATAATGCACTAAAAATGAGTGCATACAAGGTAGGCTAAGGCGATTTGGGTGTACATTTAAGTGGGGTGTAAACAAATTCTTACTTTAAGTAAAATGCTTAAAGTTAGAAACGAAAAGATAGGCTCTGAGGGGTGTACTAGGGGTATCATGTACTAAAAATGAGTACAACGCAAAGGGTGTGGGAGAATTACTTGACCAATGTAGCCAAAGTAATTATAACAAAAACACAGGTGTAAAACAATGGGTTAATCCTAATGCCTCTTATCATGTAGTAAATCTAACTACACGAATGTAGTCTCACTTGTGGCCTCAGAATGGTCCTAACACAAGTTCTAGAATCTAAGTGCTACCGGTACACACATCATAGCATAAATGTTTTTCCTACCAATTCTAGGGGCGAACCTCACATATTTGGGGTTGGAAAATTTTTTAGTGGTACGGTTTTGTGCTAGTCATATAACTCCTATCCATGAGACGCTCATTAAGATCAAAGTTTCACTCCTATATGTTGTAAAAAATTTTAAATTTGGCACTAAAATTGCCTTAACAGGTATTTATCTCAGTTTTATTACACTTCTACCATCAAACAAACTAAAATCAAGTGCAATTGTATTCTCTAAGGTATCATCATTTACCCTCCCTTACACTTAAGCTGAACATTGTCCCCAATGTTCATTCAAAGGATGTAAAAGTAAATAAGGTAAAAGAATGAAATCAAATACTCCCCTGATTCGTTTGGTGGATAAAGAGGTAACATGGTTAGATCTTCTTCCAAGAGAATGTAGAAGCTCCAAGACTAAAGCATCGCCAAAAGCTTGATTCCACAAACATTTCCTTGTCCAAAATAACCTGTTAAACCTGAGAAAACAAACACGAAAACCTGCATAACGTCGGCTGTAAAACCCAAAATTTCTCAATACGTAAAACACCCAAAATAACCTTTGATCTCAAATTCATCAAAGACGTTTAAATCGTTAAGACATTAAATGAATAAAAGTAATACGATAATAAGACTTATGATAAAACGAATGTACACTTTTAAATACCATCACACGCCTATTAGTTCCATAACCAAATTTCTACATTGGTTTCACATTTTGGAGACTATTTTGAATTTAACATAAGTTGAATTAAAATGGTAAAACCTTGGGCTATAGATTAAATTTTGCATAATGATAAAATAACTAAACTAAATAAATAATGTCTTAAGTCAACATATGGATAGGTCACGTTCTTTTTTTTTTCTAAGTGTGAACCAATTTGTAATTTGTTTGGGTAGCCACAAATATTAGAGATAAGGAAAACAAAAACTCATTAGGCCCATATTACACCAAATCAGTTTCAACTTGCATATGTCAAATAAATCACATTTATTACCTCCCTAAATACCTAAACACAATTTATGACGTTCCAAATTTGTCATACACGGTTTCCACCCTATTCCCAAACTTAAAAACACCTATTCCATTCCCACAATGAACCGTATAGTATACATTCTTATTTTCTCTTCTATACCGAGCCACAAACACACGCATACTCTCATTGTTTTGCTACCAATAAGAAGGAACGAAACAAAAGAAGAAAGAGTGATCGCATTCGTGGGTACGTGTACCAATGTTGTAATCGTAGGGGTTATTTCTTTGGTGTGATTCGTTGGTTTTGGATTCGGGAATGTTTGTTCTGTGCGGCCTTTGATCTGTCCCGCATTCGACCAAGGTACCTTTTGTAATCATTCTTGTGTTCTTGTTCGAAATATGAGGCACATATATATACGTTTATAACATGAAAACAAATCTCTTAGTTTCGTTAATCACAAGTATACGAATAACATAATATATTTATCATGAAATCATGAAACGCACGGGTCGATCTTTGTGTCCGTTGGTTGGGTCACGTAAATCAGTTTTGATATAAACTCAAGTATATTTGATATACTCATTAATATGTTACATGAAATCATAAAAGACTACGCCTATACAATCTGTTCTAGGGCCATGTTTATAGACTGTTTGATGTCTTATGTTTTGGATCAGTTTGTGTCGTGAGTAAGTGTGGCTTAACAGGATGTTTTAAACATGTGAGATCTATGATTTTAAGTGAGTGTTTGACTCGTTAAACCTGGTCATATATGAGGACTGAAATTGTGTGTCGATGTGTATGTATTGGTCTCGTTTGTACGTCCTTGATTCGGACGGAATCCATCTCATTAACCTTATTTTGATCTCTCATGCATCCCTTCTTTCTGTGCGTGTGGTCTTGTTAATAATGGATGCCGAGAAGAGTCCTTATGTCAGCCTATTATTTTGTGCGATTGAATATGTACATTTATATAATAGATTTTAGACGTATTTAAAACCAAATATGGCGCCTGTTCTTTTTTTTTTTTCCATTTGACCAATCCATGTTTCAGCCTTGGTTAGCATTGTAATATGGAAACATGCAACTCCATTTCTCTTAATATATATTTCCCCAACTCAATTTACATAAAAATGTTATATATGCGTAGTGGATACATAGAGTGAGTCAGATCATTTTTTTTCACTAATATTAAAACATCCCTAGAAATCGCAAGTTTAGAAAGGTATACCCCGCAAAATTTTTGGTTTTGTGTCGTTGTGTGTGTGCACATTTTGGGTGTCGAATATGGCTTAACTCATGTCAACTTAATAAAACTAATATCAAGGTGCAAGAAATTATTGTTAACGTGAGGTATCTTTTAAAACGCATGCATGGGCCTCGTGTAATATATGAGGTAATAATCTATTGATAAGTGAACTGTAGTGGTAATGGTTTTATGTTGAGTTGTGTCATTAGTCGTGTGGGTATACATGTGATAATTGTATTTTTGGTCGCCGCGGTCTAAACTAATGTCGAGAGTACGGCGGAGTCGTAAATTTTCATTTCGATATAATTTATAGTATAAGCCCCAAAGTTAATTATTTGACATTTTAAATATTAAATTTGGATAATTTACATTTATGACCCTAAACTTTGACTATTATATTGGTCATTTTTAACCCTTAAATATTAATTAATTGTCAATTATAACCTTAACGTATTCCCGAAAACTTACTAAACTCTTTAATTATGAAAACTTACTAAATATAGAAAGATTACTAAAAATGGAAAGCATACTAAAAAGATTAACCTAATTCATATGAACTTAAAGTAATACTTGATTATTAATTCGTATAGGTTCCGTGAAGCGGGAGTGACCCGGTGTCTCGTGATTTGTCTTTGGTTGTTTTTGCTATCGAATAAGGTACATATATTCTGCTTCTTTGATAAGAGGCCTTCATTCTCTGTTTATAATTGGTATTAGGGTTCCCTATACCATTGCTATGTTCCCTTCATTCATGAACTCCGATCTTTTGAACCATCATGATATTGAACCTTTTATGATTATGAACCTTTCATTCATGAACCTTTAATTATGAACCCTTGACCATGAACCTTTGCTTATGAACCTTTGCTTATGAACCTTTGCTTATGAAACTTGCTTATGAACCATGATTATGAACCTATGATTATGAACTTATGAAACAAGACATTGACTTATGAAAGTAAACTAAAAACATGATTCATGATACTTGACCTTTAACCTCAGTTTGATACTATGAGCCACTAACTAGGCATGAGGGTTTCATGTCCATGTCAGTCGATGCACCGATGGCATGACTCTAGGGCAGGAGAGTGATGACCTGTCCCGTCCCTGCACGTTTATGTTTATGATTCATGTTTATGTAGAGGCAGATTATGGCCACCGGGGGCGTATGGATGCATCCTAGATTTGTTCATGTTCATGTTATGTTATGTTATTCATGGTGACTGATGGTGTGTGCGATACACGTCTTTCACACTCCGGGAGCTAGCTACTCCAACCCATGATTGAGGACACCCCTCATATTTACAGGATACCCATGATTGAGGACACCCCTCATATTCACAGGATACTAAGAGGTCTCCCCTCTGCATGTTTACGATTATGATTATGATTATGATTCATGTTATGTTATGGGCTCGTAGTGGATTTCTGACTTCCTTTACCATGTACCCCTTTTACCTTTCCTTATGATACCATGTACTCTTACCTTTCATCCTGATACCATGTATTCATGCTTCCACACTCTTTTACTCATGTAAATTATACATTATACTACTGCTTGTTACGTTATATCTGTTCACTGAGCTCTAGTAGCTCAGCCGCGTTTCTTTTCCCGCGGCAGGTTTTAGTTGGAAGCTGGGTAAGAGTGAAGAGACTTTGGACCTAGAAGACTTTGAGTAGAAGCCATTAGAAGAGATGTACTTATGGATTTGATAGGCAGCTTTTATTTTCCTTTGTAACCCTTTGTATTGCAAGATTTCATTTGTAACCTTTGAGAACCATTGTATTACTATTGATTGTATGCTTTGTTTGATCTGATATGGAGCCATTAGTGTGATACTTCTACCCTTGCCGGGTTGGGGTGTTACAATTATGGTATCAGAGCCAGGTTGCAACTTGTAATACATTTACCCTTGACCTGTGAAGTTTGGACCACTAAGTTTCCACTGTAGGCGCTCATAAGACAACCTTTGGGAATTTGCTTTAGGATTACCCCATAGGAACGTAAGCTATAACCGATGAGGAATGGGTAGGCTAGGACATCTATGTAAGTCGCATTGCTTCCGCATCACTCTGATTCATGCCTCTGCCTTTAGCTATGCCATATAAGAACATTTGTTTAAGAGGTTAGAAAGTTTTGCAACCTAAGCTTAATAACCAAGTAAGTTTGGAATACCTCGGAAACTACATGAATACCTTACACCATTTAAGTGTCACCTTCTGATTTTGATCTCCAATTCCGATCTGTTTGATAAACAGTTTGATACCTTTCTGACCACCTCGAAGGTCATTCAACCATAATGTGTTTGACACATTCTATGAATTCGTTACTCATGCCGGATATGAAATGTATCACCTGATACTACTTGAATCTGCATAATCCATTACTACTCCTATGAGAACTCTGGTAATTATTAATCATGGGTATAGGAAGTTTTGTTTTCCCCCTTTGAATGATTAAACTTTCCTGCCAACCAGTTCCTTTGGAAGGATATGATGTAAATACTATCTCAGTACGGAATTGTTAACTGAGCATGATGATGCTGATAACTAATATTCCATACATCTCACTTTTGACGGTTATACGATGTTCGTGTTACCAATGATACGCACCCTACCTGTCACATTTGCTAAGAAGCTAACAAGATTCCAACACCTTGAACTGTTCGCTTATTTATCTCAACACTTTGATGAACCATGTACTTGACTCTGATATATGAACTATCCGTCTGGTTTAACGACCGTATTCGTTCTACGGATCTGTTTACTCTTGATATAATTCACTTTGAGGTCTTTTGGTTATGGATTGGATGACTCTTCGTAAAGCTACCATGGACTACCGTATCCGATATGTGACCTTTAGCCATCTACTTCATCCTACTTTGTTTTGATGACTCTCTACCACTGAAATCTGTTAAGAATGATACTGCTATGGAAACACTTACTCCGATCTCATTTGATTGTCAAATTTCTCCTGACACCTATTAGTATCCACCCTTGGAAAGCTCTGGCATTGGAAGTATTTTTTTGTACAAAATTTTCTAGCGTTTTCTGATGAACCTCTTGGGATTCCCTCCTGTTTGGGAGGTAGAGTTGGCTTTGAACCGATCTCAATTAACGAAACCATGATACCATAGAAGTTGAGGGATTGAAGGAGCTGATGGAATATGATTTTGTTCACCTCAGTGTTCTCTTGAATGCTCCTATTGGTTTATGAAGAAGAAAGAAGGAAGTATGTCGCGACGTAGCGACTATCGTGAAATTAACCGTATCACTATCCAAAGTCATTGTCCATTTCAGCGTATAAATGATTGATTTGTTCTATCTTTGAAACTCCGTATCTGACGGACTCATTTAGGTTTGAAGGACTGAAGGAGCAACCACAAGAACTCCTAAGAAGGGAGTTGACCTAACTGAGAATAACCTCCGTGAAGCATTTCAGTTTTATTCGTAAAGAGGAAGATAGGTGATGTGAAGTAGATAGGAAGTTTTCCCTGAGACGATTCTTGAAGCTGCTTTCGTACTCGTGGTGATCATTATGAGTTTTAAATGATGCCAATTGTATAGGCTGATAGAATCATGTTTTTGCGAGTAGTTGAACAATTGTCATAGTATGACAGTGTGTTTGTGCTCAAAGACGAAAGAGGATCACGTAGATCATCTTCGTATTAAGCAGAATGACCCTTTGTTCTGGAAGAGTCGATTTGATTGGCGTTCAGAGATTGTAGCAGACAGCACTACCAGGTATCTTGCGATGACAGAGTTTTCCACAGGAAGGACCAAGATTGAAGACCGTTGTTAGAGTTAGGAACCTTGTAGAAGAGTAGTAGAAGATGTTCGCGGCCGGCGTTACCATGGAAGAAGCATCCAAGGAGGAATTCACGTTACCACACCACAGTGTCCAGAAGAGGTGCCGAAGGCTTGAGGGACCAGACTCAAGTTTATAATTCCTTTCCACCCTATGATCATATGGACAGACGTAGACAGACTGCTTGGACTTGGAAGAGGTTTAAGATCATGTATTTGAATGGATGAAAATTCTGAAGCGAACGTTTGTGTTTGGAAGAGTTGATTCTGTGAAGGATGAAGCTATGGATGACGTAATTCACTCCCTCTTAACCTACTTAAATTTCCGTTACCTGATGACAAGATCCTTTGAATGATTTAGGTTCTCTATTAGTAATTTCGTTCTGTCTTCATTCTGCGTATATTGACTGGTGGTTTTGTTATGCGAATTTTGACGAATTGTGGGAGGAACCTTGAGATTCATGTCCAGAAATGGGTGAATTTTTGAAGCAACCACTTATATTGGCTGAGTTGATTTCAGTGAGAAATGAAGGTTTGACGCTATTAACGACGTACCTTAATTTTGATAGACATTCTGGGACTTCCCTTACTCTTACGAGTAGTTTCGTTCTTCTTTTAGTTATGTTGTTTGATTTTGATGACCTCTGAGACTGTAGAAGGATTAGGTGGATTAATATAGGTTATTTTGTTCACGACTTGAGATAAAGTATGACCATCATGAGGGCATATTTATATGATGCCAGTATTATGACGTCTGGCCAACGTGATAATACTTACATCATATAACGTGCACTTGTTGTGGGCATAGGATATTTCGAGGAGTGCCTTAGACGCCTTAGAATTTCTGATAGTGGTTGAAGATTATCTGTATTAGTGAGACTTTAGGTTCATTCTACCTATGTGTTTAATCTGCTTTCACCGTTATACGATTTGATACGTATGGATACTCGACACACGTCTGCTGACCTCTGTACTTCCGATAAGAATCTTAGGTTCGGTTGTAGAGCTTTCTGCCGTTTGATGTTATCAAACAATATGTTTTCTGTATGGATTCGATCTGTTTCTATAAAGGAGTACACCTACTTTTCGCTATATATACGTCTCACATTTGATGAATCTGTTCATGATGATCCGTTATGAATTAAGATATGAGATTTTGGGTTATGAGAAAACAAGACATGTCTGTTTATGAGAATACCTCAAATTTCCAAGGACGATATATCCGTCAAATCCTACATATTCCCTGTATCTCTTCCGAGAGAACACGATTATCATCTGTTAGGTTTGGTATATTGTTCTTCTGTTTTGGACTCGGTACGGTATGTCTTTTCTGAGGAAGCCGAAGCTATTTTGATCAACGAGATAGAGTCATGAGAAACAAGTCATCCACATTTCTGTTCACAGTCCGTTGTGTTTTCCGTTTCGTTTCACTTCAAATTTCGCGGACGAAATTTTCTTTTAGAGGGGAAGAGTTGTAAAACCCAAAATTTCTGAATACGTAAAATACCCAAAATAACCTTTGATCTCAAATTCATAAAAGACGTTTAAATCGTTAAGACATTAAACGAATAAAAGTAATACGATAATAAGACTTATGATAAAACGAATGTACACATTTAAATACCATCACACGCCTATTAGTACCATAACCAAATTTCTACATTGGTTTCACATTTTGGAGACTATTTTGAATTTAACATAAGTTGAATTAAAATGGTAAAACCTTGGGCTATAGATTAAATTTTGCATAATGATAAAATAACTAAACTAAATAAATAATGTCTTAAGTCAATATATGGATAGGTCACGTTCTTTTTTTTCCTAAGTGTGAACCGATTTGTAATTTGTTTGGGTAGCCACAAATATTAGAGATAAGGAAAACAAAAGATAAAAACTCATTAGGCCCATATTACACCAAATCAGTTTCAACTTGCATATGTCAAATAAATCACATTTATTACCTCCCTAAATACCTAAACACAATTTATGACGTTCCAAATTTGTCATACACGGTTTCCACCCTATTCCCAAACTTAAAAACACCTATTCCATTCCCACAATGAACCGTATAGTATACATTCTTATTTTCTCTTCTATACCGAGCCACAAACACACGCATACTCTCATTGTTTTGCTACCAATAAGAAGGAACGAAACAAAAGAAGAAAGAGTGATCGCATTCGTGGGTACGTGTACCAATGTTGTAATCGTAGGGGTTATTTCTTTGGTGTGATTCGTTGGTTTTGGATTCGGGAATGTTTGTTCTGTGCGGCCTTTGATCCGTCCCGCATTCGACCAAGTTACCTTTTGTAATCATTCTTGTGTTCTTGTTCGAAATATGAGGCACATATATATACGTTTATAACATGAAAACAAATCTCTTAGTTTCGTTAATCACAAGTATACGAATAACATAATATATTTATCATGAAATCATGAAACGCATGGGTCGATCTTTGTATCCGTTGGTTGGGTCACGTAAATCAGTTTTGATATAAACTCAAGTATATTTGATATACTCATTAATATGTTACATGAAATCATAAAAGACTACGCCTATACAATCTGTTCTAGGGCCATGTTTATAGACTGTTTGATGTCTTATGTTTTGGATCAGTTTGTGTCGTGAGTAAGTGTGGCTTAACAGGATGTTTTAAACATGTGAGATCTATGATTTTAAGTGAGTGTTTGACTCGTTAAACCTGGTCATATATGAGGACTGAAATTGTGTGTCGATGTGTATGTATGGGTCTCGTTTGTACGTCCTTGATTCGGACGGAATCCATCTCATTAACCTTATTTTGATCTCTCATGCATCCCTTCTTTCTGTGCGTGTGGTCTTGTTAATAATGGATGCCGAGAAGAGTCCTTATGTCAGCCTATTATTTTGTGCGATTGAATATGTACATTTATATAACAGATTTTAGACGTATTTAAAACCAAATATGGCGCCTGTTCTTTTTTTTTTTCCATTTGACCAATCCATGTTTCAGCCTTGGTTAGCATTGTAATATGGAAACATGCAACTCCATTTCTCTTAATATATATTTCCCCAACTCAATTTACATAAAAATGTTATATATGCGTAGTGGATACATAGAGTGAGTCAGATCATTTTTTTTCACTAATATTAAAACATCCCTAGAAATCGCAAGTTTAGAAAGGTATACCCCGCAAAATTTTTGGTTTTGTGTCGTTGTGTGTGTGCACATTTTGGGTGTCGAATATGGCTTAACTCATGTCAACTTAATAAAACTAATATCAAGGTGCAAGAAATTATTGTTAACGTGAGGTATCTTTTAAAACGCATGCATGGGCCTCGTGTAATATATGAGGTAATAATCTATTGATAAGTGAACTGTAGTGGTAATGGTTTTATGTTGAGTTGTGTCATTAGTCGTGTGGGTATACATGTGATAATTGTATTTTTGGTCGCCGCGGTCTAAACTAATGTCGAGAGTACGGCGGAGTCGTAAATTTTCATTTCGATATAATTTATAGTATAAGCCCCAAAGTTAATTATTTGACATTTTAAATATTAAATTTGGATAATTTACATTTATGACCCTAAACTTTGACTATTATATTGGTCATTTTTAACCCTTAAATATTAATTAATTGTCAATTATAACCTTAACGTATTCCCGAAAACTTACTAAACTCTTTAATTATGAAAACTTACTAAATATAGAAAGATTACTAAAAATGGAAAGCATACTAAAAAGATTAACCTAATTCATATGAACTTAAAGTAATACTTGATTATTAATTCGTATAGGTTCCGTGAAGCGGGAGTGACCCGGTGTCTGGTGATTTGTCTTTGGTTGTTTTTGCTATCGAATAAGGTACAGATATTCTGCTTCTTTGATAAGAGGCCTTCATTCTCTGATTATGATTCGTATTAGGGTTCCCTATACCATTGCTATGTTCCCTTCATTCATGAACTCCGATCTTTTGAACCATCATGATATTGAACCTTTTATGATTATGAACCTTTCATTCATGAACCTTTAATTATGAACCCTTGACCATGAACCTTTGCTTATGAACCTTTGCTTATGAACCTTTGCTTATGAAACTTGCTTATGAACCATGATTATGAACCTATGATTATGAACTTATGAAACAAGACATTGACTTATGCAAATAAACTAAAAACATGATTCATGATACTTGACCTTTAACCTCAGTTTGATACTACGAGCCACTCACTAGGCATGAGGGTTTCATGTCCATGTCAGTCGATGCACCGATGGCATGACTCTAGGGCAGGAGAGTGATGACCTGTCCCGTCCCTGCACGTTTATGTTTATGATTCATGTTTATGTAGAGGCAGATTATGGCCACCGGGGGCGTATGGATGCATCCTAGATTTGTTCATGTTCATGTTATGTTATGTTATTCATGGTGACTGATGGTGTGTGCGATACACGTCTTTCACACTCCGGGAGCTAGCTACTCCAACCCATGATTGAGGACACCCCTCATATTTACAGGATACCCATGATTGAGGACACCCCTCATATTCACAGGATACTAAGAGGTCTCCCCTCTGCATGTTTACGATTATGATTAGGATTATGATTCATGTTATGTTATGGGCTCGTAGTGGATTTCTGACTTCCTTTACCATGTACCCCTTTTACCTTTCCTTATGATACCATGTACTCTTACCTTTCATCCTGATACCATGTATTCATGCTTCCACACTCTTTTACTCATGTAAATTATACATTATACTACTGCTTGTTACGTTATATCTGTTCACTGAGCTCTAGTAGCTCAGCCGCGTTTCTTTTCCCGCGGCAGGTTTTAGTTGGAAGTTGGGTAAGAGTGAAGAGACTTTGGACCTAGAAGACTTTGAGTAGAAGCCATTAGAAGAGATGTACTTGTGGATTTGATAGGCAGCTTTTATTTTCCTTTGTAACCCTTTGTATTGCAAGATTTCATTTGTAACCTTTGAGAACCATTGTATTACTATTGATTGTATGCTTTGTTTGATCTGATATGGAGCCATTAGTGTGATACTTCTACCCTTGCCGGGTTGGGGTGTTACATCGGCGGGATAAATTCTATATAAGTTAGAGATTTAATAAAAACTTTTTATGAAAACAAAACTTTCAAAAATTTCTGAAAATTAAAACCTGACGCCGTCAGGTTGTAAATCCTGACGCCGTCAGAAATGATCTGACAGAATTTTCATGTTAAGTTTCCAGAATATTTCTGGAAAAACCTATACCTTACTTCCTGGAAATCCTGCAAAACATCATTATGACTCGATACAAGCATTTGACTTAAACAATTACTAATATGCATGTTAATTTATTATTATTATGATTCATGTTCATTTGTGTTCTAATAAACCGATTTGGATTTCCCTTACACTTAACTTTTGCAAAATACCTTTATATGTAGTTAAGACGAAGTTAAAAACAAGATAAAGCATTTTCACAATTTAATTTTGAACATGAATTAATAATAATAAAAATTAAACACACATACGGAAGCAAATAAAATCAAACAAACAAATAAATAAACACACAAAGCAAATAAAGCTTGGGTTGCCTCCCAAGAAGCGCTTTTCTTTATTAACGAGTCTTGTAGCTAGACTCAAAGTCACGTACATTACGTGACTCCATCATTGGCCACGGTTCCTAGGCCAGTCTCATTCGATTCTCTATCAGAATCACTTTCATAGTAAAGGTATTTCGGGTCCTCGAGATCAAAAGGATTGTTTTGGTATTTAGAACTAAGCTCCTTATCATGCTTAAAGAATCCACTCGACAGGTCAAAAGTGTCCTTACATCCCCTTCTCACATCATCATCACATAACACGAGTTGGGAACTTAACCCATCGAGCCCTCCATAATCAATCTCCTTGAATTCTCTCATCTTGTAAGGCGTTTGGTATGAGATTTCCCTAATCCCATCGGTGAAAGTCATGATCCCATTGAGCTCGTCAACAACTAAGCTTGTGGCCTTGCAAAAAGGTGCCCCAAAAACAACTTGTGATAACCTGGGATCGATGTACTTTTCGATATTATTGACGATTGCGAAGCTCATAGTGAATGTCATATTTCCTACAAACACCTGTACATCATCATCTATTCCAATGTCATCCTTCCCTTTATTAATCATTCCCAATCTGCAAATGTTGTTATAATGAAACAAGGACATCACATTTTTGGGTAAACATGTGTCAATGTAAACAATATAAAAATGCTTGTGACCAATCATGCAAGGTATTTTGAGATTATTCGGATCACATCGCTTAATTCGGCCAGGCCTTCTACCGTGTAGCCCCCATGTGTTGCCAGTTGCTGATGGTTGATACTCATACACTTCTTCACAGCCATCCCGAAAAATCACTTTCCTGACACCATCGGTAAATAATGCACTACCATCATCCTCATCAAGTATTACTCCCGTTGCTTTTATGAATGGTTTGCCTAGAACAAGGCTAGTTAAGGATGGGCTGATGATAGAGTTCATGTTATTAAATACAGTTAGCTCGATATGAAAGAGGAACTTTTCTATCACAATTGGTACCCTTCTTATTACCCCGATGATATTAAACCCTTCATATTTGACCTGTTTGGTGAAGGCTTCGTTATATAGAGAAAGGGATATTGCATTCATAGAAGAGTTGGGGTTTATGTAGGCATCTTTTATAAACTTTTTCCGAGTGGTGCAAGATATCTTAAAGACTCTGGGAGTGCCATCCTCTATTCTCTCTCCAAATCCTATAGGCAACTTTGCTGTGCCCCTCTCAAGTTCCTTCACCAGGGGGCGGTCTAGCAGTCCTGGGAGCCCATGAGGCATTTCGGATTTCTCTTCCGAGCCCTTCTCATCACTCACCTCTCTTGTACTCGAGTCCTTTGGTGAGTCTAGATAGTCGCCGGGCGCCTCGGGGTTCTTTTCGGGAACTTCACCCTCCATTTCATTGTCCACGTTCTCGGTTGATTGTTGGTCCAGATTGGGTTTAGGAATAGGTATTGTTGTAATGGTGTTCACGAAGTGGAGTGGTTTTGAAGGGGTACGAGCATCTCTAGTTTCTTTTTCGTTTTGTGATATGTGTTTGAAGAGTTTACTAGGGTGCTTGATTTTTACAGGAGGGGGTGTTTGGTGAGTCACCGTGACAGATTTGATCTAATTAACTCGTGCCAACTCACAAGTTGACCTGCCAGCAATGCGATCATTGATAACTTTTAACAGGTTATCAATCTTGTTGTTCATATCAACTTGCTGTTGTCTGAATTGATTCTCAAGTTTGGAGAGCTGTGTTTCTTGAAAGAGAATGAATTTTTGCAGTGATTCCTCGCGATTTTGTTGTTTATGCGTATGCTGATGAGGATAATGTTCAGACCAGGTGAGTGGGGGAGAGTCATTGAATGATACGCTTCGAGTTTGGTTCCAACTAAAATTTGGCTTACTCTTCCATGCCTCATACCTATCTTCGGAATTCTTGGGTCCATAATTAGTGGCGAGCCACTTATCTCCCGCCTTATCGATTCGCGAGGATGCGAATTCTTTGAAAGCCTGTTTGGGGAGTTCCATGCAATCATGAGTGTCGTGGGGACCACTACATAATTTACACGAAGAAGTGATTTTGTTCACTTGGCCTAAAGGTTTAGGAGCCTCGTAGGATTTCATAAGAAACTTGACTTGGTCTTCAAGTTCTATGATCCTACGGTCGGAAGTGCTTGAATTGTTCGAAGGCAAAGATATTGCCTTGACCGTTTTATTCAAATCACGGGGATCACTCCAACTTTCGTTGTCATAAAGAGCAAGATCTTCTAGGAGAGCCCATGATTGTTCCGCACTTAGATCACGTAGCTTACCACCGGCCGATTGGTCAATGGTTTGCCTCGTGGAAAGATTGATATGGTCATAGAAGATTTGGACTTGGAGCCAAAGTTCTATGCCATGGTGAGGGACTTTTTGGAGTAAGTCCTTGAATCGAGTCCATGCCTCGTAGAGGGTTTCGCCTTGACGTTGTTGGAACATCAAGATATCATTCCTTAGCTTGGTAGTTCTCCCTGGTGGGAAAAACTGAGCGAGGAAACGAGTGGTGAGATCATCCCAAGAGGTGATGGATCCTGCGGGTAGACGCTCTAGCCATTGACTAGCTTGGTCCCGCAGAGAGAATTGAAAGAGACGCAGTCGGGTCGTCTCTCGAGTGGCAACATCAAGGTCTATGGAATCAAAGATTTTGAGAAAGTCCTTGAGATGTTGATTCGGATCTTCGGAATGAAGTCCATGGAATGCGCATCCGCTTTGCACCAACCGGATGGTGTCGGATCGCAAGGGAGTAACATTCGCTCCTTGAGTGAGCTCAATGGTGTTTCGATAGCCATGGTGGCTAGGACGGGAGTAGTCTCCTAAGGTACGGGCTCTAGGAGGTGGGTGTTGTTGTGGTGGTGGGTTGTTGGGATCGAGGATATTACCACCTTCCATGATGTCGGATGGTAATGGTTACGAACAAAGAAACGAAGAAAAATAGATAGACTAAAGAAAAACCTAGAAAAATAAAATAAAAATCCCACTAGAAAGGAGTCTAGTGAGTAGACCTAATAAAATAAAAATTCAACCTAAACAATAACTATTCCCCGGCAGCGGCGCCAAAAACTTGATGCGTGGTTTTGCAACCTTACAACAGGTTTTACCTCTCGAGGGATCTCAAGAGGCTTACAACCCCACCAGGCAGTGTACCTGACCGATGTAGTATAGTGTAGTGGTAAGTACGGGGGATTGATCGTTCTCCACAGGGAATAGTGTCGTTAGGATTGAAAAACTACTCTAATAGGTCTAAGGGTGAGAGAAGATTCTTTTTGTATTTTTATATTTTTATGAAAGCAAGTAAAATCTCGGGTTTGAAGGAGTGGGCGGAATTAGTTGCTAGTCAACTAACCCAAATAACTACAAATGCAAATAAAACAAAATAACTGAAAATGAAAAGGTTGTGAAACTTATGTGGAGAGAAATGTGTTTACTTAGATTTCCTTACTCCCTAACTATCTTTTACCGGTTGATTAGTGTGTATTAATTGCGTGGATGACGGGTGTATTCCTTAATACCAATCGTGGGGTGGCGTACGTACTTCCCCAACTCTACAAGCTCCTACTTCACTCCTATGTCGAGCCGGCTAGAAGCTCCTAACATGGGATCACTAGAATTCGCTCATGCATTAAATACAACCATAAAAACCTAGTACGCATTGGTTCATGTTTCTTAAGACGTTCAAGCAAGTTACCGAATAGGAAGTTAGCCAGTTTTCTTAAGCCTAACATCGATAAACATTCATCCAATACAATTAATAACACACTAATAACCAATAATCAATAGTTAGGTTTCATTAGATCTAAGCAAACACAAGATAAATCTAGCCTAGCATGTTAATCAAAAGACAAGAACAAGATATAATCAAACAACACATAGACATATTGATTGATTAAATGAATACTTATCTTCAATTAAACATGGGAGATCCAAGGGTATGAAAACCCTTAAAAATGGCAGAAATTCGTCTTAGGGTTTCTCCTTACAAAGTTGCACACTAATGACAAAAAATTGCAAAACTATATATAGAGTTTAGGGGCTGACGGCGTCACGTTATAGGACTTGACGCCGTCACCTCGCCATGTCTAGGGTTCCCGGATGGCCTTCCTGACGCCGTCCCTCTTTAGTGCTCCAAAATCCGCTCTGGCTTATCAAAGGTTGACGCCATCAGAAATGGGCTTGACGCCGTCTCTCTTTAGCTTAAACCGTGACGACCTTGATTACTTCAAAGGGTGACGCCGTCAGATTTTCCATTGTAAAATTCTCTGGCTTATCATGTGTATTTTTCATATCCACCTTTTTTGCCAAGCCATGACGCCGTCAGGAACAATCCCTGACGCCGTCAAAGGTACTTTTCCAGCCGATTTTGAGACTTTGTCGTTTTCTTCACTTTTATGCTCCAAAAACGTCCAAAACGCTTCCTTTTCCAGATTTCTTCTTCAAAGTACCTAAAATGACAAAAGGAACGATTTAGGGCAATATTTGATCAAATAAATACGATTTAGGGCTTAAATGACCCCCTAAAAGCGGTACACTTTTCGCTTCATTAGTTGCTGTATAAGTAGTGTAGCAGATTTATGGCTTAATTTAGAGGTTTATAGTGAAAAAGTTTCATTTCAGTTGCTTAAGTAGTGTTTGGCATAGAAGTGTTTCTGGGTCAAAAAGCCTCTATCACTGTTCATTGACCATTTATTGAAGTTTAGTTAAGCTTATTTAAGATATATTAAGCTGTTATTGGTAGGCTTCAAGTTATTTTTAGTGTTTTTGAGGATTTGAGTCTTTAGTACAAAATTTGGAATCAAACTGCCATTAATAAGCTAAGAATAAGCTGAGCTTATTCAAGCCTCACTTTTTGCATTTCTGAGTCCCTAGTGTTGGTTAAAGTAAGTTTTCAAGGATTGATATTGATTGGTCAAAGATTGAAAGGGAAAAGTGCACAAGAACTCATCCTGCTGCGTCAGAGACAAAAGTGCAGACCTGCACATTTTGTTGTTCCAACTCAGCTTATTGATTGGTCTGCATTAGCTTATCCACTTGTTCTTTTTGCATGAAAATTGATTTAGAGGTAGCTTGTAGTATAAGCTTAAGGTATCTTAACTTAATTTCCACCCAGTAGCTTATTTAATAGCTTATTTTAGGTCTGCAAAACTCCCCTTTGGTCTGTTCTGAGTCTGCACAAAATCTGCACAGCTTATTGTGTTGATCACCATCTGATCTGAGCCTATTTTAGATAAGCAATTGGTTGTTAAAATTATGGCTTTTTGCATTTTAGTGTTGCCTGATGTACTAGGTAACTTTTTCCCCCCATAAGTGGCCATTATCCAGCTTATTGAGTGCTTAATTTTGATCTGCAAGTACTGACTTTAGCTATCAGTTCTGTCTTAAACTTGAATCTGTGCAACTGCTTATTTGGCTTATTCTGTTTGATCAGCTATTTGAATTAAGTCAATTTGTGCTTAAATTAGTTGTTTGAACTGATTCTGAGCTTGTGGTATCTGCTAGTGCTTAAGTGCTTATTTGTGTGCTTATTCCAAACTGCTTATCTGCCCAAACTGCTTATTAGTGTTGAACTGAGTTCTGAGTTTATTTTTCCTAGCTTTAGAATATCATTTAAGATTTTTCTGCAAAATTTCATATTTTTCCATAGTCATTTACTATTTTTAAATCATTTAAATAGTTTCTTGTAGTTTTTAATTCATAATAATTAATTTAAAAGTCAGAAAATTATAATTCTTTTTTTTAAAATTTTCTTTTGTCATCTAGTACTTAGGAAAAATAATTTGGTACTTGTAGGATTAGGTTTTCTTAGATTTGACGTTTATGCTCGTGTTTAGATTTCCCGATTCGCGTTTTCTAGTTTAATTAGTTTGTGCTTAACTCTGCTTTGTAGATGTATATGTTTAGGTTTCCCCTAGCCTATTTATGCTTCCCGTAATTGTAGGATATTTAATCAAAAACCAAAAATCAAAAATCCAATCATCAAGCATTTTAATTCCTAACCGATAACAAAATCCTCGATTCACACCTCGCTGGGACACGACCCGGGTAATCACTTATCCGGTATCTCACACCGTATTCACGGGTTTTGCACGTTGACCTTTTTCCTAAGAGGTTGGCTAGTTGATTCCCAAGTATCACGGGGATCCGATACTATATTTATATATATACTCACACACGGATCAAATTTTGGCGCCGCTGTTGGGGAGGTTGTTTTGCGACAATATTGTTAAAGGTTATAACGATTAGTGACTTGAGATCCTTCCTTGTGAAGTTCCCGTTTTCCATAAACCCCATAAAATACAAAAATATTTTTCTTTTTCTTTTGTATATATATTATCATATAAAAAAAACAAAAATACGAAAACATTTTCCATTTTGTTGTGTAAAATAAAAGATAAAAGCAATCTCAATATAATATTCCTCAACTTGGAGTATTATCATATTAAGTTCCCAAACAAAAGATATAAAACTTGCCTTTGTGTCGCTTGCGAATTCGGCTCACCTTTGATTGATTAACAAACTCTAACGGAGGTTTCAGGAGGTTTGTCATTAAATTGACGAACCGAAAGGAGCGGGTTTTTAAGGAGCATTTATTGCCCACCTTTGCTCCTCCACCACCCTGTGCGTTTTTCTTTCAAAGAGCTACCGTACGCTTGTTTGATTTAAGGTTTAAGTTCACTTGTGTTTTGCCTCGGTCTTGTTTTAATTGAATTGTTTTTAGTGCATGCGCACTCGTTCTTCTCCGTCAACAAGTCCTTTACGTGAACTCGTACATACTACGGGAAGACGTAATCGGAGACGTAATCGTAGGCATTCCGCCTCAATAGCCGAACCTGAGATTCGTGCTAATCCCGATCCTCCCATTGTCACAATGGCGGAGGAATGTACCATGTGTGAGCTTCTCCAAGCACCCGCCGAGGGTTACGGAGATGCTATTGTTGTTCCGGCAATCGTTGCCGATAGCTTTGAGCTTAAGACCGGGTTGCTATCCTTAGTAACCGCGAGTCAATATTTCGGATTTGAGAGGGACGATCCTCATTCCCACATTCGATGGTTTAACAAGATCACCTCTACCATCAAATACCAAAATGTTCCTCAAGAGGCAATCAAATTGCTTATTTTTCCTTTTTCTCTCGAGGGGGCCGCCCGAATTTGGCTCGAAAAACAACCCCATCATTCTATTGAAACATGGGAAGATTTGGTGTCAAAATTTGGGAATGAATTCTTCCCTCCATCAAAAACCACAAGCCTTAAAAATGAAATCACCAAATTCACTCAAAAATTTGATGAATCCTTTAGTGAAGCTTGGGATCGTTTTAAAGAATTACTTCGCAAATGTCCTCACCATGGTTTCTCCGAGTTACATCAACTCGATACCTTCTATAATGGTTTGAACCATTCCGATCAAGACTCTCTAAATGCCGCCGCCGGTGGTAATCTCTTGTATCGGACGACTAAAGATGCTTTAGCCATCATTGAAAATAAGTCTAAGGTTCGTACTTCACGAAGCAAGCAAGTTGTTTCTCAAGTGAATGCTCCACTTCTACTTCATCTCCCGTGAGTTCTTCAAGCACCGATGCTAAGATTGACAAACTCACGAAGGCTATTCAAGCTTTGGTTCTTTCCAAGCAAAAGAAACAATCTTCTCCACAAACTTCTTCACCCACTCAAGTCAAAGCGGTGGAAGAAACTTGTGTCACTTGTGGTGGTCCTCATGCATACTACAATTGTACTGCCACCGATGGTAGTCGTTGTGATGTTAATGCGGTAGCCGGGTCTTACAACCAAGGAGGTAACCAATACCGTCCTCAAGTTGACCCGAACTATCGTGCTAGCAATCAAAATGGACCACCCGGATTTTCTCAACCCAACAATCCAAATAGATTCAATCAAAACCAACCAAGAGGGCAAAATGTTCAAAATCAATTTCAAGCCCCGATCAATCAATACCCAAAGCAAGGTGGTAATTTCAATCAAGGCTTTCAAGCTTTGAATTACCAAGCCCCAATTGCTCCCTCAAACGAACTTGCTAATTACATCAAGTCAAATGAAGCAAATATGAGGTCAATGCAAAATCAAATCACCACCTTGAAGAATGATTTTCAAACTTCAATTTCAAAACAAGGTCATGAGCTTAAAAATGAACTTAAGAATACAAATCAAAAGATTGATCAATCTCAAAATAAAATTGAGAACATGTTTGCTAGTCTCATGTGCCAATTGAATCAACCTTCAACTTCGGGAACCCTCCCGGGAAATACCATTCCAAACCCGAAAGGTGAGTTGAAAGCTATTACCACCCGAAGTGGTAAAGCATATGATGGACCTTCGATTCCTACTCCTTCTCCGGTGAAGGAAGTGGAACGAGAGACCAAGGTGACAAAGGACAAAGTGCAAATTACTAGCCCACAAAGTACCGCAAACGTCCAACCTTCGGTCGTCCAAACTCCAATTCCGGAACCCGATGTTCAGAAGACCAATCCTAAGCCCTCGATTCCTTATCATTCGAGGCTTAATGAACAAAAGATCCGTGACAAAACTAATAGTCAAATGATGAAGTTTCTTGAAATCTTTCAAAAGATACACTTCGATATTAGTTTTGCGGATGCTCTTCTCTACATGCCAAAGTTTGCTTCAACATTCAAGAGTCTCCTTAGCAATAAGGAAAAATTGTTGGAATTTTCAAAGACTCCATTGAATGAGAATTGTTCGGCGGTGATTCTTAAGAAGTTACCCGAAAAACTAGGAGACCCCGGAAAATTTCTCATTCCTTGTGACTTCCAAAAGATTGATTAATGCTTAGCCTTGGCCGATCTTGGCGCAAGCATCAATCTAATGCCTCTTTCCGTATGGGCAAAGCTTTCTCTACCGAAACTTACTGATACACGAATGACACTAGAGCTTGCAAATCGATTGGTTACTGTTCCGAAAGGTATTGCCGAAGATGTCTTCGTGAAAGTAGGCAAATTCCATTTCCCTGCTGACTTCGTAGTGGTCGATTTTGATGCCGATCCTCGTGTCCCCCTTATCTTGGGACGACCATTCTTGAAAACGGCTCGTGCATTAATCGACGTCTACGAAGGTGAAATGACTCTTAGAGTCGGTGATGAAAAATTGGTCATTAATATTGAGAGTACTTCAAAGTATCCTCTCAAGCGTGATAGCGAGTCAATTAACCAAATTGATATCATTGATGCTACATGCGAGGAATATTTTCATGAAGCACTAAGTGGCAATCCCACTTCTTTAGACCATACCGTTGCTCTCTCTTCCCCCTCTCTCACTCCGTTTGAGGGAGGTGACTTCATCTTGGAAGAGATTGAAGCTTGGTTGTCTTGTGATTCATTTCCATTTGAAATTGATGATGATGTACTTGACATGGAGGGAGACATTCTTCTAATTGAGAAGTTACTTAATGAAGATCCATCATCCCTCCCTCCGATAGAACTTCATAATGAGGAAATCAAATCTGTTGAAAATTCTGATGATCCTTCGGAGGTCGAACTTAAGGACTTACCGCCTCATCTCGAATATGCATTTTTGGAGGGTACCGATAAATTACCCGTCATAATTGCTAAAGATTTAAATGATGAGGAGAAAACTGCTCTCATAAAGGTTTTAAAGTCACACAAGCGAGCCATCGCTTGGAAACTTTCCGACATTAAGGGTGTTAACCCGGAATTTTGTACACACAAGATTTTAATGGAAGATGACTTTAAACCAGCAGTTCAACATCAAAGAAGGGTTAATCCTAAAATTTATGAGGTTATCAAACAGGAAGTTCTTAAACTCCTTGATGCCGACTTGATTTACCCTATCTCGGATAGTCCTTGGGTGAGCCCCGTGCATTGTGTGCCTAAAAAGGGCGGCATCACCGTTGTTACAAATGATGAGAACGAGTTGATTCCTACTCGATTGGTGACGGGATGGCGTGTATGCATTGACTACCGAAAGTTAAATGACGCCACCCGTAAAGACCACTTCCCTCTTCCATTCATGGACCAAATGCTCGAAAGACTAGCGGGAAACGAGTACTATTGTGTTCTCGACAGGATCTCTGGGAAATAAGAGTTTCATTGTTGCTGCCGATAGTGTTAAGCTGGTTCCTGCCGATAGCTTTGGTTCCTGCTGCAAGCTCATTGCTGCCGCCAGTGTTATCTTGTTTCTGCCGAAGGTGTTTGTTACTGCGGATAGTATTGTTAGTTATCCGTATATTTAGAATGTTTGTTAAGATTTATTTTTAGTAGAGATCTCGTTTATCTCTTTACACGTTTTCTTGTAGAACGGGTTAGGGTTAGGTCATCTTGTTAGTATAAAAGATCAACCCGTCTATGAGTTTATGTACGCCTTTAACATTTTCAATATTCAATAAACAATTCTTAGTTCATAGTCTGATCCATAGAGGATCATTTTCTTTTCTTCTTTATTATACTTGCTGTTTAGTTTCCGCATAAACGCTTGTATAGCATACAGAGGTTCTCGTTTATACCAAGCTCAATCAAGCTCGAAGTACTCGATCCTACAAATGCTTGAATCTCAATATGCTTTGTCCTTTGATGATAAACAGGATTCTTAACAATACACATAGTACTTTGATTATCAATAAAAATCTTAGTGTTCATATAGTTGAACCCATAATCCAACAGCTGATTTTGCATCCAAAGTACCTGTCCACAGCAACTAGCAGTAGCAACATACTCTGCCTCAGTAGAAGATGTAGCCACTATAGTCTGCTTCTTGCACTGCCATGAAACCAACCTCCGACCCAGAAACTGACAACCTCCTGTAGTAGACTTCCTATCAAAATTAGCCCCAGCATAATCACTGTCACTATAGGCTTCCAACACAAAAGGAGAGTCTTTGGGATACCAAAGTCCCATCTTCGGCTGTCCTCTCAAATACTTGAAGATTCTCTTAACTGCATTTAGGTTAGAAGTCAATGGTGTAACCTGATGTCTAGCACATGCACCAACAGCAAACATGATATCAGGTCTTGAAGCTGTTAAATACATGAGTGATCCAATCATGGACCTATAAAGATGAACATTAACAGCAGCATCAGGTTCATTATTGGACTTAGGCTTTGGAGGTTCAAAAGGAGTTGCAGCAATTTTCACATTCTCCATATCAAACTTTTTAAGCATGTCATAAACATACTTCTCCTGAAAAATAAAGATCCCATCTGGTTTCTGCTTAACCTGAAGACCCAAGAAGAAAGTCATTTCACCCATAGCACTCATCTCAAATTCACTCTTCATCAATTCTTCAAACTCCCTGCACCAGGCTTCATTAGTGGAACCAAAGATAATATCATCTACATAAACTTGTACCAGAATGATATCTTTGAAGTTCTTTCTGATAAAAAGAGTTTTATCAATAGCCCCTCTTCTGTAACCATGTTTTAGCAAAAAGGCTGATAACCTTGCATACCAAGCCCTTGGTGCTTGATGAAGACCATAAAGTGCTTTAACTACTTTGTAAACCAAATTAGGATTCTGAGGGTCTACAAATCCCTGTGGTTGAGTAACATAAACTTCTTCCTCAATCCTGCCATACAAAAATGCACTCTTCACATCCATCTGATAAACTACAAACCCCATAAAGGAAGCAAAAGCCAAAAACAATCGGATAGCTTCAACTCTTGCCACTGGTGCAAACACCTCATCATAATCAATCCCCTCTTCTTGTCTATGACCTTGAGCTACTAATCTAGCCTTATTTCGAACCACAATTCCCCTAGCATCCCTTTTATTCTTTAGAATCCATTTAGTCCTAATAGCATGCTTTCCTGCAGGTAAAGGTACCAACATCCATACTTTCTGATTCTGGAACTGCTGCATTTCCTCTTGCATAGACTCAACCCAATCTTTATTAGCAAGAGCTTGAGCTATACTAGTTGGTTCAACTTGAGCTAAGAAACAAGCATACATACAATGTAAATAATCAGTATGATTGCTCCTCAACTGATCCTGTATATAACTGAGAAAAGCAGAATCTCCAAACTTGGGTTGATGAAGTTTACTTCTTGTCTGAACAGGGGAATTAATATCTCCAAGAATCAAAGACTGAGGATGAACAGTATTGATCCTCTTGGTAGCAATGGGATTGACTTCAATGGAGGATGCCTGATTAGTAATTGAGGGGTTGAAGTCATCATCATATGAGGAAGAAGTGAAAATGCCAGTTCGGGACTGATGATGAGGATCATTCAACTTATCTCTTGAAGAGACTGAATTTCCAAGATCAGAAGGAATTGGAAATCTTTCAGGGGAGTTAACAACACCTAGAGTGTCAACAGATGAAGAAGACACAGGAACATCAGAAGAAACTCTAGAAGGTTCGGCAGGAACAGATTCACTTTCAGCAGGAATGGGATCAGCAGAAACATGAATATCACCAGTTGAATTCAGTTGTCTTCTAACTTCAGCTTCAGCCTTTCTCAAAATCTCCTCTGTCTCTTTAGAAAACCCAGAATCAAACATCTCAGCATCTCTTTTGGCATTAAACTCTTGTCTTTGAAGCCTAGCAAGATCTTCTGCATAACTAGAATCACCTCCAGCCATATCAAAAGAATCTTTGAGCTTTGAACCTGAAATATTGTTAGAGGGAAAAGAAGGAACAACTATAGGTCGTTCATCACTCTCTACATCAGAATCATCATCCGAGGTACCTGCATTGTTAGTTTGAGAAACATTTGTACCAGCAGATAGATTTGATTTGAATCTATTATAACCTAAGGTGTCAGATAGATAATCCAGATCAAAGTACCACTCTGGACCAGCACCCTGCAAATTAGGTTTATCTTCAAGATATCTTAAGTTGAGAGTCTCTTCTATTCTCTTAGAGGACAGGTTATAAACCCTATAGGCTTTACCATGAGCAGAATATCCAACAATAAACCCTTCATCAGCCTTCCCATCAAACTTGCCTAGGTAATCACTAGTGTTCAAAATAGTGACATGACATCCAAAAGGCTTAAGATAACTAATGTTTGGAACCTTCCCAGACAAAAGTTCATAAGGTGTTTTATTATGAGGACTAGTAATAGATACCCTATTCAACACATAACAAGCAGTGCAAACTGCTTCAGTCCAAAACATAGTGGGCATCCTAGATTCAGCTAACATAGTCCTAGCTGCTTCTATCAGGGTCCTATTTTTCCTTTCTGCAACCCCATTTTGTTGTGGAGTTCTAGCATTACTATAGTCCCTTTTTATCCCCTTAGTCCCACAGAGTTCAATAAGATTAGAGTTCTTAAACTCTGTGCCATTATCACACCTTATAGACTTAACCTTTTTACTTAGCTGATTTTCTATTAAGGCAATAAAATCCCTAAGAACTGGATAAGTTTCATCTTTAGTACCCAAAAAGAAAGTCCATGAAAACCTGCTAAAATCATCTGTAATCACCAGGCAGTAGTTCTTATGGTCAATACTTCTGATAAAAGTAGGACCAAAAAGATCCATATGAAGAAGCTGCAAAGGCTCAGAGATGTTGCTCACAGCAGTTATGGCCTTGTATGATGCTTTGTGCCGCTTTTCTTTGTTGCAGGAAACACAATCATGCTCATTAGAGAAGATCTTCATAGGAAGCCCTTTAACCAACCCATTCTTAGCCAACTTGTTAATGGTCTTGAAATTCACATGGGCCATTCTTCTGTTCCATTTATTAGATTCATCCACAGAAGCTTTTGCAACCAGACAAGCAAGTGATCCCTCAGGCTGAACATCACTAAGATTGAAGCTATAAAGGTTGAAAGTCCTAGGAACTTTAAGTTCAACCTGACTTTCATCAGGCAGCTTGAAGTCTTTGGACAACACAAAGCAATCATTCTCAGTGAAGAGAACACTGTTCTTCTTGTCACAGATTTGGGAGACAGAGAACAAATTAAAGTCTTGAAGTTCCTTCACATAAAGTACATCTTCAAAGTCCAGCTTAGCAGTCTTGATAGTTCCCTTCCCAGAAATTATTCCATCTCCTCCTCCAAATGTCACAGTACCTCCATTCAAAGGTACAAAGTCATGCAATCTTTCCAAATTCCCTGTCATACTCCTGGAACACCCACTGTCAACAATTCCAATATCTTTGCTTCTAAAAGGAAAATCCTGAGAAAAAGAATACACATACAACATTAGATACAAGAGAGACTCAAGCCATTGCTGACTTGAGCCTGCCTAGTAGATCAATAAGAATTAAACACTGGAGATTGATGAGATCCACCATTGATCTTGGACCCCCTTTTCATATGTTGGTTATTGATTTTCCAAGAACAACCTGCTGAGGACTTAACAGCAGTTTTCCATCTTGCCCCTTCCTTGTGCATGGTGTCTAAACAAGCAGGTCTCATATTGTTTTGAAAGTAAGTACTAGTAGGTCTGCTGAAAGGTCTAGCAATATTGCTTCTCCAACCAGCAGGATTGATTCTGCCGGCAGGAACAGGATAAGCAGCAGGAACAGGTCTATCGGCAGGAATGAACTTATCAGCAGCAACAGGCTTACCAGCAGAAACTGGCTTGCCAGAAGCAACTGAAGTTCTCCTTGCTGCTTGAGGAATATAAGGGGGAATATCATTAACATTTTTCCATACAGACCTATTTTTACAAGCATATACACCCATCTGTTTTTCATAATAGTCACAATCTTTAATAAGATGATCATAACTACGACACACAAAGCAAGATTTCTTTCTAGGGGACTTTTTCTTAACAATAACTTTCTTATTGCAAACAGAATTATTCAATCCAACATATGAAACAAAATTATCCTTAACAGAAACAAAAGCACAACCATAATTGTTTGAAACAAAATCACAACTAGAATTGTTTGAAACATAACCACAAACATAAACATTATTGTTCTTAACACTATCAAAAGAACTATCTTCAAATGTAGCTGTCTTTGAATGAGATTCATTAGTAGCTACTTCTGAGGAGAGATCTTCTGACTTTATTGATGCTGACTTGTCACTTGATCCACATGTGGCATAGTCATCTATCTTGATTTCTGAAGATTTTTCACTGTAAGAACAAGAGACAAATTCATTAGAGTCACAATCAAGATTAGGCAAGACCTTTGCCTGTTTTCCATACATCATTTGTGAATCATCAAAGTCATCAAAAGGATTAGCAGGCTTAAATGTTCCAGTTATGGGTGGAGGAACATCATTCATTCCTCCCTCCTTAACATACTTTACAGGTTTTCTATAATCTACAGGTTCTGGGTTAAAAACACTATACTCATTAGGGTCATAATATTGATTTGGCCCTATTAGGTTACCGAACCCTAAACCTCTTTTAGTTTTAGTAGACATAGAACTATCAATAAGCATGTGAAGGTTTTTGGATGAATCTTTCCACTTATCAAATCTAGCTAAGGAATTATCTAGCTTAGACTGTAACTCTTGATTTTCTAACACTACCTTAGCTTTTTCCCTTTCAGAATGTTTAAACTCATTAGTGGCATTTTTTAAATCTCTTTCTAACACCTTTATTTTTACTTCATAAGCAGACTGTTGTTGTTGATACCAGACCTTTTGTTGTTCTAATGTTTTAACAGCCTTTTTATGAGCCTTAAGTTGAATAAAATTATCCTTATTTTCACTTTCTATATCATCAAATTCCTATTTCAATTTAGCATATATAGATTCACAACCAAATGGACAGTTTTGTACCTGAGATGGATGACCCATCATTCCAAAGTGACCAGCCACTTGTTTCTTCTCACCATATCCAGCTATCATTCCAAAGACCTTATCTGCTCCACTTGCAATCGTCTTCTCATGATGCTCCCAGTCCACCATCGCATCCACAGATACCAATGCCTTGGGGTCCTCTGAGTCCAGCTCTTGAATTTTGAAAGCAGAATATCGTACTTTGTCATCCACCTTCTTGTCTGTACATTCCCTAGCAAAATGTCCTATTTGAGAACATTTATAACACCTCACCTTCCTTCTGTCAAACCTGGCAGGCTCCTGTCCATCAAAATTGACCCTTCTTCCTGCCTTCTTTTCAAACCTATCCAACTTCAACGATATCATAGCCACCTGCCATCTTAAGTCCATCTCTTCCATATCCAATTCATCAACCTGATTGAAATCATCATACACAATCTTCTGTTGTGGTGTACTTTCAGCAACAAATGAATGAAGCACATCCACTACAAGATTCTCAGATCTAGTTTGAGCTTTTGGTGTAACAGGTGAGTAGGAGATTGATGATGTTGATGGTGTTGGACTGTTTCCATATGATGCTTTGTTAGCACCAGAGTTACTAACAAAAGCAGTATGGGTTGGAGTATGAGGTATATAGGTGGAATATCCTTTGATATCCAGTTCAAGGGTTTTCAACTTGTTGTACAGATCATCAAAGCTCATATAATCCAGACCTCCTTTGGCTTTGAGTGTTATGGAAACCTGAGACCAGGATGGTGGCAAAGCCCTCAGAAACTTGGTGTTGCAATCTTCATCGTCCGACCTAGCTTTCAACTGGTTGAGTTGACTCAGGATTTTGTGGAATCTGTCATACCCTTTGTGAATCCCCTCAGCCTCAGAGATCTTGAATTCCTGAAACTCTTGCTTGAGCATAGACTTTCTCATTTTTCTGGATTCATCATTCCCTCCAAATCTGGCTTTTACAGCATGCCAGATCTTTCTAGCATCATCCAAGTGATGGAAATCACTCATATGATCCTCTGGAATAGCTTGAAGCAAAAGGGTTCTTGCCTTGGTTTCCCTTTGCATAGCCATGTGTTCTTCGGCAGTAACAGGTGGCTCTATATAGATATTGCCATCCTCGTCCCTTCCAGTATTCTTCTTGCTATTTCCCTTGAGAATGACATTCCACAGATTGTAATCAGTGTTTGTGATCCAATATTCCATTCTCATAGCCCAGACTTCATACTCATCTTTCTTCAGATATGGGAATTTAGCATTGTTGGTGGACATGGTGGTGAGGATTTGTGTTTGGACTTGTGAGGTTTCAGGTTTGGGTTGTTGTTCTTCAGGGTTAATGACATTGTTTTGAGGGATTTCGTCTTCCATTGAAAGAGGGTTGTGAAATATGAAATCGAACTTTTTCTTCTTTATCAGAGATCCTTACCAGGCTCTGATACCACTTGTAGGATCGAGTACTTCGAGCTTGATTGAGCTTGGTATAAACAAGAACCTCTGTATGCTATACAAGCGTTTATGCGGAAACTAAACAGCAAGTATAATAAAGAAGAAAACTCTAAACGACAATGATCCTCTATGGATCAAACTATGAACTAAGAATTGTTTATTGAATATTGAAAACGTTAAAGGCGTACATAAACTCATAGACGGGTTTATCTTTTATACTAACAAGATGACCTAACCCTAACCCGTTCTACAAGAAAACGTGTGAAGAGATAAACGAGATCTCTTCTAAAAATAAATCTTAACAAACATTCTAAATATACGGATAACAAACAATACTATCCGCAGTAACAAACACCTTCGGCAGAAACAAGATAACACTGTCGGCAGCAATGAGCTTGCAGCAGGAACCAAAGCTATCGGCAGGAACCAGCTTAACACTATCGGCAGCAACAATGAAACTCTTATTTCCCAGAGATCCTAACATATTGTTTCCTCGACGGTTTCTCGGGTTACTTCCAAATTCCCATTAACCCGCAAGATCAAGAAAAGACCACTTTTACGTGCCCTTATGGAACGTTTGCCTACCGACGCATGCCTTTTGGCTTATGTAATGCTCCTGGTACGTTCCAAAGGTGTATGTTGGCCATTTTTCACGACATGATCGAGAAAACTATGGAAGTCTTTATGGATGATTTCTCGGTATTTGGGGATTCTTTCACCACGTGTCTCTCCCATTTGGACAAAATGCTTTAACGTTGTGAAGACACTAATCTTTGTCTAAATTGGGAGAAAAGTCATTTCATGGTCAAAGAGGGCATTGTCCTCGGCCATAAGATTTCTAAGAGTGGGATTGAGGTCGATAAAGCCAAAGTTGATGTTATCACTAAACTACCTCATCCCACTACCGTCAAGGGTATTCGGAGTTTCCTTGGTTACGCCGGTTTCTATCGTAGATTCATACAAGATTTTTCCAAAATCGCCCGGCTGATGACTCGTCTCCTTGAAAAGGAAACTCCGTTCATTTTCTCACAAGAGTGCATTGAAGCTTTTCAAACTCTAAAGAAAAAGCTTACTGAAGAACCGATCTTAGTTGCCCCCGATTGGGACCTACCTTTTGAACTTATGTGTGATGCAAGTGATTTTGCCATAGGTGCGGTCTTGGGGCAACGAAAAGCAAAACATTTTCAGCCTATACACTATGCTAGCAAAACTATGACCGAAGCTCAAGCACATTACACCACGACGGAAAAAGAATTATTAGCCATGGTGTATGCTTTCAAAAAGTTTCGGCCATACTTAATCTTGTCTAAAAGCATAGTGTATACGGACCACTCGGCTCTCAAATATCTCTTTGCAAAACAAGATGCAAAGCAGAGATTGCTCCGTTGGGTTCTCCTCCTACAAGAATTTCATATCACCATCCGTGATAAAAAAGGAGCCGAGAACCTTGCTGCTGATCATTTGTCCCGATTAGAGAATCCTCACCAAAGTGTGCTCGAGAAAAAGGAAATAAATGAAACATTTCCTCTCGAGACACTTAACGTGGTATCTTTTCGTGGTGATTCTAGTACCCCATGGTTTGCCGATTTTGCAAATTACCATGCGGGTAACTTTGTTGTGAAAGGGATGTCGTCCCAACAAAAGAACAAATTCTTCAAAGATGTGAAGCATTACTTTTGGGACGACCCCTACTTGTTTAAAGTGTGTGCGGATCAAGTCATCCGGCGGTGTGTTCACGGCCAAGAAGCCGTTGAAATTCTTAAGGCTTGCCACAATGGACCCACGGGGGGACATCATGGTGCCAACTACACGGCCACAAAGGTGTTTGATTCCGGTTTCTATTGGCCCACAATCTACCGTGATGCCCATGACTTAGTCAAATCTTGTGACTCTTGTCAACGTCACGGGAAGATCTCTCAAAAAGATGAAATGCCACAAAACGTCGTTCAAGTTTGTGAAATCTTTGACCTTTGGGGAATTGACTTTATGGGCCCGTTCCCGTCTTCACGAGGGAACAAGTATATACTCGTGGCCGTCGATTATTTGTCTAAATGGGTTGAAGCGAAAGCACTCCCCACCAACGACGCCCGAGTAGTGTGTAAATTTTTGAAAACTCTCTCTTTGCTCGGTTTGGAACTCCCCGTGCTATCATTAGTGATCGCGGTACACACTTTTGCAATGACCAATTTGCAAAAGTCATGCTTAAGTACGGTATTACTCACCGTCTTTCTACCGCGTATCACCCACAAACAAGTGGACAAGTAGAAGTTTCAAACCGTGGTCTAAAAAGAATTTTGGAAAGGACCGTAGGTGAAAACCGTGCATCTTGGTCGGATAAACTAGATGATGCACTTTGGGCCTTCCGTACAGCTTATAAAACACCCATCGGGTGTACTCCTTACAAGCTTGTGTACGGAAAGGCGTGCCATCTTCCGATCGAGCTCGAGCACAAAGCTTATTGGGCCTTGAAGCATGCAAACTTCGACCTAAAGTCCGCGGGTGATCACCGCAAAGTTCAACTCAATGAATTAAATGAACTTCGTGATCAAGCCTACGAGAACTCTTTGATCTACAAAGAAAAGACAAAGAAGATCCATGACTCCAAAATCAAGAACCGCGTTTTTAACGTTGGTGACCGAGTCCTTCTTTTCAATTCTAGATTAAAAATATTCTCGGGTAAGCTCAAAACCCGTTGGACTGGACCATTCACCGTTTCCAAAGTTTTTCCTTATGGTACCGTCGAGTTATCTCAAAACAACGGACCAAACTTCAAGGTGAACGGTCATAGGTTGAAGCATTATTTTGGAGGGGACATACCATCCATGGTTGTCCCGGATCTCCAAACTTTCCCCATGGACCAATGAATTCGGGGTCAAGTCAAGCTAGTGACTCGGTTAACAAAAACATTAGCATTGCATGGGTAAACGCCCATGTTTCTGTCTTCTTTCTTCTTTCTAACAACTAAGTGTGGGGGAATCCCACTGTGCTTGCCTTTTGTGTGTTGTTTGCTCTGATTTTCATTGGATAGTGTTAATTGACGCGCCTGTTTTCAATCCAGCCGCCCAATATCCTATCCTTTTGCTAACGTTTATCTAGGGATATCGTTTTCAACTTTTTTTGTGAAAAATTGAGATTTATGTTCCACACTTGGTTAGTGGTATTACCTTTTTACATTCAAAGTGACGGCTTAGTAACCGATACTTTAAATATTGAGGGCAGTATTCAATTCTAAGTGTGGGGGGGAATTCTCGCGAATTTTGTCACATAAGTACCTTCTAGTGCCCTAGTACCCCCGTTTTGGTAAAAAAATTTAAAATTTTTTCGTTTTTAGATAAAAAATTGCATGAAAAAGATGTGCTTTGCACCAAAAAAAATTACATCAATAAAAGTGTGTTAGTCTTGATTAGGTTAGAACAAAGGGAATCCCGACTCTGCAAGAGTGTTGATCTTGCTGCTTCCTTAACGTTTAGACTAAGTTTTTACGATTTGTGCAAATGAAAATGCTAAGCGTAGAATAGTTGGTTTTCTTTAGAGCTTATACAAGTAATCTATGGCTTTTCCTCCCAGAAGATAACTAATATGACTTAATAAGTGCTTATTTTCAAGCGTTTGAGCATACAAAATCATTTTTTCATACGATTTTGAAAAATTCTAGTTCAAAGATTTATTTAAACTTCGGAACAAGCATATGTCAGAATAATGCAAAATGAAAGTGAGACGTTGCTTGAAAGTTGCAAAAAGTTAAGTAATAAATAAATGTGCTAAAAAGCTAAGGTTCAAGATCGGCCCTTGGATCCTTATTTCCGGAAGGCGTTTAGGTCTTGGCTACCCTCTTACACCGGCCCTTGGACCCTTAATTCTGAAAGGCGTTAAGGTCTTGGAACTCTCCGTTGTAACGGCCCTTGGATCCTTTATTCCAAGAAGGTTTAAGGTCTTGGTTCCCGTGAAACTCCGTTAGTTTATGTTGCACAAGTAAAAAAAAAATGAATGAAAAAAGAAAAATGAAAAAATAAAAAGAAAATAAAATGGAATGATATTGCAAAATGCAATTAATTTTGAAGCTTGCTTGTTGTGAATTTTAAATCTATCTTTCAGCTAGTATTAGTCAAAGTTTTATAAAAACGTCGATTTTTGTGATCAAAATTTTGAAAATCAAGCACATTCACCTAACTTAAATAAATATGGGAGTGAAAAGTTAAGTCTCGACTTACATAGATTATTGGTATAAGTAGCGTTGGCATTTTACAAAAACGTTTGCACATTGAGTTTAAGCTTAGTTGGGAGTATTAAAAAGAGGATGACGATATCAATTCCCTGGAGACACCCATTTTGTGTGAATCCCGTTCCATGATACCATTTTTGAAAATCAAGCATGTTATTTATTTATGTTCTAGTTTAAATTTCTCGCATCAAATAAAAAAAAAGAGTCAAAACGGGGTATACTTGGTATTCTTTTGATCCTTTCATTACTTCATATGATTGGATTGCTAGGGACTAGCAATAGCTTAGTGTGGGGGATTGATGAGTGTGTAAATACTCATCATCTTACACCCATTTAAGACACAAAAATGACCAAAAACACCCAAATATACTGCAGATATCCTTGGTTTTGTGTTTTTATGTGTTTCAGGTACAAAGGATTGAAAACGGAGTGAAAACGGGCATTTTTGGAGCAATTCGACAGCGATTGTACATTTGGTCAAGAAGAGTCAAAGTCAAAGTCAAAGTCAACCCCAGAAATATCTAAACAACACAAATGGTCCTTGGATATATTTTTCAGAACTTGGCATTAATGGTCCCTTGATTTTCAGCTTTTGCAATTTTGGTCCTCAAAGTTCAATAACATTCCATCCTTAAAACCTTACCAGCCCATCCTTAAACCATTTTAACCCAAACCACTAAATCCTAATCCTATAAACCCAGCTACAACCCATCACTAAACATAACCAAACCCAGCCCAAATATTAAACCCATGATCCGGTTTTTCTTATCTTAGATAAGAGTTGACCCGGTCAACCCTTTCTCCTTTCCCACAAAACCTGCCAAAACAATACCATGGCTTCTGACAAAACC